>CM042430.1:16039436-16541936 GCA_023631565.1 Gymnocephalus cernua
GGCAGGGAAAACAGCAATCATACGCCACTGACTGACTCACTGTGATTTCGCCACTTGCCAAATGGCCTCGTAGGACTCCCCCAACCATTTATCTGAGTGACCGACTGTCTATCTGCCAGTTATATTCTCTGCGTTGAATTTCTTGGGACTCAAAGTCATCTTCACTCATGTTCTCCTGCTGTCACCTTTATCAGAGCACCCGCCCTGTTTTCTTTTTTTCTCTCTAATTGAATAATATAAATCAGGGCATCAGAGCTACACATTAACTGTTTCTCACACACACAAACACACGACTCATCTGCATTCGAAAGACATGCCCTGTGCCTGCTGAGGAGAGCAGGGAGATGACATCACTTCTAAAGGACAGATTAGTTGAGGGATGAAATGAGAAGGTGGGGGAGGAAAATAAAAGAGGAAAAATTCATGGAAAAAACCTGCTTTGCTCATTTTTCAAGAACCAACACGGTCAAACGCAGGTAACCATGCATTCTCTTCTGCGTGTGAGTCTTTCTTCTCTCACACGCAGTTGTTTAGTCAGAGTCCTGTGTGCTGTTTAATTCTGTATGTATCTGCCCCTGCGCTCTCGCTGTTCTATACTCTAATGACCTTGTAGATCTGCCTGCTCTGATCTGCAGAGAAGCTTTTTCAACCCACTCAAAGAGTCCGACACCGAAAGAGAAACACAAAGTGAGCCATAACAAAAAACAGACAGAGAATGAAGACAGAAAGGGGGGAAGAAGTGACACTGTGAAAGAGAGACAGAGGTGTTGAGAACAGCGTGTGAGAAGAGGGTGTGTACTCAAAATAACAGGGAATTGCAGCATCAGTTTGGTAAATAATAAAGTCAAATTTGAGAGTTCAAACTATGGTAATCAATTGTATTCACAAAAAAACAAAAGGGTAAATAAAATATTCATACACTGTTTCCTCTGCCATACATATTAGTAGGTGGGCCACACGCAAATTCCTATCAACATTCAGGCAAGATCTTCAGGCAACAATGTCTTCTATTCCGACATTTTTTTTTCACTACTTTCAGTTTTCTGAGCCACTCTGATTTGCCATGATATTACAGACAAAGTTTTTTTTACCTGCAAGGCTTTTAATGTGAAGTATGTAGCGACAGAAAGTGTAGCCTTAGTCATAAAGGTTAGCAACAGTGCAACTTTTTTAAAATCTTTTTTTGTCAGTGGATCAGTTTCAAACATTGCAAATGAGAAATTGGAGAAAAGAATTATGAACTACAGGCAGCAGGTTCTCATAACAGTTTGGTTGAACCTCCAAATTGTCATCAAAGTTAGTGACACCTTCTACTAACATTTCTTGCATGCGGTACGGAAAATTTGCATCATAAGCTCTGATCACAGTCGTTCACAGCACAGTGCAGGTGTCCAAAGCTTATGGAAAAGTGGCAAATTTGAAAAAAAGAGTTGTGCATGTTGTGGAGATTAAACTGAAAAGGGTGTAGACCCCAAAGCTACTCAAAATACACAGAGTTGTCAGTAGTGCTCTCTTTTTTTCCTTTTTTTTTTCTTTCATGAAAATGGGAAACGTGTATTAAAGGAGAACTCCAGACGATTTTTACCTGAATCTTGATTGCTAGATGTCTCAGAGTAGTCGATAGGCAGGCGATGAAGGCGGCAACGAGAGAGAAAGCAGGAGCGAGAATGCTGGTCAGGCCTGCTAGCCCGGCTAAGGAAACTACCATACAGACCTTTAACTCAGCATAGCAACGAACAACCACACACGTTACTGCTGCGTGATGATTATCACCGAAACCTGGCTGAACCCCCTCATCCCGGACGCCGCTGTTCAGCTAGCAGGCCGAGCTACCTACAGCAGGATCGAGACACGGTAGGTGACAGTACAAACTTTGAATTTAAACGGTTTCTTCACAATGTCTGAGTTGAAAACGTAAGGGCCCTGTTCATATTGCACAGAAATTGTATGTCAGGCACAAAGGCATTCTTTAGAACATGCCCCCGCAACTGGCATTTTAGCTAACTGGGAGCTCTGGCCATTAGCTGCAGCAACTCCAGTTTGCTAGTTTTTTTCTCCCATCGACAGTACTCTGAGACATCTAGCGATCAAGTTTAAGTAAAAATCGGCCGGAATACTCCTTTAAGCATAACCCTTTAGAAATCCATAATGTACAGTAGTAGCACCCCCCGCACCCAATTAACTGCCATTTCCACACAGATGTTATTGAGAAAACACTGAAATTGTATCTAAATTTTAATTTTTAATGATCATTTAGTGTGTACCTGTGCTAATGTGTATGTGTGTGTGTGTGTGTGTGTGTGTGTGTGTGTGTGTGTGTGTGTGTGTGTGTGTGTGTGTGTGTGTGTGTGTGTGTGTGTGTGTGTGTGTGTGTGTGTCAGACAGGTAAGGACGGCCTGGGTAAAGCAGCAGTTGAATCATTTCCTGAGGGCAGCTGTAGTGTAAACACCAGTAGTGCAGTCATTATACAGTGAGGAGTGCGGGGCTGTTCACATGTGTAAGTGTGTTTCTGAGTGAGTCAGTGTGTGTTTTCATTCATTCATCCATAAACGTGAGGGCATATTTAGCTTTAGTGTTAACAGTAGGAGTCACACAACAGGGATTTCAGTGTAGTGCAAGAGAGAAAGAGAGACAGTGAGAGTTTAGTCTGCCAGAAGAGGGAATGTGTGTCACTGTGTGTGTCTCTATGCATTTGCGTGTGCTTGTGCGTGTGCGTGTGCGTGTGCGTGTGTGTGTTAACTACTCTGCGGAACATTAAACACTTTAACGTTGCCCATTATTTTGTCTGCTCAGCTCTTTTCCACGTTAAAACTGTCCCGCCTCAAACTACCACGCATTAGCAGTGAAGCACGGTGGCCATCTGCATATGTACACACACGCTCAAACAGACATATAATTCACACATCACACTCAACATCCAGATGGTGAATAAAAATTCCAAAAGTGAAATGGCAGAACAGAGCAGAAAATGTAAGCAGGGACAACTCAGTCTGGTGTCCATAAACAATCACAAAGTAACACACAGCGCACATACACAGAGTAAACAGCACAGACTTACTGTATCTCTGCAAGGACTCATCTGACTGCTGCTGAGGGGAGAATGGAAAGTGAAAACCTCATGCTTGCTTCGCGGCACTCCTCTCTTTCCTTCCCTCTGTCACTGCCCCCTCCTCCCTCCTTTTTCCTTTGCTTTCTCCCTCCCCTTGCCTCTTTTCCTTCCTCCACCTTCTCCTCCTCCTCCTCCTCCTCTTCCTCCTTCCCTCCCTGTCCTTCACTTCCTTGCTCCTTCTCTCTCCCTCCTTCCCTCTTGCCAGAGCCCTGCTGTATTTAGATACACCAGTCTCCATATAAGGCAGCACAGCTAAACATGTCACACATAATTTATCCACAGCAGGCTGCAAGTTCACCTTTCACAGCTCGCGCTTGGCTCGTATGCAAAAGAGGGAGGAGGGAAACGCAGGGAACTTAACTCAGACAAACTTCTACTGTCAACAGCCACGCTCCCACAATTTCACACAGCGTGAGAGTGCGTGCGCGTCTTGGTGCATGTGTGTATGTTAACAAATGCTGACAATCAGACCGTGAAAATGCTACCCGAGACCAAAATGCAATTCACCTGCACTGTTCCAACACCTCCCTCTCCCCCTTTTCTTCCTCGCAGTCTCACCACCATCTGTATCTGCAGGCAGTAAATCTCATACAGATGCTGTTTGTGAGACCTGTCCACCTGCACGCCTCCCCCCCCCCCCCGCTTCTCTACCTCCCTCTGCTCTCCTTATCTGTGCTACTACCTTTAAAAAAAATGACTGGCAGGAACAGAGAGGGGGAGAAAACAATCTGCAAGGCATAAAAATGTTTAAATAGGGTTTAACAGAGGCAGAAAAAGAAAGAGTTCAAACTATTTTGTTTTGTGATTGAAATAGGGTGATGCAGAAAGTGAGAGTGCACGCAGGGCGAGATTAAAAATAATATGTCAACAAGTAAGACACCACTCAGAGTGCTGTCTGGTTGGGCAATTCCCTCTGATGATGTGTCAGGCTTTGCACAATCGATAGCTTTAAAAAATGCATGCCTGCTGACCTCTCTTTTGCCTCCCCTATTTCCCTTGGTTGAGTTTTTTTCTCTTGAACTTACAGCCTTCATATTGCACTTGGAAAAAAGAAGAACACAAGAAGAAAAAAGAAATGCGGCATTTAGATAGCAGTCGTGGTGAAGAGAAAGAAAAAGCAAAAGCAGAGAATAGAGAGAAAGAGAAAATGATAAGCTGCACTTGAGTAGCGGTGCTAGCTGTTAGCTTTCTCCTCCCTCTTCCACAGCTTCAGTCCACTTACAGGACAGCAAGAGTCACAGCTCTGTTGCCATGGCGTCTAACTCCATCAAACACTCAGGTGCATACGTGTGTGTGTGTATGTGTGTGTGTGTGTGTGTGTGTGTGTGTGTGTGTGTGTGTGTGTGTGTGTGTGTGTGTGTGTGTGTGTGTGTGTGTGTCAGGTGGGTGTTACCAAGTGACTCAGAGCCACATGACTTGTGGCTGGAATACATCAGGGTGTTTGGAATTTATCACTGTATTGGTGTGTGTGTGTGTGTGTGTGTGTGTGTGTGTGTGTGTGTGTGTGTGTGTGTGTGTGTGTGTGTGTGTGTGTGTGTGTGTGTGTGTGTGAGAGTGCAAGGTGTTGATTGAACAGCAGTCTGCAGCCTGCCTTCAAAAGCACCTATGATGGATCTTTGTGCTGCTTTAAGTGTTAATGTTTAGCTCCAGCTTCTATAAATATTTATCAATTCGTCATTACAGACGCCGGTAATATGGAATTTTGATTTTAGAGCTGACAAGTCACTGACGTGCCCAAAAAAGGCCCTGCAGTTGTCTTCCAAGATTACACTGAATTGGTGTCCATATGTGTGTACGTGTTGTATTCTGATTGTCTAGAGGGCATGATGTCAGTTTTCTCTGGATAAAGCTATGTCCGTAAAATACAGTATGTCAGTTATGCTCTGTAAGGAAATACTTATTTTCACTTGCCTCACTCAGAGCACAGCTGTCAGCTACAGATTTAGTGTCCTGCTCATCGACACTTCAGTAGGGCAGCTGCATTCAAACATATGCTCTGTGACATCTTCTACCGCTGCAAAAAGTAGCAGTAGAAGAGCCTTTACCTATGTAAAAGCAATACAACAATGTAAACATACTCCATTACAAGCAAAAATCCTGCATTCAAAATGTAACTTTAGTGAAAAGTTAAAAAAGCGATCTAAGCTAAATTTACTTAAATCCGCTTTTACTGGTACATATTTTTTGGCTAATTGGGAGGAGTAGATACAAGGTGTAACCCTCACATTGACGTATTATCAAACTTATAAAGTTGTTATGGTGAACCTGTTTGCAAACTGTTTTCAATTGACACATCCAGCAGATATGGAGTGGCGTTTATGGTGACCTGGCAGACAAGTCCAATATTCACTCTCTTTACCGCTGGTCTGGTCTCAGCCAACTCCTGAGTAAAATATCTGGTTCTTTAGCTGCTAAATGCTCCTCTATTTTCCACACAGCATGTCACTAACTTTGTCTGTCTGCCCTTTGGTGCTGGATGGGTAACTGAAAATGACGCTGATGAGAGTGAATCAGAACAGGAAAGTTGCTTGCCAAAAAAGCAAACCACTGAGCTAAAAGTTGCTACAACTTGATAGAGCTGAGGGGAACTGTAGAGTCAGGTGGTAATGTTCTGTGGATTCATCACTGTGACTCTGAGCGACATTTTTTACATTGCACACTGTTGTTGTACTTAGTATAAAACAAATATTAAAAAGTACCCACTTTGGAGGCAGAATGGGCCTTGTCAGTGTCACAGTATATTATTTTAATAATTTATTTCATTATATAATTTCATTATATAATTGTTATAATTATTTGTGTATTAATGTGCAAGTGGCATTCTAATTTTGTAGATGCCTGAAATGGAGCTAATTTAAACTAGTTTATATATATATAGGCTATATTGTTGTAGTTTGATTCATATTGCATTATATTTTAAATGCTCATTGTAAGGTTTTAAAATATGAATCTATGAAGCACTTGTTCCCCTTGAGACATAGTGAAGTAGAAGTGCAGAGTAGTATAAAATGGAAATACTCAACTAAATAAAAAGTACTTCAGAATGATACCTTAGAGCTTGAGTAAATGTACTTTCCACTGGCTTCTTGTCTAAAGGGAGAGAGGCAGTGAAGAAGAAACAAGGCACAGTGAAAGGTTTTGGACTTGCTGATAATTGCTGCAATTGTGGATAATTTGATGCACACTACGGTTCCTGCTCACTGCTCTGCTGATGTCTGTGTACGGAGGAGAGAGCGAAAGGACTTTTGAGGCACTGCCTCCTAACACAAGCCAGTGTCTCTCATGTCCTAGCTCGTTCTGATCATTTCAAAACGAGGCCACAGAGACGTGAACATGAGTCCCTTGTGTTCCAGATCGTTAAAGACAAGAATGAGGTGAAAAAAAAAGACAGGAGTTAAAGTTGGACAAGGAGAGATCTGGATCCATATATCACCTTTGAGCCACACTGCTAAGCAAAGCCAGAGCTGGACCGAGAGCAAGAGAATATGTGGAGAAGGATCTTAGCGAATGGAAAATCCAGCAGGGTGACTCGGTGTGAGTCTGAGAGGTTATCTGCATTCATAGTAGACCTCTGCTCTATTCTGGAGTATCCAAGGTCAAATTATTAAACAGATGATTATCAAACAAACAACAGTAGCTATTTCTGTCGGTTAAAACTGCATGACTTGCAGAGCCTTTGCGTCTTTCTTTTTGGTCTGAACAGCTCTGTGTTCTGGGGCCCAGAGATGTGACCTCAGTGTAAAATGTGGGAATCGGTCAACACAGAGCTCTGTAACAGACGAGTCGTAGAATATATGAATGACCATTGTTCAAAAAGCTCCTAGACTCACCACTGAAATAGCTCTGGTATGACCACTGTTACTGTATATTGCAACAATTCAGACATACGTCCGTCTGCTTTTCTTTTTCTCACATACAGTGTCTCTCGGCTTCATCTTGAATTGAAACACTTACTTTATGGAACACTTTATATACCCAGATGACTATATAGACACATATATCTACATACTTTAGTCAGGCAGCTTTCAATCTTCTGAACACCAACGCTGAATTATTAAAGAGCAAAGGCAGAGCTATAGATGCTACTGTCATATAGGTGTCTGGTGGATAATTGTGTCACGCGACAACACAGATAGTGATGGGGGGGGCTCTTCATGAAAGGAGCCATAATGAAAAAAAAGAGGAGCCTCTCCATTTTGAGTTTTGGCAGGTGGATTTCTGCAGATACGAGCCGTGCTATCTCAGAGCTAAATAGAGACAAACTGAATATTCAAACGATTCTTTTGTCTGATCTGCATTATGGCTTTTTTGCATTTCATTTCCCAATCCGCAAAAGCTCTTTGCATAGTCCGTTAACAGTGTTCAGCATACATAGCTTCCCTCATCCACATAATATACACTGTCAAAAGGTGCAAGACACACATGTAAAACAGTCTCAAAGCTCCTTTGAGACGTTTATGTGATAAAGGGTAAGATAAATAAAATTGCGTTGAGCTGTATTTGATTTAAAAGCTGGATACAAATTGTGTTAGATATTGTCTTTAGGGATCTCTACGGCATTGGAATTATAACCTTTTGGAGTTAAGGTTTCATTTAGAAATAATTGAGTTTTATTTCAAACCTTTTCCTCACGTGTCTCCAAATTACAGTGTCGAAACATGATTTCATGATGGAGTCCCATGGGCGGAGGACTGAAATTTCCCATTTGAGTGCTGGGGTAATAAAGTTTAAGAGTCCCTGCCCTAAGCTGCTGCAATCGCACTTTCCAGCCTGCCTGTGTCTCTGGCGCAACAGATACGGTCGCAAGCCTCAGTGGCCGTTAAACCACAAACTGACCCGTCATGGAGAAGGCACGCTTTTCACCACCACTCAGCTTGCACTAGTGTCACTTGTCACACCATGTAGGTATCTAAAAACATGCTTAGTTTATTGAAGTATTTGAAGTTTTGGGGTACCAATTATGTATATTTATTTTTAATTACAAAGAGCTTTGGAAACTTAAACTCAAATGCCTCATTAGTGATCGTCACTATAAAAGTGTAACTTATAATGCATCATTGGGTCAAGTTGTTATTGACAGGCACATTCGCCTTACATTATAAATAACATAATTTGTCTTAATTTAGTGCTACATGAAGCATATCAGACAAAATCATGCAACATTGACTACATATTTTGCAAATAAACTTTTAAAGCCAAAATGTACTGTTGAATTCCTATTGCTTTGTTGAATAATTTTATAAGATTGAAAATTATTTGTACCCAAAAAAGGTAAACAGTCGTCAGAATGACAAAGTGTAACATAGTATCTTTCCTAAAAGTTAGGCTGTCTTCACCAGCACTTCCATAATATAGTACATGCAAAACCTTCCCAGCATAGTCAAATCAGTTACAGATAAACACTATCTGCAAGCTGGAGTGAGGGAACTATGCAAAAAAAGCAAACCCAGTAACAGACAAAAACAACAGATATGCATGTCAGATATTTCAAATCACTCTAAGATGTTTCTTCACTTTTGAAAAATCCCAAACTCAGACCTTTCCAAGTAAGAAGAAAAATCAGCAGCATTCACGAGCAACAGGCAGGGAAGTTGTCGGAATCATAACATGTCAAATATTAATGACACCCTGTCTTCTCCACACAGCAACTCTCCCCTCTCCTCCTCTCAAGTAGCAATAACAGACGGATAAACAGATCATCCTGTAAGCCCAGTGGATGTCCGCGCGGTCAGAGAAAAGCTGCCTTACCTGCCTGGTTGTCTGTGTGTTTCACTTGCAGTCGGTCCTGGTGTACGAATGTGTGTGTGCGCTCACACACAATCCCTCCGAAACAGGAACTGATGAATCTGCACGACTTCAGCCCTGCAGCGTGCAGTGCATTATGGGGTTTCAGTCTCTCTATTTCTCTCTCTCTCTGCTGTGTGTGTCTCTCTCTCTCGTCCTCTCTCTCTCTGTTGGCACAGTGTTAGAGGGGGATGTCCTCGCCTCCTGTCTAGAGAGAGGAGGGTGAACTCACACGCGCTGTATCCACACACACACTCAATGCAGAAGAAGCCTCATGATGACGAGTACCGCGGCTCTGGTTGCCGTAGCAACAGCCTCCCCCCCTGCCCCTCCTGTAGCTATACAGGCTCTTTCTCTCAGTGTATTCTGTTTGAATAGTGAAAAAGTGAAACATGTTTCACAAACTTATTCTACTGGTCTGTACTTCTTCTATTTAGCATTATGTTAGCATTGACATTACTTTGAGCCAGAGCTAAAAAGCTAATGCAGAAATGACGAGAGACTCTCGCAATTGTTGTGATCACTAACTGTTGCTTCTGCCTTCTGAGATAAAGAGAGGGTGATGTGTAGTCAGAGGGGATAGAGACAGACACAGATACTGAGTGTTTTATGTGTGTGTGTGTGTGTGTGTTTGTGTGTGTGTGTGTGTGTGTGTGTGTGTGTGTATGTTTGAGTGGGTTTGAGTGGGATGTGGTGGTTCCCTGAAGCAGGCTATAGTTCCTCTTTGTGGTTTTTTTTTTCCCATTTTCCCATTGCTACTGCCAGTGAACTGAGGCCTGCAGCCCTTTGATAACATACATTTTCAGTCACATTAGAAACAAGGGAAGTACAGCTGGACTGACCAATGAAATGAATGGGTCATGTGCACACATGCATGCACGCAGACAGACACACAGAAAGACTGACTATGCCCACTGGTGTAATTACTTCAATTTTCATCATTATTCACCTTCCTGGAGGTTGGTATGAAGTGTTATTTAGCGGCTGACTCAGAATGATAATAGTAGCTTGGTAGGTTATCGAGAAGGGCGGGCAGAAAAAGAACAGAGAGGCAGAGGAAAAGAGAGATAGAAGGATATGTTCTGTAAAGGAGAGAGCATGACGGTGAGGAAGAAAAAGAGACGAGACCTCCTCTCCACCGTCTCCCATAGCGACAGAGTGGGTGGAAGGCCGTGGCTGTCCTTCAGGCCCTGTAAATCAGCAGCTCACAGCTGAGTCCTGCAGTGCAACCGCCACACTGGTAACCCCCAATCCTCAATCTTTTCATATCTAGCCTTCCTGTTTTTTCTCTCGCACCTGTTATCTCTCTCTCTCTGTCTCTCTGTCTTGCACTGCCCCATTCTGCTCCCAACCCTACCTGACCCTGCATGAATCTTCTCTATCACCAAAACATGTATATTACAGGTTCATATTTAGATCAAGATGAGTGATACCACCATGCCACCGGAGCCAGAAACAACCTGATTGGTCAGACCAGTTAAGAGAAAAACTACATCTCCCACAGTTCTGTTCTCTGTCCCTCCGGTAGCCATGGGAACAGGTAGGAACTGGGATTCACTAAGCATCGATTGTTTAAAGTCTTGCAAGGATGATTTACTTGGCAAAGGGAGGGAAAGAGGGCAGAGAAAGGTATAGACAAGGTGGGAGGCAACAGATGGTAGTGAGTGTCGATGTGCCAGGATACGTGTGCTTGTGCAACGTATTATCATCAATAACTTTGTATATCATACGAAATATGATGTTATATTTATGTAACACTGTGAAACTACGGTACTTTTTGCGTCACCTTTCGGTGAAGATTAGGTTTAGGTACCAAAACTACCGTTACGTGACCGGTTGACCTATCAGGTTGCCAATTCATAGGCTACTTAAGTTTAGACACTAAAACTACCGTTACTTGACTGGTTGACCAATCAGGTTGCCACAATCATACTTGGTGCTTTACTTATTCTTAAGGCCTGCCAAGAATGTGCCACGATAAAGTTAAAGCTACTCATCAAGTCGCCAGTGCTCTGCAGGAGAGAAAACTGCAGTGAATCAATAAAAATGGGCTTTTCTGTGGCGCTTTTTTGCCTTTGGAAGAAGCATATATCTGAATAAGCTGGCATTACAACTGAACCCTCATGTGCTCTGTGTAATGAAGGGTCCTTGAATTGGAGTGACACTGAATAACCTGCTCAGATTTGAAAAAAACGGTGATTAGTGGCATCAGCAGGTGTCTACAGGGTCTGTGTGCCACATATATTCATTAGAGACATTAACACTAACCACTCATGCGCGCGCACGCACACACACACACACACACACACACACACACACACACACACAAAGAGCTGGCTGCTTATCAGAACAATTTATTAACACTGCAGCTCCCCTTAAGCGCAATGACCATTGATTAGGCTTATGCATAATGATGGTGGTGGAACTGCTGGTGTAATTATTACTAGGCATTGTGCCTCTCTGATACTGTGGATCAATTGTAGTCCTGCATGCCTGTGTGTATATGCTGCATTACAGAAGCAGAAGTTTTTGAGCCATGCTCAGTGGGAGTCTGTGGAAATTAACTTATCGGCAAATGTTAATTTGCAAATACTTAGCATTAGTTTTTAGCTTATTTGCTCATTTTACCGGGTGTAATTTGCAAAGACCCACACGCCACACTATGAAGATTGCTTACAGTAGTTACATCACAACAGAGGCTGTTTTATTTTTCAGCCAGGAAAAACACTTTTCATTTCTTTATTGAAGATATACTTTCAGAAGCACTCTTTGATGTTGCATTCTCCATCCTTATTCCCAGCACAACCAGTAGCCTTCAGCAACTAGCTGTTCCTGTACAGGTCAGGGCAGCTTGATGTCAAAGTTCTACAAATTCTACAAACTAACTTTGGGAACAGTTTTGTGTCTGAATAAATTAGCACATAAAAAAAACTTTTAAAAAAAAACTACTACATCAACTATTATGTAGGTGGCCCACACAAAAGTAGTTTTCCCAGGATGTGAATACGGCTTTTCAAACATTTGTGCTGAATTTATTTTTTTTCCTTTTTCTGCTATCAGAGGATGCTGAGACTGTAGCGGCAAGTAGCAGTTGAAATATTGACGTTATCCTTTGTTAGTGGTACTCACTGTTTTCATTACGGCTTGTGATGGTTGTTGAACAATAAATACAGAATGGTATAGGTACAAATTAGGGCTGTCGAAATAACGCGTTCATTTCGATTAATTAATCAGAGAAAAATTAGTGCGTTAAAAAAATGAATAGCCGGAGCCGTTCTAAACACTATACAACTGTAAAATGAAGGAGGAAGACCATGGATGTAGCCTATTAAGAGAACAAGAGTGCGCAGAACAGAAACATTGCTGGAGAGTTAAACTCAACAGCAGGTAACGTTAGCCTTCTGCTAGCTAGTAGCTGGATTAAACACGGTTAAAAAGCTGACAGCTAACGCTAAAGATTGAGGCTTTATTGTCACTAATGATGATTATTCATTTGAATTGAAATATTTAAAATACTTTCACAGCGAAAATGATGTATGCGATTAATTTAGATTAATTAATCACAGAGTCTGTATTAATTCGATTACATTTTTTAATCGATTGACAGCCCTAGTACAAATATAATATTTAGTGTACTCTATCATCAGGCTTAGGGAGTAACGGAATACATAGAATGGCATTATATAATTAAGACACAAATGAAATGTAACTGTATTCTGTTACAGAAAAAAATGTCATAATCAGATTGATACATTTAGTAAAGATGTGGATCATTAGCAGGATTTCAATTTTAAAATACATTTTAAAATAACTACAACACTACAACACTTCACAAGCCTCACACAACACCACGCTGTCTTTAATGAAAGCAGAGCTAACAGTTGACAATTCCTTGTCATGTCCTCTAACGTTAGTAAAAAGTTGTTGGAGTTTGAGGCTGAGAAAGTTCCACTACACAACACCAATGAATTGCCAAGCTCGCTTCTGTACGTCAGGGAATCAAACAGCAACAGCTCTCAGGAGTTTGGCAGGAGCAGAATAAACTGACCAATAAATATCAAACCCGTAACCCCTTCCAAATTAACATCACATAAAACAAGGCCCTTGTGAATGTGAAGCCAGGAGTAAAGTAGCACACTTAATCACTAAAACAATACTCAAATCTCACGTTTAACCTTGAAATAGCAAACCATTATGTTACATTAATTCGGCTAGTGTTAATAATATATGTTAACTATGCAATCTAACATTTCTAAAATCCCCATTTGTTTCAGATAAAAGCCATTCGATCAAATATGCTTATTGTCCTCTGGCTGTCAGCTTGGCAACCAGTTGAGCACTGCTGCCCCTGACAGCGTTCCACAGATGAATGCCACTCCATTGTTGGGACAATAATGTGAATTGTTGAAAAGTGTTGGATAGAAGAAAATTTCTTGTTAACGCCACTCACACAGAATGGTGCAATGTAGCTGCAACCTTGTCAGTGTCTTGCTGGGGGTATACTGTATGCTTACAGCTAGAGTGCAACGTACATACTGACAATATGTAGACAGTCAGTTACCCAACAATGCAGACAGAGCTAGTACTGCCAGTAGCATGTGGATGTGAGGAATACAAACTGTTTAATACTGTAAAAGCCCATGGAATTGAATAAGTATGCAAAAAAAAAAAACACTTTGCATATTAATCTACAGCAGGTCAGGCTCTGTACGTGGGAGAGATGTTGACATCTCTGATAACATAGGTTACACTAGGGTTTGATCTAAATGCCTGACCCTGCCTAGAGGAGAGAACTGAAAAATAACACACACACACACACACACACACACACACACACACACACACACACATATATATATATATATATATATATACACATGCATACATATGAAAGAGTGGGAGTGAACAAATCTCAGCAGATTGCCCTTGGTAACTAACTGTTGGTAAATATTCATAAGGACAGTCTCTAGACCCATGGCAACTAGAAGACGGATGTGTAAATGCGTTTTAAGGGAAGGTAATGGTTATTGGAGAGCGTGTTGGAGAAAGAGAACAGATGCTACGATAGAGAGACAGAAGGTGTTGGATAACAATGAAAAAACAGAACCATTGGTTTAATTATTGGTTTTGGTAGTGTAAACACAGTTAAACAGAAGTTTAATGCTTTGGTCAAAGCGATGCACGTACTGTTTTCTTTAACTAATTGGCAATTATGGTAGCTTACTAATGCATAAAGAAAACTAAGCTGCACTTTGTTCATGTGGAGATAAATAGCTAATTAGAGATGCATGAACCAAATTATCAGAGAACATATGCAACTCAACTGGATCACAGACTTTCTGAGCTATCAGGAAATTTAATGATAATAACATGTTGAAACAAATTCAAGTGACCCATGTCTGCACTTCGACTGGGAATAACAAACTCAAACTGTTACTTTTGTTGCGGTGAGAAAACCTCAGAAAATCACCTGCAGCAGCCCCCAGGCAATATGAAATCGAAAAGGTTTCTGTTTGATTGGACAAACAAATGTCTCATGAAATAATATCGCCTGTGGTGAATTTGAGTCCTCAACAACACTGTACATATGTTTAAGGTTGTGTTTGTTTGTTTTTTGCCAGATGATGTACCTGGTGTTTAATGATTTTTAACACTTCTTAATATCTTATTTCATAATTCAAAGTCAGAATGTCTTTCCCTGAAGGCACACATTCTTATCTAGCAGCTGGTTATAGATGCAAAATTCACAGTGCAGATCAACCCAGATGGTAAGCTATACGGAAATCCTGGTGAGCAGAGCACATCATGTCCAGTCTGTGCACTGCATATACAGTAATCCTCTGTTTTCCATGTGTTCTTTTACATGGGTGATGTATAAAGATACCTTCAGCTGGGCCTTCTGATGTAAGTAAAAAAACAACAACAAAAAAACAAGATGCTTAATTTATGAATCTCTGTCCACCTGTCAGGCTTGGATATTCTCAGTGTTGGATAGTGTACTCATTTTCCTTCTGCATTGATCTCTAGCAATGAACACACTGCACAGTATTCCTGCTACCCATTACAAAGAACTCAGTAATATCTCTTACACTGATCAGAGGACTAAGTTGTTGCACAGGTGGAAATGTAAGAAAATGGAGAATGTGTTCGAACAACAATCTTCTCAGCAGTGCTGGGCATTCACTTTTTGACTTTTACTTACATTTTGCCTTGGTCGCATGTCACACAATACCTTTAACGGGCTTTTATGACACAAGGCAGTCCAAACGGATCAGTACTCTGCTTCTGTATCACATTTCAACTTTGGCCTTCTTGAAAAAATACTAATCACAACATCTATCTTTCCTTTAGCTTAATAGACTAATTAACTCAAATCCCAGGAGTACCGTAACAGCCAAATGAAATTAAGAAACAGCTCACACAACACTTTGCATTAGAGCCAGTGACTTAGTATTTTTGTTGGTGTGCAATAGTCTGCATGAATATCCCTTTTTTAATCTCTCTCTTTTTCTCTTAAATACAGTACATGTACAAACATGCAAATCTCTGTCACACACTGCAATGATTTTTCACTTTTCACGCCCTTTCCCACTTTCCTTTAGAGACAGTAATCCCCAGCTGCAGCACTAATAGCATTAGCAGAGCATATCCAATCCCTTTAGTACCCCGACAGGGAGCACGTAGCTTAGACCTACACTGAGAGAGGCACTCTGGGGGACTACACTACCCATACTGCCTTAGGAAATCCATGCATGTTACTCAGCTCATTATTGATTAAAGTGAAAGAAAACAAAGACTAAATATAGAGTAGAAAGCCGTGCAGTGTCAATATTATCACAGAGACAGTGAGACACAGTTACTGCAGAGTGCTTTTCAGTGGCTGGTTGGTTAGGAGTACTGTGGGAAAAAAGCTGTGCATAAGTGCAGACTTGTAGAGAATATGAAAGACCATGACAACTGGTACAGAAGTCATGAGCGAAGGCTGCCCTTTGTAGAGTGTCAACGTGCATAAAATTACCCAACAGTGCTGGGAATACCAACATAATCATTGCATTGATTTCTTATTGATAGACCATAGAGTATTCTACCTAAGCTATTCAGTCCCTCCAGAAAAACGTGATTATGCGATTGCATAATTCAATGCATAATCAGCCAAAGTCCGCATATTTATGCGAGGGCCGCATTTTTTCAAATACGGCGCACTTTCGCCGCATAAATTGCTGATTTCCGCGCAAAATAAGTGGGGCTTGCATGATTTCATAATCCCCGCATATTTTTGGGAACGTTATGAAGTGACGTAATTTCGCCTACTGAGAACACGGTGTTGGGGGAATCACTTTTTTTTCTCTTTTTCATTAAACCGCAGTTTTTGCAAGTTCCCGCAATTTTTGCAAGTTCCCGCAATTTTTGCAAGTTCACGCAATTTCATCGCGTAAAATTGCATAAATATCCCGCATATTCCATCGCATTTTTTAAGAAAACGTGCAGCATAATCAAGGATTTTTGCCCGCAACAATCACAAAAAAATTCTGCATTTTTCTGGAGGGACTGGCTATTTGTGCTGCATCATGGCTCATTTAGACTATTCATATTCATTCATTCGTATAGTGAAATACCCCAGTGTTAGTATAGAAATACAATGCACAGCTATATTTTAGAGAAATTCCTGTTATTTATATATTGCTTTTTTCCCATTAACTGTAATGTTTGCTTATTTGTAGCTTGTAGGATGAGTGTGTTGTCACTACTTCACCAGCCAACTAGGTGCTCAAGTTTCAAGGATCCAAATGTGAAAAAAAAACGTATTTGCAAATTTCGAACTTGCAATGACTCTTAGAAAGCTGATATATTTCTGCCAATCACTGTGTGCTACTTTTTGTGTGAACGTGCATGTATGACCAAACAAACTATGAAAAACACATTCAGCAAAATAATAAGCATGTTCATGTGTCTTGGATGAGTAAACAACATGAAACAATGTGATTATTTCAGACTGGAATTCACCAAAGCCTCCTGGTGTGTTTGGAATTTGCAGCATGTTTCCTGAATAATTCATCTACATACAGAGCTGGCAAACATTTGTATGTAAATGTGTGTGTGCCTAAATGCATGTTGTATGTTTCTGCAATGAACAGACAGACAGACAGACAGACAGACAGACAGACAGACAGACAGACAGACAGACAGACAGACAGACAGACAGACAGACAGACAGACAGACAGACAGACAGACAGACAGACAGACAGACAGACAGACAGACAGACAGACAGACAGACAGACAGACAGACAGACCGATCGATCGATCGATCGATCGATCGATAGATAGATAGATAGATAGATAGATAGATCGATAGATAGATAGATAGATAGATAGATAGATAGATAGATAGATAGATAGATAGATAGATAGATCATTTGTGCAGTCATCTCTGAATGGTCCATTTGGCATCACAGTGCAAACAAACCATATTCCCAAACAGCCTTCTAAGGCAGGACAACACCAAGCCAACCAGCAGAGGACTTATCTTCCTTCCTCCCAGCGACACAGCCCCCCATTAACCAGCCTGCCAACCACACCTCTTCTTGACTCCATCTCCATCTCTCAGCTGTTACCCATTGCTCACGGTGAGTCATTGACTTAAAAACAGGCTGCAGTCTGCCAAAGCATCAGCTTAAAAGTAATCATTCTGCTATGCAGAGTCAATATTGCTTTTTGTTTTTCTCTTTTTCTATGTGTGTGTGTGTGTGTGTGTGTGTGTGTGTGTGAGAGAGAGAGAGAGAGAGAGAGAGAGAGAGAGAGAGAGAGAGAGAGAGAGAGAAAACGATGTAGACACAAGAAGGAAAGAGGATGATACAAAGAAATGAACGGGAAAAGAAGAAGAAAAAATGAGAAGCAGTTGTGTCAGGCCTAAGAATGAGCTGTAACCTAATGAGTCTAGATGAAAGCTGACTGTCTGAGCTAACTCAATTCTTTGCTCTGCTAGTCACAGTTCTTAGCTTGATAGGGTTTGCTTCAGACTACTGATGCTGCGGCCAATGCTGGATTGCCTTTTTTTGGTCATATGTTTTCCTGTGTGCGACGACCCTCTTCACCGCTCGCATGCGTAGAATGTTGAACTTGGCTTAGGCCACACACGGAATGACATCATCCACACTGTGCAGCAGACATCCGTTTAAGATGTGTTTACAGTGCTTAAAACACTGGCATGTCTCTATCCCCACTCGTATAAACATGGAATGTGTCTGACCATGTCCACACTTGTATGTGTATGCAGTGTTTACACAGAACCGATATAACCAGAAATAAAGAAATACAACCAGAGAAGGAGGTAAAGGCCACAATACAGCATGTAGGGTTGTGGTTAAATACAGAACGGGAATGAAGCAACGCAAACGCAATGATGTTCCAGGGAGGTCTTTATAAAGGCTATCAGAGCTTTTGAGGGGCAAGGTGTAGTGTGTACACAGAGGTGAGGAGGAGGCATGACTCTTGCTCAGGAATGTTGTAAAGCTGTTTGTAGAGACAGCAGTCCAATGAAAAGGCTTGTTGGAGCTCTGCCAAAGCTCTGCCAAAGCAGTGATGGGAAAAATGAAGAAAGGAGAGAAAACGGTAATATTGGAATGAAAGAAAAGCATGGGAGCCATAAAGAGAAATCTCAGGCGTGTTGTCCATTGAGGAGAGTTTTACACTCTTCATAAGAATGCAGGCTCAGGTTTAATGAAATCTGGGAAGCTCTCTTTAGAATTGAATCAAAGCCCTTCCTACCCTACTGCACCATTTCTACCATTTCCATCTACACTGCAGAAAGCATTCATCCACTTTTTTCATCTGTTTCACACATCACTGTGGTTCCTGAGCACATTGCTATACCCATCTATCCGAGCCAGGTGTATGTGTGTATGAACGTGTGCCCCCATACAGAGGTATGGTAAAAGAACATATATACATTATATAAATGTTGCCCCTGCCAGTCAGAGGGACTGGAATAAAAAAGGGCAATAAAAGTGTGAGAAGACAGTATCCAAATACACTCCAAAATATCACATTAAACACACCATTAAGACAAAATGGTCTAATAAGAATTATGTCTCAGCTATTTAACCTTTATGTCATTGGCAAATAAGGATCAATTTATAGCAAATCAGTTGATATTCAAATGTCTGCGATTTTAAATAGAAACATGTCTCAGGAAATGTGGGCTGTTCCCTACGCAGTTATACAATATGTCATAGAAGTTAATTCGGGAGTCAGGAGGAAGGCGTAATATACTGTGATAACAATGATTGTGACAGGGTTAAGTTAATTTGACGGCAGATATGATAGAGTAATTGTCATTCATGTCCCTTCAATGCATGTTACTAATTAAGCTTCTTCCCCGGAGTCTTTGTGCTTCCTTGTCTCGAAGGTTTCCCATGGATCGTGGTGGCACCTGGATCGTGGTTGCGCCCGCTGCCGTGGTCCTGCTTGACACCAACTGCTACTATTATCAGTATTAGTCATATTTATAATATTATTAATGCTTTTCTTAATGATACTGCTATAATTCTTATAATGATTCTATTATATTCACTGGTACTATTATAATTTTTATTCGACATAGTCTTATTTTAGTTTTTGCTGCGCATCTCTCTCTCTCTCTCTCTCTCTCTCTCTCCTTACTTTCTATGTATCATTTTCATTTTAATTATGCTGGTCTGTTCTGTACACACAACTATTGCACGTCTGTCTGTCCTGAGAGTAGGATCCCTCCTCAGTTGCACTCTCTCAAGGTTTCTACCATTTTTTTGGCATAGTTTTTCCTTATCCGATGCGAGGGTCAAAGGACATAGGGTGTCCTATGCTGTACAGATTGTAAAGCCCTCTGAGGCAAATCTGTGATATTGGGCTCTAATACAATTGAATTGAATTAAATCTACAGTAACACTAATTGCTCTGTGAGGCTGTAATTGGCACAGGTTTGAGCAAAATGATAAAATTGCATAGTGAATAATAATATGTTGATGTTAAGCATGCATACTGTTTACAACGTTAGAATCTTAGTTTAACATACTAACATTTGCCATTTACAGGTAATAGACATAAATCAAAGTGCTGGACAAATTCATAATTTTACTTCATGGTGGCACTAGATAAAAAAAGTTAAGGGAATCCACAAAGTTTTTACAATTCATCCTAAAGGGGGATGAATGTGTGTATTAAATTGCAGGGTAATACATTCAACAGTGGTTGAGATATTTCACTCAAACCAGAAGCCAACCTCATCGTGGCGCTAGAAGAAAGGTCAGAGGGACTTCACGTGATTAGGACTAATCCTCTGGGGACCACAAATATCTGTACCAAAATTCTTGGCAATCCATAAACCTGCTGGTTGTGCTAAAGGGAAAAGGAGGAGCACCAAGGTCGGAAGGGTTCATCCTCTGAGCACCATGGATGTCAAACATTTACGGCAATCCATCCTAGTGTAGTTGTTATTGATATTTTGGACCTCTGGACCAAAGTGGTGGATCGACCAACACTGCCATCTCAAAAGCCATGCTGCTAGCATGGCTGAACATGTGAAAATATAAGTATTTAAAGCACAGTGTGACTTTTATGAAAAGACAAGGGAGTTCTTTGAATAAAGAAGCAAATGAGGAACTGCGGCAAAAGAGGAGAGAGCAGAAAATCTATGCAGGTTCATTTTACATTTATCTCCATCTGAGAAAAAATCCAATTTAGATCCACCCCTACTTGACCACATATACTTGCAGCCTCCCCTTCACAGCACAACATAACTCAAGGACAGTGAGTCAGCCAACCAATATGAGCCTAATCTAATCCTTGGTGCTGAAACCTGAGCCGCCATGAGACAAGCAGAGAGCTGTGATGTCACGGGGCGAGACCTCCGCCTCATCTACCTGCTGAGAGAGGCAATGCGAGAGGGAGCAGGAGTGGAAACAGGATATGGGAGATGGGAGGGACTGCTTCCCCTGTTCTAACACTGATGTTGGTTATTGGTGTTTTTTTTCCCTTGTCTGTGTGCAGCAGAGCACGGCATTGAGACATTAGTATTATGCCACTCATAATCACGACCTGGGGAGGAGTGAGTGAGTGAGGAGAAGAAGGCAGAGCGACTGACCAATGAAGAAGAAAGGAGAAAGCATATGTGGCAATACGTGGTAATGACACTCGGGGAATTTAAGATTTCTGACAACGCCACTTGGGATAGGACCGAGACCTTTAAAGCACACAGGTTTGTTTACCAAGTTAGGGGTCAGAGACAATAAGGTAATTATACAAATATACAATTTTATTTTGTTATATGTTAAAATAGGAACATCTTTTCTATAAAAAGGGATGTAATGGATGTTAGAAAAAGAAACAAAACACAATTCAAATCAATAAACCAGCATGCATAGTTAAAGTAAGCAAAATCAACCAAAATCAACACAAGCAATATGTACATATATGTATGTAAACAGTTAATATACAATATTTACATAAAACAATATTTGTGTACAGCCTAAGGCTGACACCACAAATATCAGTAGCCCAATGGCTATCTGATTTTCAAACACGTATTAGTCCAGAAGAAGTTCTATTCAGTCCAGAACAGCTCTATTTACTCCAGAACAGCACCAGTGGGAGGAGAATGTGCCGGGGAGTACTGGCCCTTTAATTGGCTGTGGCACCACGGTAGCCCCGCAGCAGCCCGGTCCAACGATTTGAAGGACACGCCGCTCTCAGACCCCGGCAGAGGCACGCACCCCGTGCACGCACACACCAGCCCACACTACAACAAATAAGACTATGTCAGAGCATGGTAACGCCAATGGGTCGAAACAGGGAGGCATGCAGCTTACCAAGACATCCAACGCCAGGAGCCCAGGTGTACACCAACCCAGAATTAGTCCAGTCATTTTAAGCCAAAATGTGGGTCAACCTTGAACAAATTGCAACAGAAGCAAACTCAACTGATTTTGTATCCTCAATATGTCCTGAGTAAGGAAAAAAAAGCCCAGAAGAATCCCATTAGGGGAAAGAGACCCAAATATAGTCTATCCAAACGCGTATTCATTCTTTTTCTCACGTGAATAGGGTAAACATTTTGACCTTTAGATATCACCATGAAAATTATTGAGTTGATTACTTACATCAAGACAAACAAAAAATGTATTACAAGTTTTTTTTAATTGTTAACATGGGCAAACGGTGCATAATCTAATTACGTATGTGCTAATTTGCATACATACCATAACAGATCTAAACATTGGGCATAGCCAGGTGAAAATGTCTTGTTGAATGTTGTTGACATCTTACAGTAAAAGACTATAGAGGCAAACAAATGTCACCATAAGGGGCAGAGATTCAGTCATTCATTCAAGGTCCACTCAACTGTCAATAAGCTGTCACTCAGGTAAGAACGATTTCCTTTTGTTTCTCCTACATGGATTAACCTACATTAATAAAAAATACCTAGTGATCAACTACAATTTAATGGGAACATCTGGATGTGTGTTGAGCTGTGGTACGAATATTATTGGTGAGCTGCACAAACTCAATGCAGATGGCCTGTGACGAGAATGTAGATGAGATTCTCTAGTGGTGCATTGTGTATGGAATTTGATTGTTTGATCCAGACACTTTTTTATTTTACCTACCCTTTGTCTTCTGCATTCTCCTCACCTTGTCTCCTGTTCTTCCCTCAGACTCATCTCCCAGAAACAGACCCACGGACCCAGCCCCAAACCCCATCTCTACAATAATAATTAATAAAGGCTGGTTTAAAGTACTTCTTCCTGCCTCTACGTACTAATGCTCATGGGTAGCCTAAATGGGTTCCATTCAGACCTTAACATTAAGTATTTTACTGTTATATGTCAACAAGATTCAACAAGACATTTTCACCTGACTATACCCAATGTTTAGATCTGTTGTGGTATTTATGCAAATTAGCACATACGTAATTAGATTATGCACCGTTTGCCCATGTTTACAATTTCAAAAGACTTGTAATAAATTTGTCTCAGTTTATCTTGATGTAAGTAATCAACTCAGTAAATGTCATGGTGATATCTAAAGGTTAACATGTTTACCCTATTCATGTGAGAAAAATAATGAATAGGCGTATGAATAGGCTATATTTGGGTCTTTTTCGAAACTTTCCCCTAATGGGATTTGTCGGGGCTTTTTTTCCATTACTACATATTGAGGATACAAAATCAGTTGAGTTTGCTTCTGTTGCAATTTGTTCTACCTTTATTCCTAAAAATTACTGGACTACAAGGGGACATCCACAGCCGAAAGCGGGGTTGGCTCTATGAACGGCCGCACGTTAGCGCCACACACACGGCAACACAAAACATGAAAGGCACGAAAGAGCCTTTCATGCCTTACCAAAACACAGTAAACTGACGGACAGAGAAAAAGAACAAGTCCATGCACAGGCTTAAGTAATGCCCCCACCTCTCTCAATCAAGCAAGATGAACCCCAGGTGTGCTGATGCGCACTCCCGTGTACCGGTAAGGGGGAGGGGAAAACCTCATCCTGCCACACATAGAGAAATGAGGATGAGGAAACACTGGTTTGCGTACTTGGACGGACATGAAGGCCGCCACCACATGAACAAACACAGCCCAACATACAAGTGTGCTTAATTATAAACTGTATTTGACTTCTTGCAGTATTTGTGCTACAGATGTCTCCATATGAGAAAACAACAGGATAACCCTTCTTGACCACAGAACAAACATTTAAAGTCTTAGTGGCTAGTCCTGTGAGCACCTCCAAACACGATCTCTCCTTGTTTTCTCTCTTTATTTTCATAGAACCAAGCAGACTGAGACACATTCCTGTGGGTGTGTTATTTAGGGGAACTTTTTGCCCACTTTGACAATGGCTGGCAAAGCGAGTCCTGTCCTTTGGTGCCAACACAAACAAGTCAGGAAGTCAGAGACCCCACAGGGAAAATTCATAATTCTCCCCCCCCTGACACTGCCACATGATATGGAGAGATATTTAGAATTTGTCAGGGGTTATTTTGATTACTTTTTGTCAACTCAGTTAACTCTACTTTTGTGTCAAATCTTACTTCATCATCTCACTTTTTTATCTCGCCAAATGTATAGTGAAAAACATCCAAATGTTGTCACTGCTCAATGCAATGTTTTCCTCCAAGCGCCTTTTGCGCCTCGAGTGTTGAGACAGATTTCAGTGACGTCCTCTGTGGTGTTACGAGATTTCCCGGTCCCCTGACACTGTGCGACACCAATTAGGAGGCTGCGGATATGACAAAGCCAGTGGTCCAAACTGACAAAATAAACCTCTCAAGCTGTGTTTCTGTGTCTGATATTATAGTGAGATGGGAGGAAGCAAAACGGAGACAAGTCAAGAGAATGACATTGATGAAAAGGGGGGAGGGAGGAAAACAAGAGAAACCCTCACAGGAAGTTAAAAGGGAACAAAAAAGAGAAAGAGGGGGAAAGAACGGCTGATGTCAGTGTTGCAAAGAGAGGTTTTCTGGCGTCAGCCCACGCTTGACTGTCAACTGACAGCTGCCGATTCAGGCCTCACAGAAAAGGAGTGACAAGAGAGCTGATGTGCTGTTAAGAGTACTTGGAAATCTGGGCTACAAAAAGTACTTCCTCCCTTGCTGTTTAGCAATGTACAGTATTTTACAATCACTACCGAGGTTTTACAAAGCGCTCAGTGTCTCTTCTAACCTAAATAAACTATTACAATGTGTTTCACATAATATGACACGCTTTACGGCTCCCAGGTTCCCCCACAGCAGCTGTATGATGTCATCAAGTCAAGACACAGAACAGGAGGGCCATTATTTCCAGTGCAGTGTGGTAATGTTCACATCTGTAAAAAACTGGGGATGTCGGTAACGAAACAAGAGAAGAAAAGGCCTTAAAGTGTGCGTGCGTGTGTGTGTGTGTGTGTATGTGTGTGTGTGTGTGTGCAATTTGAAAACAACTCCTGTAAATAAAACGCACAACTGCCACCTGCCGAAATGAATGGTAGCGATTCACGTGAACTGGCAAATCATACACAGATGTTGCAGTTCTGAGCACACCCCAGTGTGTCACACAGTTACCAGTTTAATGCAGGAAACAAGTTCCATAGCTTGTGAAAAATCCACAAAGACTTACTCAAGCTACCGTTTAGGAGAATTAAAAGCAGGCAACTGCTTACTGCTTTTCTGACTGTTCACTACTGTATATGGAAAAACATCCATACACTAACCATGAATTATGCAGAGCAGCGTTAAAGCAGAGATTTTGTAAGAGTTTCCCAATGTAATGCGTCTGGATACAGCCACGGCTTGACATTAGTTGTGCTTGACTGACCCTGAGAGCTGGCTATCAGAGGCTGAAGTGAAAACATGGCAGGGTTAGATATTAGACCCCTACTGAGGTCAGGAAGTCTTAGCTCTGCAACATGTCCAGTGACTAGTGTAGAGATTAGCTGACAGTTAGCTGACCTGACGGGGGTTTTGAAGTTATACGTCCCAGTAGGCAACAGAGGCAATCATATCAGTAACGCTGAGAAAGCCTGACACAGCATACACCACCAGCGTGTGTAAAACAAGCCTCTGGAGCTGCCATAGCTGAAAATGAAATAGATTAGAGCAAAGAATACTAAAAGACATGTAGGAGTCACAGGGGCACAGGGTTTAAACTGAGGGGGAATGAAGGTCCCAGACCACCTGTACGACTCGCCATAGTAGAACATGGGGGGAGGTCCTGGCTATTTAATTACATTTTCTGTCACAATTATTGCCCTGACATAACTTGGTTTCATCACCTTGTCAGCTGACTTGTCATCTTGTCAGTTTCCATCATGGCTCCAAAGTAGTTTTTTTTGTTTTTTTCCCCCAAAAGGTTTCAAACATGTCAAGTGCACAGACCTGCAGTTTTGACATGCTGCCTGTACATCTACTGTAGGCAAATACAGTAGAGACAAATACTCTGGAATGCTGTAAATGTATGGTACAGTAGTTTTGTAGTCAAGCATTTGGAGTTGGGACTCTATAAACCACAAATTGCAATTTTGAATAAAGAAATATCATAAAAATGTTGCTTTATGTCAAAGTCCAACAATTACTTCCTTTTTTAGGGTTAAGTTTTATTTTCTTTCTGCAGGAGCCAGGAGGAAAGAGGGAGGGGGGCTGTGTCTCTGACAAAACAGCATGAGCCAAACTGGTTCTTTTACTGGAGTGAAACTGTAAATTGGCCAAAAAAAGCAATAGCTAGATGTATATTTCCACAACTAACGATGATGTTTCAGTGGACATGACAACAAGGATTGTTTCGGGACATTTTTAGATCAGTTTGCATAACCTGTGGCTGTGACCCCAACAAAATGACTAGAGCAGGTGAAGCCTCCAATCTCTCAGCCCTGTCTGAGGATGCCAGCTTGACTGTTACTCAAACATTGGATGAATTATTGAAAGACACTCTGACGCAAGTCTATGAGCATTACATTACATTACATGTCATTTAGCTGACGCTTTTATCCAAAGCGACTTACAATTAAGTGCTTTCAACTGTGAAGGTACAAACTCTAGACAACAAGTAGTAAGTGCAAGTACATTAGCTTTAAATAAGTAAAGCTACAAAGAGACATATGAAAGTGCAGGTTCAAGATTTTTTTTTTTTTTTTTTTTTTTTTATCCGAGGTGTAGTCAGAAGAGATGTGTTTTTAGCCTTCTGCGGAATGTGTGTAGGCTTTCGGCCATCCTGATATCGGTGGGGAGCTCGTTCCACCATTTGGGAGCCAGGACAGTGAACAGTCGGGATTTCGTTGAGTGATTAGTTCTCCCTCGCTGTGAAGGAGCAGCAAGCAGTTTGGCTGATGCAGAGCGAAGTGGGCGGGTTGGGGTATATGGTTTGACCATGTCCTGGATGTAAGCTGGGGCTGATCCAGTCATGGCCCTATATGTAAGTACTAGTGTCTTGAAGTGGATGCGGGCAGCAACTGGTAACCAGTGAAGAGAGCGGAGGAGCGGTGTAGTGTGAGAGAACTTGGGGAGGTGGAAGACAAGCCGAGCTGCTGCGTTCTGAATGAGCTGCAGATGTCGGATGTCACATGCCGGCAAGCCAATCAGGAGGGAGTTGCAGTAGTCTAGACGTGAGATGACTAGAGCCTGAACCAGAACCTGAGCCGCCTTCTGCGTTAGAAGGGGACGTATCCTTCTGATGTTATGCAGCATGTATCTACAAGATCGGGTGGTTGCAGCAATGTTAGCATGTGAGCATATTTTAGAAGAAAATAAAGGATACAGGATTGAAAAAAGAGTAAGAGGTTGTAACAATCAAAGGTGAGAAAAATCTAAAATGAATAAAAACAAAGAATTCACAACAGCACAGGAGACAGGTCATATAGAAAGCACATAGAGCTTGAGGACTTTATGCTGAACTTAAACTTCTGGATGTTACCTTAAAGGTAAACTGTGTTTTAAGTATTTTATTAGCTAAAACCATTGTCTTCATTCATAAATATGTCCTCATTGGTGTAAAATTACCTCTGCCAATGATCTGACTTATCCTCGTAAGTGAAGAATTTCTCATCTGTATTTACGTTGGACGGACAAGTCCAAGGAAGTTTCCATGTCGTTCCGCCATTTTGAAAAACTATAATCATTGAGAGGGACATAAAGCACTAGCCTACCTGTCTAGCTAATCCACAAAGCATTTTCATTCAGAGCCAGCGTCACATGACTGAAACCAGCTGAAACGGAGAAGGAGATCAGTGAGAGGTGCTTGTCACTGGCCCAGCAAATGTGTAAGCCTGCACTGCACTCGGTTAAAGGTGACAAAAACATCAGCGTCCGCTGTATACTCTGCGTGGGAAGAAAACTTTTATCTACAGCGAAAAATTCCACCTCAAATCTGAGCAAGCACCTAGCAAGCCGGCACAGGAATGTGAAACTCTCTGAAAAAAAACCCTGAACCCCCAAGTGACATGACCGCGGGGCTACATCCAATTCCACCGGACGAACCTCCGAGGGCCCCTCTCCTGCTAAACAGCTGAAAATAGACTTAAAAGCGATGTCACAGGACTTAGTGCCGCTGAACTGAAGAAGCTCATTGCTGGCTATATTGTCGAGGACATGCTGCCAATTTATTAGGCTGAAAGGTCTATTGCTTTATAGCGTATTCAGGTCGTGCATCATGTTTTTGAAAAGTAACTTAGTAAAGTAACTAGTAAAATAACTAATTACTTTTGAAAATAAGTAATCAGTAAAGTAACTGTATTACTTTCTTGGAGAAGTCATCAGTAACTAATTACTATTTCCAAGTAACTTGACCAACACTGCTCGTCGCTAAAAAAGCGAAAATTGGAAGACATGTTGTCATAGCTTCTTGGTACATAATGGCTACCGTAGATGCAACACGAATTTGAAAAAGCGAGGCGCTAGAGAGAACTGTTCGTTTGAATGAAAAATACAATTTCACCACTAGACGGGAGAAATTCCTACACAGTGTACCTTTAACACTAAGTAGTTTAAGTATGCAGTCTCTCAATTTCTCTGCCCCCATCTCATGTGATGCACACTAAAACACTCATAAGACCACGCTCTACATCCGCTTTGATCCAATTAACTCACTGTCAAATGTGAACCACTTGATAATTAGTGCAGAGTTGTAGTGATAAAGCTGCAAGTGTGTCACCTTTCAGAACTGGGACACTTTAAACTACAGGGCCTAATGGGAACACTCACTCTCAGCATTAAACACACACTCACTCACGTGTTAACTTGACAATATAGTTGAAATAATAACCATATATTCTTGTCAGGCCGAATTATTTATTATTATGTTTTTTTTAGGTCACTCATTTAGGTTGTTTGTAACTCTCTCTCTCTATCTCTTTCTGTGTGTGTGTGTGTGTGTGTGTGTGTGTGTGTGTGTGTGTGTGTGTGTGTGTGTGTGTGTGTGTGTGTGTGTGTGTGTGTGTGTGTGTGTGTGTGTGCCCGTATATTACTCATGTTGTGAGTACATAAATCCCTTACACAGTCACATTGTGGGGACTCCTTCCTTTTCGGGACTAAGTGCAAGTCCCCATAACGTAAATCATTACATTTTAGAGGAAGACTTGGTTTAGGTTCTGTGTGTGTGTGTGTGTGTGTGTGTGTGTGTGTGTGTGTGTGCGCGTGCGTGCGTGCATGTTATCAGGGTACATTTGGGACAAATTGCCTATCTAAGGAGGAGAGGGAGGAATAAGCACAAGTGAAACTAGCAGATACAGTCCATCACCTTTTCATTTCTTCATTTCACATGCACAAGTGATGAGGCCACTGTGACATACTGATTGGCACAGCTCCACCCTCGGCTAACTAGTTCATCACAAGCTCTGTCATCTATTTCTTTTCTGCCTCACTGGTCCTCATTCTGCTTCTCCTTTTTTCTGACTTCGTTTCCATTTAACAGTGCATAATAATTTAACAATTAGGACTTGCTCTCCTACATTGTCCCCCATTAATCCACCAGATTGTATCTTAACTTTCATTCATTATTTTAGTTCATTTGATCTACCTTTAAGGTGTTTTATTTATTTTTTGTTGTTGCTACATAAATTCATCAATGTAATTTCCCACAAACATAAGGCATAACACTTGTAGAGTTCAGCCCGGTATCAGAGCTTTGGGCTAATACTGCTCTCTGCTGGATTACATTTGTATCACAAGATGTCCGTCAGGGCTAGTACATTAAATATGCTGCAATAAATGCTGTTTACGAATTATATACAATTCTCATCAATTTCCTTCTCTGGTGGGTCTCACTTGTATCAGGATTGTAATTTGCATAGTTGTATGGGCTCTTTTATGGGCTACTTTTATACCCGTCTCACAACTCCATGAACACATACACATTCAGGTGCTAGGAGATGACTATGTTTTTCAATAACTGCATTCACATTTAAATTCACTGGTACACTTAGGAGGTAGTTTAGTGCAGTGGTTTCCAACCTCACTGTTGGGACCACTACAAGGGGTCGCAAGACAGGTCTGAGTGCTTGTGACATGAGTAACAAGAGAGAAAAGCAACAAAAACATGTCTGCTACCTACACAAAGGTTTTAAAGTGTTCCTCTGGTATTTTCTTCCTTTCTTCTAACTTCCTGGCTTATTTACTTCTTCAGATCTCTGAATATTTTATTTATTTTTTTAATTAAAATGCAACAACAAAATCCCTTTGGTTGAACTGGTCACAAGTGGTAGACATATGAAACTGGGGATGATGGTGATGAAGTCACACTGGTTAAGTGTACAGTGTTGTAGTTGTAGCTTGTAATGCTAAATTTAAAGAATGGTTTAAACCAACACACACACACACACACACACAAACACATTATGGTCATTATGAAGTCATGCCCTTTGTCTGAAATAGAGATATTAAGAAATGTGGCACTAGTGGGTATTAGAGGAGATAATATTGGCCAGCATCCAGACTCCCTCTGCAGGGCTAGAAATTCATAAACGTAATATGGAGTCTATAAAAAATAGAAGAGAAAAACATTGTTTGGAAACTAGGAGGTTCAAATCCTGAGGTCCCTGTGTTGTTCTCTACTTCCATCATTTATTAAGTACTGCTTTACTATCAGTCATTCTTGATAATTTTCAACTGCCAAATGCTGTAAATGTGCATTCAGTATGTCGTCATATTTGACCTATAATTCCACAAAAGGCGAGTACATTCACCTTCTTTCTGTAACATTATTTATAGAAATAAAAGGTTCAGATGCATACAAAATAAAACAAACAGTACTTTTACTTTCAAAGACAAACACATAGTCCACAGGTCATTCACTGTGAATTGTTCAAACCAGAGAAACCTCCAGAAGGCTGGCCACATAAAGACAACCATTAGTAACGAGGAATAGTCATGTGTGAAATAAAAAAACATCCTTTTTGCAGCACTTGCTGTGAAGATGCTGATATTTTGTCTATGTGGTCTGCCACCAGAGGGCACTCTCATTATATACAATGAAAATTAAAAACACTTTCATAGTACTAAATTAAAAAATATTAAGAGCAATAATGGATATATGATTAGATTATTTATCAATCTTCTCTAATCTCCAATCTTCTCAAATGTGCTGAACTCTGTTATGAACAAAGTGAGACAAGACAAGAGGAGGCAAACTTTATTTACATATAAGTATTACAGAAAACAAAGAAAAGGGTCATTCATATTTAAAATTTTATGTGAAATAAAAAGCAATATGAATGCATATCACAACACAAGTAGTAATAGTTTTACATCTGTACCCTAAATCAACCTAATTTTAAGGCACGTCTCATGTAAACTATGCTGCTTGCCTGTCACAGAAATCCTACTGACTTGAATTGATGGAAGACACAGGAGAGCACTGACTGGAATTTTCCGTGGTTGATATTGGACAAACATTTGTTTTGTGTAATCTGTTTTTTTCTTATTTAATGATTCACAGATGATCAGACATATACGGTGGCCCTGAAGTGCAAATCACAACAGCAAATAGAAAAACGCGACAGCAAATCATAAAACACAATGGAAATAGGAAAACACAATGGCAAATAGGAAAACAAAACGGCAAATCATAAAACACAATGGCAAATAGGAAAACAAAATGGCAAATCATAAACCAAAACGGCAAATCATAAAACGGCAAATAGGAAAACAAAACGGCAAATCATAAAACACAACGGCAAATACAAAAACACAATGGAAAATTGGAAAACACACCGGCAAATAGGAAAACAAAACGGCAAATCATAAAACACAACGGCAAATACGAAAACACAATTGAAAATTGGAAAACACACCGGCAAATAGGAAAACAAAATGGCAAATCGTAAAACACAACAGCAAATCAGAAAACACAATGGCAAATCAGAAAACACAATGGAAATAGGAAAACACAATGGCAAAGAGGAAAACAGGACAGCAAATATGAAAACACTTCAACAAATCATGAAACACAACAGCATTACAGTTTTTTCCAATTGCTAACACACTAAAATGACACGCATAGCAAAAATATTTAAACTGACACACAGAGAGCAAAACCTCTTCTCAAGTCTCCCAAAGTCTTAAACACATTTTCTGCTTTACACACATTTTGCAATTCAAAATGGCACTTTTTAAATGTACTGAACACGGTTCTCTGCATAAGACACAACAATCTGACATATAGTCACGTTTGCCATTTCAAAACACTGCCATTCAAAATGACACTACATGAGTTAATTGGCCAACATATGTGCCACCCGGCCAAAAACCTCAATGGTTAATTGTTACCAATTCAATCAGGAAGTAAGCACTATGGAAAGACCACAGATGAGCACCTTTTGTTTTTTTACATTTCTGCACATTTTTTCTGCAATTTTCTTTTTCAGTTTACTGTTTTTTTGTGAGCATATTTTTGTCCTCAGATACCTACGGCGTCGTGGACGACTACGCAACGGCACCTTTTAATCATATTTGAATCATTTAATAACCATAAGATCGATCGTCTTACCTTTTTCTGATGCTAGCAGCTAACAAGCTAACGCTAACGAGCGTCTCTTTGCTGTCCTTCTAGCCTTCACGGGAGGTTTTGTATCCAGCCTGGAACTTGTGCCTTTTTTCGGGGTGGTTGAGCAATAAATCCAAACTCTTACATCCAAGATCGATAAAATGTATGTCCATAATTTATGATTTTTCGGCCGTATTTCTCCGCCGATCGGCGTTTGCTTCCGTGGTCTGGTTTCCCAGAATGCATTGGGGCTTTGTTATTGTCTGCAAACCAATGGAAACCGGTCTTTCGAGAGCAGAGATCTTCTATGATAGGGAATGGCTGTGATGGCTCACTACAAGCCAGCAACGATGCAACAAAGTGAACAAAAGGTGTTCTTTGACTACAAAGATCGTCTATTCGCTTTGTAACCCGTTCTACATAGAAGTGAGCCTCATTGTTTTGATTTTTTGGATATATTTGGGCCTTTTATGGAGAAATGTAAATAGCTTGTCGTTTATATGTCTTATAATGTTAATTATGTTTATTTTTTCACTGGGTGACTCCAAATATATATATGTAGCAGAACTGTGAGTGTTATATAATTATATAATAATTATATCTTTTGAAAAAATGTAGATATTTTGTCAACTGTGTAAGTTATAATGTTAATTTCTTCACAGTTTGACTCCTAATACATATGAGAAGTTATTTAGACAGGAGATTGGCTTAGGTTTTATTGATCTGTGTGTCATATCAATACCTATCTGTGAGATTCCTGTTTCCGTTTTATTTATTTATCTTTAAGGTCCTACAAAATGGTTTAATATTCAAGTGACCTCACTGCACATATTCTAATAGCCCAGATTTTCCTGAAAAGAATGATGTCCATAGATTGACTGGGGACAACATGGTTGATGTTTTACTAGCTTTTTTAGAAAATAAAACCAGACGGACCAGAGGTTGTCAAACATCCTTCAGGAATCTGAGTGTTAATGTAAATATATCTGCTGTGCATATGTTGCACTGATTTGTTTGGTGAAAAATACAAAAAATAAATGTTTCAACAGCATATGTGTGTGTATTTGCAAATATGTCTGTGCATGTGAACAATCTGAAGAATTTTCTACAATTTGAACTATTTTAGTATTATGGCAAAGCATACTAAAGATGAGAGTGCTTTTCATTATGCCCAACAGTGTGCAGTTTGTTAGACAAAAATCTGGTAATATGAATGAAGTGTGTGCCAGTTGGTGCAAAAGTTTGATTTTGATAATGCTATATATGCAGTTTGGTTGCAGTGCTTCATTTTGCAGGATATATGAGTTATTTTGCAATGTGGGTGTGTGGTTTTGTGAATTGTGTTAAGTATTTTGATAAAACCAGCCTAGTTTGCAAAATTGTGTTTCAGCAATTGGAAAAAACTGTAACTTCTACCGGAAAAGGTAGGGCCTATTTAGCAGAGGACGGACCCTCCTGATTGGACAGATGGACTGTCTGTCTTTTAACAGGAAGGAGAAGATGACGGCAAAACATCCTTTACCAATTTTGGCGCCAAATGAACGGATGCGGTCTAGCCATAGACAGTTAAAGAAGTGGACTAACAGATCCCGTTGCTCTGGACGGAGACCAGTGAAGTCTATTACAAGCACTTTTCTGGTGATGGCAGAGCGTTACTGCGAAGCTGCAAACTGAGCTTGCCGATGTATATGTGACGTGAGCAATGTGTCTGAAAGTTGTAAGTCTTCTGGTAGCTGTGCCATGAGAAATCGCAATCATTCCGAATCTTGCAGAGACGGAGAGCATAGGTATATGTAAGGAGATAACATAGGCACAGGCTAATTATTGCTAACTAAAATGCTAGTTAACATTAGTAATTAAACTAAACAGCTAATGTAAGTCAAAACTGCCTGCGAGCTTCTCCTGTACTGTATGGTAATTCCTCTACTATGCGACAGTAAGTCTGATCTGTGATCGGTATTGGCCGATACGTCTTCCAGCAATTGGTAATCGGTGATCGGCCCCAAAAATCCTGATCGGAGCACCCTTAGATACAAGGTAATGGATAATAATTGTATACATTGCCGTGTTTCTTTAGAAATTAACAATGGACAAATAAAGTATTTAAACACTTCAGATGTGAAGTTATTGGCTGTCAAAATGAATGACAGTCAATGGAATGCTAAGGCCGGCCACAGACTGGATGCGCCGCGTGAGTGTGTCAGCTGTGTGGCGTGTCCGTTTTTATTTCGGCTCCCATGTTACAGTTTTTTCCAATTGCCAACACACAGTTTTACAAACTAGGCTGGTTTTATCAAAATACTTAACAAAATTCACAAAACCACACACCCAAACTGCAAAATACCTCATATATCCTGCAAAATGAAGCACTGCAACCAAAACTACATATAGCATTATCAAAATCAAACTTTTGCACCAACTGGCACACACTTCATTCATATTACCAGAGTTTTGTCTAACCAACTACACATTGTTGCGCATAAAGAAAAACACTCTCATCTTTAGTATGCTTTGCGATAATACTAAAAATTTCAAATTGTAGAAAATTCTTTCAGATTGTTCACATGCACAGAAACATTTGCAGACACACACACATGCTGTTGAGAGTCCGCCCGTCCAATCAGGAGGGTCCGTCCTCTGCTAGATAGGCCCTACCTTTCCCGGTAGAAGTTAATGCTGTTCTGTTGTATGATTTCTTGAAGTGTTTTCCTATTTGCCATTGTCTTTTCCTATTTGCCGTTGTCTTTATTGATTTGTTAAAATGTTTTCCTATTTGCTGTCGTGTTTTCCTACAACCCCAAATCAGAAAAAGTTGGGACAGTATGGAAAACACAAATAAAAAAAGAAAGTAGTGATTTCTAAATGTACTTTGACTTGTATTTCATTGCAGACAATGTGAACACAAAATATTTCATGTTTTGTCCGTTCAACTTAATTTCCTTTGTAAATATACATCCTTTCCTGTCATTTAGACCTGCAACACATTCGAAAAAAGGTTGGGACAGGAGCAACTAAGGGCTAGTAATCAGGTAAATTGGTTAAATAATTATGTGATTTGAAACAGGTGGTGTGAACAGGTGATTGTAATTATGATTTGGTACAAAAGCAGCATCCAAGAAAGATCTAGTCCTTTAGGAGCAAAAATGGGCCAAGGATCGCCAGTTTGCCAACAAATACGTGAGAAAATTATTGAAATGTTTAAAAACAATGTTCCTCAAAGAAAGATTGGAAGACATTTGCTTATTTCACCTTCAACAGTGCATAACATAATTAAAAGATTCAAGGAATGTGGAGGATTTTCAGTGCGTAAAGGACAAGGGCGCAAGCCTAAGCTGAACAACCGTGATCTCCGATCACTCAGGCGGCACTGCATCAAGAATCGTCATTCATCTATAAGTGATATCACCACATGGGCTCAGGACTACTTTGGCAAACCTTTGTCAAGTACCACAATATGTAGTTACATTCACAAATGCCAGTTAAAACTGTACTGTGCCAAAAGGAAGCCCTATGTTAACAGTGTCAAGAAGCGCCGTCGACTTCTCTGGGCTCGGAGGCATCTGGGATGGACCATCACACAGTGGAAGCGTGTACTGTGGTCAGAAGAATCAGTATTTCAGGTATTTTTTCCGTGTGCTCCGGACCAAAGAAGAAAAGGATATTCCAGACTGTTACCAGCAACAAGTCCAAAAGCCAGGGTCTGTCATGGTATGGGGTTGTGTCAGTGCCCTTGGCAAAGGTAACTTGCACTTCTGTGATGGCACCATTAATGCTGAAAAGTACATAGAGATTTTGGAGCACAATATGCTGCCTTCAAGAAGACATCTTTTCCAGGGACGTCCATGCATATTTCAACAAGATAATGCAAAACCACATTCTGCACACATTACAAAGTCCTGGCTGCGGAGGAAGAGGATACAGGTACTTGACTGGCCTGCCTGCAGTCCCGACCTGTCTCCAATAGAGAATGTGTGGCGCATTTTGAAGCACAAAATGCAACAACAAAGACCCCGTACTGTTGCCCACTTTAAGACTTGTTTGCAGCAAGAATGGAACAAAATTACACCTGAAACACTTCATCACTTGGTGTCTTCAGTCCCTAAACGTCTTTTAAGTGTTGTGAAAAGGAATGGCAACATTACAAAGTGGTAAATGCTTTACTGTTCCAACTTTTTTGAAATGTGTTGCAAGAACCAAAATAGGAATAAAAAATAAAAATCATGAACACATTAAATTATGTGCTTTTGTATTGTCTGCAATGAAATACAAGTCAAAGTACATTTAGAAATCACTGCTTTCTTTTTTTATTTGTGTTTTCCATACTGTCAAAACTTTTTCTGTTTTGGGGTTGTAGGAAAACACGACAGCAAATAGGAAAACATTTTAACAAATCAATAAAGACAACGGAAAATAGGAAAAGACAATGGCAAATAGGAAAACTCAACAGCAAATAGGAAAACACTTCAAGAAATCATACAACACAACAGTATTAACTTCTACCGGGAAAGGTAGGGCCTATCTAGCAGAGGACGGACCCTCCTGATTGGACGGACGGACTCTCAACAGCATGTGTGTGTGTCTGCAAATATTTCTGTGCATGTGAACAATCTGAAGAATTTTCTACAATTTGAATTTTTTAGTAGTAGTATTTGCCGTTGTGTTTTATGATTTGTTGAAGTGTTTTCCTATTTGCTGTCGTGTTTTCCTATTTGCAGTTTTGTTTTCCTATTTGCCGTTGTGCCATTCCATATTGCCCTTTGACCCGGAGGCGTTCTAGCCACCATTTGACTGTAAAATGAAGGAATGCGCTGCCTGGATCATTGACTGGAACATTTACTTATAAAAATCTTCTTCCTGAATAGGGTTGAGTACCGAAATCCGGTGCTAATACGGCACCAGTGCCTTTACGACCTGTATCTACCGGAACAAATAGCAACGCGGATTTCGGCACCTCATTTCGGTGCCACTGATATGTCTGCGCTTCTCTCGGATGCTCTGAAACAGATGTTACAGGGAACAGAAACATCGCTGCACGTGACACTAGTTAACACTATACTCGACAGCAGCTAACGTTAGCCTACCGCTAGCTAGTAGCTGGATTAAACACTGTTAAAATGCTGACAACTAACGCTAAACGGTGTAAAGTGTGACTAAATTTCCCTGTAGAGGATTCCAAACCGGGATGTAACAATCTGCAGCTGCCGTTGTTGGAAAAACACAGACGGTGCGTTCAATGAAACTGGTAACCTACAGCCTCGTGGTGCATTCAAAGTTATTGTTAAATGCCCTTTTCCCATCTGGTGTTTTTTTTTTTTTTTCGTTCAACAGCAATTTACTAGTGAAATAAGTTAATTGCTACAGTTATTACATTATTATTAAATAATTAAATTTTAATCATATGATGTTAGCAATAAAGAAGCCATTCTTTAATGTCGCTGACTGTTGTTTAGTAGCCTTCCTTTTTTTCTTTTTTACTTTCTTAAAAAGTATTGGTTCATGCACCGTTTAGGCACCGGCATTTTAAAAGTACCGCTTTAGCACCGGTATCGGAAAAAACCCAAACGATACCCAACCCTGTTCCTGAAGCAGTTTTGAATTCATTTCCTCAGCATATTAGGTCATATTGTTGATTGTTATGGCCATTATTTGAATTGATTATGTGAAAATAATAATAAAAAGAGCTTTTTAACTTTAATGTTACTAATGCTGATAATTTATTGATTAATTTAATCTGAAATATTTAAAATACTTTCACAGCAAACATTATGTATGCAATTAATTTAAATTAATTAATCACAGAATACGTAATTAATTAGATTACATTTTTTAATCGATTGACAGCCCTAGTTTTATGATTTGCTGTTGCATTTTTCTATTTGCTGTTGTGATTTGCACTTCAGGGCCACCGTAGACATGCTTTATAAATCATATAAACCAAAGGATACTTTAACACTTTAATAAAAGCTTACCAAAGTCAGTATTAAAATACTTGACTTGACTTTGCATTATTGCCCCACTGTTGGCCTTCACTAGAACTAATCCAAACACTTTTAAAACACAGCAATGCAGAAAGATCACTGTTGATCCCAGAGTAATATAACCAAACAAACCACGGTCAGTCCCAGACTGCACTACATTCTGGCTCCATTTCTGTTCACCTTGTATATGTAGTGCCGGAGCACATAAACCTTTAGACTCGACAACGCCACCTCCTGTTGAGGGTCAGGAGGAACCCTTTAAACCATTAATAGGTTAATCAGTGTGTTGTGTGTCCGACTGATTTTCTCCGAACAGGAACAATGCACAGGAGACAAATATGGTACAAAAATAGTTCTTAATTTTATTACAAAAGAAGTTTAAAAACAAACCCAATTAAAATAACGGCGCAGAGTAGTAAGATAATAAATTAGATGGAAGGTACAATTTGGTCTTACTCTCCTCAGACAGGAAGGTCGGGTCAGCACGCACACACCACTCCGGGGGCGACTGTGGGAGACAGAAAGAGGAGACCGAAGGCCCAACACCAACAAGGACATGCACTACACACTTATATCCACAGCATATCATGCAAGATTCACTACAGAATATCATGCAAGATTCACTACAAAATATCATGCAAGTCACAAGTAAAATATACAGTGTCAAGGCTACATACACACCGCAACAGAGTGTCACCCAGTACAGTCTCACCACGGGGAAGCAGTGTGTCGACACGGACCCAGCCTTGTACAGGATCAAGCTGTGAATATATACAAAGCGAGGAGAGCAACCGTTGTTAGGACTTCCATCAGCAGTATCTCCTAACTCAGGCCACTTGTAAATGAAATCACAAAATAAAACAAAAGAAACAAAATAGTAACAAAATAACCGTAGAAAACAGTGACTGGACTGGTCCTCCTTTAAGAAAACAAACAAAACACATTAGTGACCCGTCACAAAATAACCTGTCGTGCAAATAATTATTAGCACAGAATATAAAATATTAGGTAAAATATTAGCCTACTTGCAAAGACACAACAAACTCCTATAGCACCATTAATGCAGGAGGAAGGAATTTCCCAGGTATTTTCCCGGAACTCTACAGCCACAGCAGCTCATTAGCCGTCACGTCAGTGGTAAACTGAAACATACAAATAAACTGAACTGTAAAGAACTACAGGTTGAAGAATGCCCTATAAAGTAGCGCACGGCAAGCGGTGGCACAAGCACACAGAAGGATAACATTTAGCCTAACCATTAATTGCACCCCATACGGCTAAAACAGCCAATAGAAATTACCGTCAATTTGCTCCAGTTCCCTCTGTGAAGGACGGGAACTTGCGTCTGGCTATCACCCTAGTGGGACCAGAATCATAAATCAACCTTAAGCTGTAGGCCTACTCCTGATTGCTGCCTGAATCACCACAGCCAAACATTTCATACCTGCACGACGGGAGACTCCACACGGTGCGCTCAGCAAGAGGTAAGGGAGCTAATGATTGACACTGGTCAGCTTTTTAATCACTTCCTGATTGGCAACGGGTCACATGACCACGTGATGCAACTAACATGCACAAATCAGCTGATTTCCCACATTCATCCCCCCCAAAAAGTGTCGTCGCCCCGACGATCAACTGACTTATAACCAGGGTCTAAACTGGGGATTACTAACAGACCTCAGGGAAGCAGCAGCAGCCCTTACCACCACCGTAGACATTGGCAGGTTGTGTGGGTTTGAATTCCGCCCAGCCGTGGCCCGGGTAGTACGCCGAGGGGCCGATGTCTCCTGGCAACTAGTAGGTATGGCAATGTCCTCTTCAACTGTCCCATCATCCACTCCTTCGGTCCTCCATACTCCATTAGGGATGAGTTTCTGTGCATCCTGTGGGGTTGCAGAAGTAGACAGAGGGAGTACTTCTCTACCTATCCACTCACAGCTATCTTCCTCTCCGCTACCGTCTGTGTCACTGTCTTTGGGACTAGGCTCTATGGGTGGCATAGGAGCAGTTGGTGCAGGCGGCAGAGTTTCAAGCTGCGCTGCCCTCAGCTCAGTCCTACTAACCCGTCTCACGTTACCAGTGCCATCAGCATGTGTGATGGTATATGGCCCACCAGGTTCTGTTGGCACTCCAACCACCTTGTAAAGGACTGGCGACCAAATGTCCTGAATCTTTCGACGACCGTGGCAGCGATGGTCCTTCAGGTAGACCAACTGTCCCTCTCTGAAACCAGGATCACATGCATATCGATTATGGTGTTGCTGGCGGTACTCTGCTGCTTCTTCCATATTTCTCCGGGCCAGATTTTGTGCCAACTGAAGCCGTTCCTGGTGCTGCTGGATCCACTCATCCCACGAGCTGGTTGTTGCTTCAGATTCTTCTGCCCCCATGAGAAAGTCCAACGGAAGCTGGGGTGGTACCCCGAACAGAAGGAGATATGGGGAATGACCAGTAGAACGATGAGTAGAGGTGTTGTATGCCCACACCAGCTGGGAGATGTATTTTGGCCACACTCTCTTCTTCTCAGGGGGAAGAGATCTGAGCAGATCATGGAGTGTCCTGTTAAATCTTTCACACTGGCCGTTTCCTTGTGGGTGGTATGGTGTGGTTCTGGATTTCTGAATCCCATATAGTTGACAGAGTTGCCGGACAAGGGCACTCTCAAAATTTCTCCCCTGGTCAGAGTGAATCCTTTTAGGCACCCCAAACCTGTTGAACCAGCTGTCACCCAAGATCTTTGCTACGGTAACAGCACTTTGGTCCTTAGTTGGCACGGCCTGAGTGTACTTAGAAAAGACGTCAGTCATGACCAAGACATTCTCTCTCCGATCTGTTGCAGGTTCAAGCAGAGTGAAATCAATGGCAAGCACTTCCAGCGGCTGACTGGCCATGAGGGCGCCCTGGTAGGTTTTCACCTTCGGCTGGACAGCCTTGGACAGCACACAACGCTGGCAGTTTTGACAGTGCTTCTCTATCTCTGCTCCCATTCCTGGCCAGTAACATCTTTGTCTTGCCAGGTCAGTGGTCCGTCGCACTCCTTGGTGCCCATGCTGGTCGTGAAGGCCGTTTAACAGTTCTTGATGGAGGCATGTAGGCAAAAGCAGTTGAACATATGGCTCACCATGGGGGGCAGTTACACGTCTATAAAGCAGGCCACCCTTCTCTAGGATGCGGTCCCACTGCCTCAGTAGCTGCTGGACCTCCTTCGGGAGTTGTGACCGTTGTTCTTTGTTTGGGGGCTGTCCTACTCTCCAGAAAACCAGGAAGGCTTTTAGAGTTGGGTCAGCTCTCTGCAGGGTTGCCAGTTCAGCCCCAGATCGACTTGGAAAAACTGCAATGTGCTGCTGTGTAGCCACTTCAAATTACTCTGGATCATGCTGGATGGCTGGAGTGCTCCTAGCCTGCTGGTCAGGGTCCTCATGTTCTACCTGATCACTGTACTGCCGGGAGAGAGAGTCAGCATTACCATTGTTCCTTCCTGGTCGATAATGCACAGTGAAATCAAAAGCTGCTAGTTGTGCTGCCCATCTTTGTTCAGTTGCGCCCAACTTGAGGTTCTGAAAATGACTAAGAGGGTTATTGTCAGTGTATACAGTGCATTTGCTGCCTAGCAGATATTCTCTGAACTTCTCCGATATCGCCCACTTAAGTGGGAGGAACTCCAACTTCATGGAGCTATAATTCTCCATGTTGCGCTCAGAACCCCTCAATGAACGACTGGCATAAGCAACTGGCTTTAACTTGCCCTGCTGCTCTTGTGAAAGGACTGCCCCCAACCCCTGATGGCTAGCATCAACCTCCAAAACAAATGGCTTTGTGAAGTCAGCAAAGGCCAAGATGGGTGCACTTGTAAGCATCGTCTTGAGGCCACTGAAGCTTCGCTCACACTCCTCAGTCCACATACTGGTCAGTACTGCTGCTGGCCTTGTTCTAGTTTGTTTGGCGACTTTAATTACATCAGCCACAAGTTGGTGCAAGGGGGCGGCTAACTGTGCAAAACCTTTCACAAAGCGTCGGTAATAGCTACAGAAACCAAGGAATGATCTGACCTCGGTGACATCCCGGGGCCGTCTCCAGTGCTCCACAGCAGAGATCTTCTCCGGATCAGTCGCCACTCCCTCTCTGGACACACTGTGTCCAAGATACTGCACCTCCTTCCTGAAGAAATGGCATTTACTCAGTTTGGCTTTCAGACCCTTCTGTTGGAGCCGGCTAAGCACCATCTCCAGCCTCTGTAAATGCTGCTCAATAGAAGAGGAAAAGACAATGACATCATCCAAGTACAGCAAAACCGACTGGAGACTCTGATCACCAAATATTCTTTCCATGAGCCTCTGAAACGTCCCAGGAGCATTACATAGGCCGAAAGGCATTCTCTCAAACTCGAAAAGGCCAAATGGTGTACAAAAGGCTGTCTTGGCTTTGTCCCCTTCAGCAACAGGGACTTGATTGTAGCCGCTGGCCAAGTCAAGTGTAGAGAACCATTTAGCACCAGCAAGGGCATCTAAAGACTCTTCGATGCGGGGCAACGGATAGGCATCCTTTCTTGTTTTGGCGTTCAGTAGTCTATAGTCAACACACATCCTTAGCTCTCCAGTCTTCTTCCGCACCAAGACAATTGGTGATGCATAAGGACTGCTGCTCTCCCTGATCACTTTACTATCCAGGAGCTGCTGAATGTGATCTTTCACTGCCTGCCACTGTGTTGGGGGAATTCGCCTATACCGTTGACGGACAGGGACCTCATCAATGAGTGGTATCTCATGTACAATCTCATTAGTGCACCCTAGGTCTCCCTCGTGTTTAGCAAAGATGTGATTATACTTCTGCAGTAACTCTTTTGCCTGGTTCTCTTCTACAGGGGAAAGTCCTGGCCAGTCTAGAGCTGCAATAGTGTCTGAGATTGTGACAGGGGGCCTCTCTGCAGCCTGTGCGCTTACTACGGTCACCTGGGCCACCTCCTCATTCCCTTTCTCAAAACACAACTGCTCTTCCTCTATTCCCTCAACTACATGCAACATTCCCAACACCTGTTTCGAGTGAACAATAGCCCCTGTGGCTCCCACATTAACCACAGGTACATAAGCCACGCCATTGTTGACGGTCACAAGAGAGGGGGACAACAACAGGCCAGGAGCAAGATCTGAGCCACCGGGCTCCAACAGCATTGTGGTGGGCGGAGTGTATGGAACTTTTGGGCAGGTAACCTTGACAAACTTAACTGACCCAGCTGGAATAAACTCCCCAGCCCTTTCAAAGACACGGACACGACCCTCTGGAACGCATGGACAAACCTCTAACCTGCGACAGTGGCGGAGCGCTTGCTCCCAACCTGCCTCTGCCTGAGTGGCAGACAAAGAGGCAAATAAGGCATCCCCTTGCTCAGCAAACAGCTCTTTGTAGCATTCTATGATTACATTCATTCCCAATAGCCCCGGAACAATGTGTTGATGTGACGTACAGGGAGTGTCTTTCACAACCAAAACACCACGACCTGGAATCTTTTTACCCAGGACTTGGATGTCCAACTCAAGATATCCTACATAGGGAATGTCTAAACCATTTGCTGCCTTCAAAGCCAACCACCCACATGATTTAAGTTTTGGGGCACCCCAGTGTTGGAACACTTCTTTAAAGAGTGACTCAGTAATGGTAGTAACCATAGAACCTGTATCTAGCAGACATTTCACCCTTGCCCCACCCATCTCCACCTCTACTATAGGACATTTACCTATGAGGGGTTGTGAAGCGTTTGAAAGAAGGGGAATCTGCATAGAAGGGTAATTACAGTCGCTACCATTTGCATTGCCCACAAAACCCATACCTGAGGGTCCTGTGGAAGCTGGAGCAGGGTTTGGCTCAGGAGGGACACCGGGCGTGCTAGATGTTTGTTGCCTTGGCCCCTGGCGACACTGGCGAAGAACATGTCCCGGCTTCCGACAACGGAGGCAGATGGGCAGGCCTTCTGTAGTAAACTGGTAATTGGGGTTACGAGAGCGAGAACCAACCTGGTCAAGTACAGATTCCATTTTAGATAGACTTTTAACAATGGTTTCAATTTGCAACGGTTGTTGGTTTAACTGCTCTTGCAAAGCAGAAAACTCTGATCCCTTTCCAATCCCTACCGTATGACAAGCCCCCTCAACATTTACATCAACACCACAGTGGTGAAGTCCAACTCGAGTCTGCCTAGAAGATCCCTCACCCTCTTCCACCCACCTAATGGCTTCCTGTCGCAGGGTTAAAAAAGGAATTGAGGGACGTTGTCTTAAGAGACTCTTTAACTCTCTCCGCAATGATACATCACGCACATGTTCAACAAACTGGTCTCTAACCAGGCTGTCCGCGTCTGTCAACCTATCAGGATAAGCACGCTGAACAGCCTCAATCAATGCCCACAGAGAGTGGGAGAATTCCTTTAAAGACTCTCCATCTTTTTGTTTGCGATCAAAGAATTGTTTTTGCAGACCAACAAAGGAAACGGAGGAACCATACAGCTCTTTCAAAATTGTTAAGATTGTGTCTGGATCTTCTCGCTCTGCCAAGGAGCGAAATCTGATCTCTACTTTTGCTTCCCCTTCCAAATTATCATAAAGGAAGAGGGCCTTCTCTCGTGTGGTCATCTGCCTCTCTCTCAAGCATGACTTCACATTTTCTATCCAATCATAAATCGTTAGATCAGATTTGGAACCTGAGAAGTGAGGACACCTTCTCTCTCTTTGGATGTACACAAAGCGTTCTGCTTGTGTTGCAAGCAAGTTCGGTGGAGCCAAATTGTCTCTGGGGGGTAGCCCATCAGCATTAGCACTAGTAGTAGCAAAATCAGTACCTGTACACGAACTGGCGCCTCTTCCTTGACTGAGTTGTTCATTAGCCACCCGTAACCTCTGTACCTCCTCACGCAGAGCCAACAGTTCCTCCACTCCCTCATCCACACTCATTTCAGAAACTTAGTTCACACAAAAAATAAAAATACAATACAGGGAGGACAAGCAATGAGAAACTGGTCGTCACAGGCCTTTGGTTCCCATCACAGGTTCGTCTCGGCAGTCCGCCCTATCCTGTCGTCCAGCTCCAGCCACTGTTTCTACTCCAACAAAAAATAAACAAACCCAAAATACATACACATATTCATGCCTCTTAAAACAATCAATCCTGCCGACAACGCCAGAAATGTAGTGCCGGAGCACATAAACCTTTAGACTCGACGCCACCTCCTGTTGAGGGTCAGGAGGAACCCTTTAAACCATTAATAGGTTAAGTGTGTTGTGTGACCGACTGATTTTCTCCGAACAGGAACAATGCACAGGAGACAAATATGGTACAAAAATAGTTCTTAATTTTATTACAAAAGAAGTTTAAAAACAAACCCAATTAAAATAACGGCGCAGAGTAGTAAGATAATAAATTAGATGGAAGGTACAATTTGGTCTTACTCTCCTCAGACAGGAAGGTCGGGTCAGCACGCACACACCACTCCGGGGGCGACTGTGGGAGACAGAAAGAGGAGACCGAAGGCCCAACACCAACAAGGACATGCACTACACACTTATATCCACAGCATATCATGCAAGATTCACTACAAAATATCATGCAAGATTCACTACAAAATATCATGCAAGATTCACTACAAAATATCATGCAAGTCACAAGTAAAATATACAGTGTCAAGGCTACATACACACCGCAACAGAGTGTCACCCAGTACAGTCTCACCACGGGGAAGCAGTGTGTCGACACGGATCCAGCCTTGTACAGGATCAAGCTGTGAATATATACAAAGCGAGGAGAGCAACCTTTGTAAGGACTTCCATCAGCAGTATCTCCTAACTCAGGCCACTTGTAAATGAAATCACAAAATAAAACAAAAGAAACAAAATAGTAAAAAATAACCGTAGAAAACAGTGACTGGACTGGTCCTCCTTTAAGAAAACAAACAAAACACATTAGTGACCCGTCACAAAATAACCTGTCGTGCAAATAATTATATATAAAATATATAATCCCCCTGACCTGACTCTCGTTCCCCCAGAATATAAAATATTAGGTAAAATATTAGCCTACTTGCAAAGACACAACAAACTCCTATAGCACCATTAATGCAGGAGGAAGGAATTTCCCAGGTATTTTCCGCCACAGCAGCTCATTAGCCGTCACGTCAGTGGTAAACTGAAACATACAAATAAACTGAACTGTAAAGAACTACCGGTTGAAGAATGCCCTATAAAGTAGCGCACGGCAAGCGGTGGCACAAGCACACAGAAGGATAACATTTAGCCTAACCATTAATTTCACCCCATACGGCTAAAACAGCCAATAGAAATTACCGTCAATTTGCTCCAGTTCCCTCTGTGAAGGACGGGAACTTGCGTCTGGCTATCACCCTAGTGGGACCAGAATCATAAATCAACCTTAAGCTGTAGGCCTACTCATGATTGCTGCCTGAATCACCACAGCCAAACATTTCATACCTGCACGACAGGAGACTCCACACGGTGCGCTCAGCAAGAGGTAAGGGAGCTAATGATTGACACTGGTCAGCTTTTTAATCACTTCCTGATTGGCAACGGGTCACATGACCACGTGATGCAACTAACATGCACAAATCAGCTGATTTCCCACATATACATCTGACTTTAAGTACAACTCTGAGTCCTGCCATATACAGAAGTATTCGGATGACACTGCTGTTGTGGCATGTGTGCGAGGTGGATGGGAGGAGTATAGGGACCTTGTGGAGGACTTCTGTAACTGGAGCAATAGGAACTGCCTCCTCCTGAACACCAACAAGACTAAAGAGATGCTGCTGTATTTTAGGAAGTCTTAGCCAACCTGCCAGCCGGTCTGCATAAAGGGAGAGGCCATTGAGGCTGTGCAGACCTACAAGTACCGTATATACCCGAATATAAGACAATCCTGAATATAAGACGACCTCCCCATTTCTCTTGTGATTGGCATCGCATCCCAACGTTTTTCTATCACATATTCATAGATTATATCATCAAGTTCTGCAAACTTGCCACTTTGAGGTCCACGGAAAGCTTTCCTTTGGCTGTTGGTATTTTTTAGTCGTTCTTTTTGTGCTCGCCACCTCCGAACGTTGCATTCTGTGACTTCAAATGTTTTGGCAGCTTTGCAATTATTAGATGATTCCGCCTCATTCACGACCATAAGTTTAAAGTTGCCGTCATAACTGTTTCGAACGTGTTCGTTTATTTGATCAACTTTTGAAGCACTTTTCTCAAGATAATCTCTTTACCTCTCTATGGCGGCACTTTGTTTATTTAATTCATAACACTGTCACTACCGGTAATTACATAGCGTGTTGGCGCCCTCTACTGTTTCCCCCAGCTTTCTACTTTTCCCCCCGTGATTTTGTCTATATCGCGAATATAAGACGACCCCCCATTTTTCAGCCTATTTTTAGGACAAAAACCGTGTCTTATATTCGGGTATATACGGTACTTGGGTACCGTCCTCGACCGACTCGACAAGCTGGTCAAAAAGGCCAGCTCAGTACTAGGCAGAAGATTGGACTCACTGAGAACTGTAGTAGGGGGGCGTGCATCTAACAAACTGTACGCCACAATGGGTAATGGCAACCACTCCCTCTACAACTTACTGGTTGGACAGAGGAGTATCTATAGTGAGCGAATGCTTTTGCTGCACTGTAGGACAGAGAGGTTCAGGAGATCCTTTGTCCACACAGCCATCAGGCTTTTTAACACCACCACCTTTTTTTTTTAAAGAAACAGTGCCCCTGCAGCAGATTACAATATTTCTTTCAAAGCCTTGAAAGAGCAACAAGCAATTTACGCACTTTGAGCTTATGCTTTAAGAAGTTCACAACATGTGTGCAGTGACAAGTTGTTCCAGTGATTGAGTCATTAGTTCATTATCTTATCTGATCTTGCAGACAATGTTGTCATCACACAGATCATTTCCAAATAGAGACCAAAAGCGACAATATATAAATGCTAAAATTTAAAAAAGTAGTCAGACTGGAGGGGACACTGCATTAACACTGCTCAAAACTAATAATTTCTTGACATTGAGAAGTGAAGCCCTAAATGGCTGCTTGGATAGCTAGCCTGAAGAAAAAACAATGCTACCTGAAAATGTTTTTGAAAAGTTTTGTGGATTTTGTCAGTTTTACCTGCAACTGTGATGGTTGGGGTTGGCTGGCTGTGAGTTTTCTGTTTTGTTTATGTAGCAGTATAGAAATAAGGTTGTCTTGTTGCAGTTAATTGCGCCTGCTGACCACTAGGGCGGCAGTATATAAGTGCGGCCTTCCTTCTTGCGCTCCCACTGCTGCATCATTTCCGGGTCAGGTGTCTGTCGGTGCAGGTAATGCTCCGCGCTACAGCTGCGGCTATTGCTCTGTTTCAGCCTATTTATCATTATGTCCTTATGCTTAAAGCCTGCGTGTTTTCACTGCAGAGCAGCGACCGAGTGCTCCGTGTGGCGTGCTCCGTTTTTGTGTCCTGGTTCTCTCGAGCGGTGGTAAGTGTTTAATCTCTCTCTCTGTGTTAAACCGAGTACTATTTTGTAGCTAATACTAGTGTGGTCACAGGTAGATGTCTGCTGTCGTGTGGGGTCTTTCTCTCCCTCCCTCTCGCTGTGCAGGTTTGACTCTGAAAACAGGTATGCTACCTTAAATCTAGCCCCCAAAAACCTTTATTAATGTAGCTTAGCTAGGCTAATTTTATGTTTATTGACAGGAAATGCTCATCAGCTGGCCGAAGTCTACAGGTGGTGATTGATGTGACTCCACCACCAGCTGATTGGGGCCGCTGCTGTTTTGTCTCCACTGCTTTGCCTGTTTTGTCTCCACTGCTAAATGCTGCTACTCGTACAGCTTTCTCCACTGCTAAATGCTGCTAATCGTACAGCTTTCTCCACTGCTAAATACTGCTAACTACACAGTCTACTCTCTGCTGCTGAGTGTACAGCTTTGTTTGCTGGTAACTGCACAGCTTTGTTTTGGCTGCGAACCACACAGCGTGTCGTTACTACTTGGCACTGTTGCTGCTGGCTTTTGGTTTGTGTGGTGAAACGCCAACACCAGACTTAACTTGTTTGTTCTTTTAAATTTTAGCCGACGACTGAGTTAATCCTTTAGTTTGTATTATTGTTTTGTTTTCTTTACTTTATTGCTTTGATCAAGTAATTTGTTTTGTTTCTTTACCTGGTTTGGTTAACCTGATTTTGTGAATTATTTCCTGTTTTGTTATAGGTTGTTGTACATTTTTGAGATTCATTTTGTTGTAACTTCCTTTTTGTTTGTCCTTTCCAGTGGCTGTAGGCTGGTGGTGGTGCTGGTGACGTGGGTGGTGGTGGTCTTCCTTCCTGTGTGCCGTGTTTCCTTGGATTTGGTGATCTCACTGTGTGTCTGGGTGAACCCTTTTGCTTTAATTTAGTTTTATTAGTTCTCCTTCCCCTTCACCTGCCCTTCCATATACAAAATTCCTGCTTCTTACAGTGCAGACGCTTTGCTGCTTGCTCCTGCCTCTGCTTGCATATTTCTGCTGATAATCTTGCTTTTCCTCTGAGAGAAACTATGAGCAGCGGCTCTTGGATACTTATAAATCACTGGACTATACACTTTTTGTAGACATAGTAGGCTATTGCCATATTTAATCTTTTTTTTTTTTTTTTTTTTTTTTTTGTGAGCGTGGCCTACCAATAGCTCAAGCCTGTACCGCAGTGACTGGAAACTTGATACTTAGCTAAAGCTAATTAGCAGCAAGATGCCTCCCTTCTCCGTGGATGACTACTACAAACTCCTTCAGAAGATTGCTGTTCTGGAAACCAAAATTCATCGGTTAGAAGTAAACGTGGAGGTGAACACATCATGTGGGAATGACACCACTTTACCATGGACCCAAAGCAATGGACAAAAGCATGCTAACACACGGCTAATTAGCACCAACAAGGCTACAAAGAAACAGGAGGACTGTGAAGCGGATAATAAATCAACAAGTGGTAGTCCTCCCGGGAACTCTTTCGGTGCAAAGCCTAAGAGTAAATCTTCCTGGGAAATGGGAGGACGACTAACAGGCAGGGCACAGCGCCCTGAGATTTGTGATATGACCGGCTGGCCTGCATTGCCATCCAGGCAGAGCGCCTCTTCAACCCCTGTACTTAGTAGGACACAGCCGTGGACAGCTGCAAAAGGGAGAATTAGCAACAAAATGCCTCCCCAACAACCAAGTCTGCAAGTTGATAACAGATTTGCTACACTGCAGCAGGACCCTGGACCTTCATCTGACCTGGATTGTGTCTCATCGTCACACAGCAGGGTAAGGACTGAGAGCAATTCAAAAAGTAAAAAGCTACAGGGAAAGCTAACGACTGGGCTTCAAACTCTGATTGTAGGTGACTCTGCTGTAAAAGATGTAAAAAGCAGAAAAAACACCAAAATACTCTGTTTTCCCAAAGAAATGGTGTCTGACTTGGCCAAGAGAATCCCGGATATCGTGGCAGCACACCCAACTGTGAATAACATTATACTGCATATAGGGTCACATGATGTTGTAAAGCAACAGTCTGAAGTGCTGAGAAAGGACTTTATGGATCTACTGAAAACAGTCAGCTCCCTAAATGCGAGGGTGTTTATCAGTGGACCTCTACCGCCAGTCAGAAGAGGAGTTGAGAGATTCAGCAGACTGTTGGCACTGAGCACATGGCTTTCAACTGCGTGTACCGCTCATTCTCTGCAGTTCATTGACAATTTTGACATGTTCTGGGAGCGCAGACATCTTTTTAAGAAAGATGGAATTTTCCTTAACAAACCAGGAGTAAAGCTGTTCACCTCTAACCAACTTTACTTTCTGCGCCACACATCAGCTCCCTCGGCCAAGGACACGAGACAAGAGGAATCTAAACAAGAGGAGGACATAACAAAACAGGGCAGTAATCCACCACAGCCCCCGCCTGAGCAAAGATTTGACCATGGAAGACCACAGAGCAGAGATGAGAAATCTCAATCCCCCTCTTCACCCGTCCAACTCCCCTCAAACCCCTTCACCAACCCTGACGCCTTTGAGGATCCATACACCCCGCCCACGCCATCGCTCTCTCCACTCACCTTTTCCCCTCCTTCCCCCTGCCCCATGTTGGATTTCACTGACCAGATGAAGCGACTGGTAGTTGAAGGAACCAAATTTATCCCCCTTCCTTCTCCCATCATTTGCCCCCGGCCAAAAGTAGATACTGGAATCAAACTTACCCCCCTTTGTTCTCCCATCATTGGCCCCCAGCCAAAAGTTAAACGGCAGGCACCACTGCCCACCCAAGGACGGCAGCTAACTCCTCCTCCCCAGACTGATAAGTATACTTGTGTACAAAATGCAGCAAGCTTTGTCTGATATGGGCCGGGTCCAGGCTGCACGCCTAGTGGCACTCATGACTTTTTTCAGGACAAGCCCGGGCCCTGTGTATTAAATCCTTCCTCAATTTATGTTGTGATAGGTAATAGAAAAAGAATGATAAATCCGCTAAGTAAGAACAAGCACTTATCAGCAAACCTCGCAAATCTAGCATTCATTCCTCGTCAGTCAACGCCTATACCAAAAATTGAGACAGATAAATATTTGAACACACTAACACTAGCCTTACTAAACGTCAGGTCTTTGGCAGGAAAATCATTTTTTAATCAATGATTTTATTATTAAGCACAATCTTGATTTTATGTTTTTAACTGAAACCTGGTTGGACCATAATAACAGTGGTGCTGTTCTCATTGAGTCAGCTCCCCCTAACTTCAGTTTTATGAGTGAGCATAGAGTGAATAAGAAAGGAGGTGGAGTAGCCATTTTGTATAATGACTCATTCCATTGTACTCAAATATCTTATGGAAATTTTGCTTCTTTTGAGTATGTGACTCTTCAGCTAAAGTCCACCCCCCGAGCCATATTTCTAAATATCTACAGACCACCGAAATACTGTGCAGCTTTCTTCGATGACTTTACTGAACTGCTATCTATAATCTGTATTAACTTTGACTGTGTAATTATTGCTGGTGATTTTAACATTCATGTGGACAACCTGCAGGATAGAGGGACCAAAGAACTGTGTTGTGTTTTTGAGAACTATGGACTGACTCAGCATGTGACGGAACCCACACACAATAAGGGTCACACTCTGGACTTGATTATCTCCAAGGGTTTGAACATTTCCAAGGTTGTGGTGACTGACGTTGCTCTCTCTGATCATTCATGTGTTTTCTTTAACGGCACTATCTCGGTGCCCAAAAGTGTCCAAACTAAGGTAATCAGAAAACGGTATATCACTGAAAACACCAGTGAAACATTCATTCAGCTTTTCTCCTCCACACCCGCCCTCACTGGGGTCTCAGTCAATGAGCTTATAGATAATTTCAATTTTAAAATTACAAATGTTATTGATGCCATTGCTCCCACTAAGGTCAAAGCTGTCTGTAGTAAGAAAAGATCTCCATGGAGAAATGTCATACGGGTAAGAACAGAAAAATCAGAGTGTCGAAAAGCTGAACGTAGGTGGCGAAAAACTAATCTCCAGGTCCACTATAACACCTAGCTACAAAGAAAGACTTCACATTTATAATTTGGAACTGAGGAATGCTAGGTGGTCCTTCTTCTCTGACATTATCGCCAGAAACAATAATAATTCACGTGCTCTGTTTGCTACTGTTGATAGGTTAACAAACCCTCCAGTACCAGTAGCATCTGAACTTTTATCTACCAAGGCCTGCAATGATTTTGCCTCATTTTTTGAAGACAAAATTCAGAAAATTAGACTAACTGTCAGTGCCTCCATATCAAGTAAGGGATATGTGTTGCCACACTGTCCAGGCAAAACAAATTCCAATATCACACAATTTCATATGATCAACCAAAAAAACCTGGAGGACATTATACAACATCTGAAAACCTCCTCCTGTTGCCTTGATATTCTACCAACAGGCCTTTTCAAAAATGTTTCAAATTGTATGTCTTCTGATCTTTTACAGATTGTAAACACGTCTCTACTCTCAGGTATCTTCCCAAAGGCCCTGAAAACTGCAGTCATCAAGCCACTTTTAAAAAAGAACAATCTAGACACGGCATTACTGAGCAACTATAGGCCGATATCTAACCTTCCATTCTTAAGTAAAATCATTGAAAAAGCGGTTTTTCAACAACTCAACCTTTTCTTATCACTAAACAATGGTTTTGATGCCTTCCAGTCGGGTTTTCGACCACACCACAGCACTGAGACAGCTCTTGTTAAAGTATTTAATGATATCCACTTAAACACAGATAGTGGCAAAACTGCAGTCTTAGTATTACTTGATCTCAGTGCTGCATTTGACACGGTCGACCATGACATATTACTACACCGATTAGAAAACTGGGTTGGCCTTTCTGGCTCAGTCCTAAACTGGTTTAAATCCTATTTAAAGAATAGGGACTACTTTGTATCTATAGGTAATTATACATCTGAGCATACAAATATGACGTGCGGAGTTCCCCAAGGCTCCGTTCTGGGGCCTCCTCTGTTTAACATCTATATGCTTCCACTGGCTCAGATTATGGAAAACAACAAAATATGTTACCATAGTTATGCGGACGACACACAAATTTACATAACCTTATCGCCAGGAGACTATAGTCCTATACAAACATTGACTAAGTGCATTGAACAAATTAATGACTGGATGTGCCAGAACTTTCTTAAATTAAATGAAGAAAAAACTGAGGTGGTTGTTTTTGGAGCAAAAGAGGAACGATTGAAAGTCAGCGCTCAGCTTCAAACGACAATGTTAAAAACAACAGACAAAGCCAGAAATCTTGGTGTAATTATGGACTCAGACCTGAATTTCAACAGCCACATTAAGACAATTACAAAGTCATCCTATTACCACCTTAAGAATATATCAAGGGTAAAGGGACTTATGTCTCAGCAGGACTTGGAAAAACTTGTCCATGCTTTTATCTTCAGTAGACTGGACTACTGTAACGGTGTCTTTACAGGTCTCCCTAAAAAATCAATCAGACAGCTGCAGCTGATTCAGAACGCTGCTGCTCGTGTCCTCACTAAGACCAAGAAAGTGGATCACATCACTCCAGTTCTGAAGTCTTTACACTGGCTTCCTGTGCCTCAGAGAGTTGATTTCAAAATCCTTCTACTAGTTTATAAATCATTAAATGGTTTAGGTCCAAAATACATTTCTGACCTGCTAGTCAACTACGAACCACCCAGACCTCTCAGATCGTCTGGGACAGGTCTGCTTTCTGTCCCCAGGGTCAGAACTAAACAGGGAGAAGCAGCATTTAGTTTCTATGCTCCACATATCTGGAACCAACTTCCAGAAAATTGCAGGTCCGCTGCAACTCTCAGTTCTTTTAAATCAAGGCTGAAGACCTTTCTTTTTGATGTTGCTTTTGGTTAAATGACTATCCATTTCTTATACTTTCGTTGCTTATTTTATCGGCTTTTATATTTTTAACTGTTTTAACTGCTATTTAATGTTTCATTTCTTATACTGCACTGTAACTTTTATTCTTGTATTTTGATTGTCTTCATGTAAAGCACTTTGAATTGCCCTGTTGCTGAAAAGTGCTATACAAATAAAGCTGCCTTGCCTTGCCTTGCCTTCCCACCAGTAGGCCTCAGCCCCTGATTAGGTTTTCCCTTATGTCTTTTCCTTATTTGTGATGAATGCCACATTTTATATATACATTTTTATCAAATAAACTATTTTTGTAAACGGGGAACCACATGTTTTTGGCCTAATTGAGTGGAACGAACCTGTGTGCTTTAATGGTCTTGGGCCTATCCCAAGTGGCGTGGTCGGAAGTCTTAAAATCTCAGAGTGTCATTAATACCGTTCGTCTTGCCACATTTACTATTTTCTATTTGGGTTTTTTCCACTGTTAGTTTCTCTGTTGGCCCTGCCCCTTTGTCTCTGCTGTGTTCCCCCTATCTCCTATCCTCCCTCTCCCCAATCCTCCCTATTCCCCTGATAACCTCGCTCCGTCCGCTTCCTCTGCTCACTCCTCTGCGATTAATTCGGCTCCGCCCGCTCCCCTCGAGTCTCCGGCTTCTTCGCCTGATGCATTTTTTGGTGTGCTGGGAACGTGCAAGGGATTTCTTGTGCAGTGTGCCCTGGTATTTAGGAGGCAGCCAGTAACCTTCCACTCTGACGAGGCCAGGGTGTTTCATCACTGGTTCATCACCAGGCCCTCTCTTGGTTCACCTCTGTGAGTGAGGGATGGCCTGATCACCTCTCCTCATACTCCGCCTTTGTGGAGGAGATGCGGAGGGTGTTTGACCGCCGTGTCCGGGGAGCCAGGAGGGATTCCCGTCTCATGTTTCTCTGTCAGGGGGATAGCAGCGTCACAGAGTATTCTGTAGATTTCCGCATTCTGGCCGCTAGATTGGACTGGAACAGTCCGGCTCTCCGTTGTGTGTTCCTGGCTGGGCTTAGTGAGCAGAAAAGATCTTCTGGCCGCCAGGGACGAACCACAGAGCCTTGATAGTGTTATTGAAATCGCCGTAGATTTAGATAATTGCATCCGAGAGAGAGAGAGAGAGAGAGAGAGATCCTCTTCCTTGTCCTGCCCTCCACCATTTCGGGTCTCTGCTCCCTCGCCTTCCCAGCCATGCACAGTTAGCCCTCCGGCACCCCCTTCTCCTGAACCAATGCAATTGGGCTGCGTCCGACGGGGTTTGTATTTACTGCAGCAAACCCAGTCATTTGATGCCCTCCTGCCCTTTCCGGCCAAAAGAGTCAGCTCGCCAGTAGCAGTGGGGGCGTTAGTAGACTCCGGTGGCGTTAGTAGACTCCGGTGCCGATGAAAACTTTTTGTATCTCGAAGTCGCTCGACCACTCTCCATCCCTCAAATTCCCCTCAACACTGCCCTTCATGCCACCAGTCTCAACGGTCAGTCGCTCACCACTGTCCCTCACTGCACTCCCCCGCTCTGGCTCCTCACCTCCGGTAACCATCACAAGTCGCAGTCATTTCACCTCATTTCATTCCGTTTCCCCCATGGTTGTCGGACTCCCCTGGCTTATCATCCTGAATCCCAAAGTGGAATCGGTACGGGGGAAGATGAGAAAATGTAGTACAGCATGTCATTCCTCCTGCCTTTTGTCAGCTCGAGCCCCTGGTAAGTCCTCTCAACCTCCTGTTTCCCAGAATCCCCCTGACCTGACTCTCGTTCCCCCCGAGTACCATGACCTTGCCGTGGTCTTCCGGAGACCAGGCTTTGTCCTTTACCCCCCCCAACCCCCCCACCACCACCACCCCTACGACTGCTCCATAGCCCTCTTCCCAGACGCACCCCTCCCTTCCAGCCACCTGTTCAAACTGTCACGTCCGGAGAGGGAGGCTGTGGAGCAGTACATAAAGGATTCTCTAGCAGCCGGTATCATTCGCCCCTCCTCGTCCCCCGTCCAAAAAAGATAATTCCCTTTGTCCATGTATTGATTACCGAGGGCTCAATTCCATCACCGTAAAAAATAAATATCCACTCCCTTTGATGGATTTAGTCCCTCTCCCAGTCCGTCGTCTTTACTAAGTTAGATCACAGAAACACTTGCCATCTTTTACGGATCCGGGAGGGGGACGAAAGGAAGACTGCGTTTAATACTCTGCTGGGCCACTTCGAATATCTGGTCATGCCCTTCGGCCTCACTAACGCCCCCGCAGTCTTCCAGGCCCTAGTTAATGACGTTCTCCGTGACTTCTTGCATTGGTTTGTGTTCGTCTACCTGAACAATATTCTGATCTTCTCCCGCGACCCAGTCCAACACACTGAGCACGTCCGTTTGGTGCTGCAGCAGCTTCTGGAGAACCGGTTATTCGTCAAGGTCGAAAAATGTGAGTTCCACGTCGCGTCTGTACAGTTTCTGGGCTTTAATATTGAGAGTGGGTGGTTCCATGCGGCCCATTCCCACCTCCGTTAAACAACTACAATGTTTTTTGGGTTTTGCCAATTTTTACCGCCGGTTCATCCGTAATTATAGATCCTTGGCCGCCCCTCTCACCCATCTCACTTCCACTTCTGTCCCGTTTGTTTGGTCTCCAGAAGCCGCTGCAGCCTTTTTTCTTCTGAAGTCCCGGTTCACCTCTGCCCCCATTCTCACTAACCCTGACCCTTCCCTTCAGTTTGTGTTGGAGGTGGACGCCTCGGACGTGGGTATTCGGGCCACCCTGTCCCAGCGCTCCCCCTCTGACCAAAAACTTCATCCCTGTGCCTTCTTCTCCCGTCGACTGACCCCCACTGAGCAGAATTACAGTGTGGGGGACCGGGAGCTGCTAGCTGTCAAGCTGGCCATTGAGGAATGGAGGCCCTCCTAATCTGGACAGATCATAAAAACCTTTCCTACATCCACGCCGCCCAGAGACTCAACTCCTTGGTGGACTCATCCTTCCCCCTTCTTGTCTCGTTGCATCCCTGGTCTGGGAAGTGGAATCCGCCGTGCCCAGTCCACGGACCCCGACCCTGATACCGCCCCCCCCCCCCCCCCCCAATCGCCTCTACGTCCCTCTGAGTTTCCACTCCCAGGTCCTCCAGATTCAGCTTTCACTCGGGTATGGCCAGAACCCTTCCCTTTTTCCCTTATTGTCAATAAACCTTTTAATTTTGAGCTGTTCGTTTGAGTCTGTTCTGTCCCGTTGTAACAGCAACAACCACATTTTCTTTTTGTTTTTTTTTGTGCAGTACAGTTTTCTTTCTTTTTTGAGAGTAAGAAATCTTATTGAGCTCTTGGATTGTAAGTACAACTATAAAATAAAGCAGACTGGTCTCACAGATTTCCGTGAAATGATCATGAAATGGTAATAGCTCATTACGTGGTGGTGGCACGGAATGTGTGAAAATTCCATGTGGCCACCACGGAAAACAATGCCAATGTAAAGTCAATGAGAAGATGACGTAGCATTAAGAGCAACAACGGTAGCGAGTATGTAAGGCCGAAATACCGCGTAAGGAGGTTGGCTGGGGTGGTGGATGGGTTAAACACAGGACTTTCACCCAGGAGACCGGGGTTTGTGTCCCACGTGTCATGTTTCCTAAAGTCTCTTTCTTCCTAAGCCAAACCGTTCTTCGTGCGTGTCACAGAACCGTAAGCCCATCCACAACGTTTTGCTGAACCCAACTGTCCCTTTCTTCTCGCATGTCACGGAACCGTAACCCTACCCATGACCTTTTCCTTAAAAGGGGCCGTGTTTATTTAACGGAATTCTTCTGTGGGCCCATCACGGAATTTTCGGCTATCTATGTTAATTTCACGGAATTCTTCCGTGAAATTAACACAAATTTTGAGTTAAGGGCCCGTGTTCATTTCACAGAATTCTGTGAGATTAGGTTGAATAAAGTTTCAAAAGGAATCGATAATTCTCTTATTCATTATTTCACATTTTACCTGATAATTGCTGTTGGTACACATATAGCACATACTGTAAACTGTAAACCTATTCTGTAAAGCAATATACAGTAACAGGGTTAACATCAAAGTCTGTCCTCATTGAAGTAAAAACAAAGATAGTTTGTCTAAGGAAAGATAGAGGCTCTATTGGTTGCTTTGAAAATCAACGCTTTCCGCAGAGCAAAATAAGACTTGCTGCTTAACTGTTGGACCAACATTTTAGAAGGTGTTGTTGTAAAACTCAAAGTAGAGAAGGCTTTATGTAGAAATCAATTAGCAGCCGGACAGCCTACACCAACTAATTCTGTTTAAAAACTATAAATATTAATTTATCTGCTGGTTGATTTATGTGTTGCACTCTTGCAATGCCACAATCACTGAACACAATGCTGTTTCACTGACAATGAACACATGGATGGACCCAGATAAATATGTTTCTACATGTTGCTATACCACTGCTGTTAGAACCCTTGCTCATCTGCGTTTTAATCCTGCAAACTTGTATTGATGCAAGATTTCTTGCATTGTAATTGGATGAAATACATGATTAAATACAAATCTGAAACATAAAATTGTCTAGGTGGAACACTCTTCTTCTAGAGAATGCATGAAACCATGATCTTTTGTTTCTAATATAAATGCAAAAGTCTGAAATAACTGTTGGAACATTAGATCACAGGTTAAATTTGGTTCAAAAGTAAAAATGTTCAGACATTTAACCCAAACGCCAGCCAATCAGATCCACTTTCATACTAACCTGGAGTGCCAGGTAATCAGAAACAGTGTGGGTGGGCAGTTTTTACTAATAACTTAATAGGTAACCTATCATCTCTGCTAGGATGTTTTCTTTGGTTTCTATCATCTTATATGCAAATGACACTCAAAGTGTGTGTTTTCTCAGCCATGTCATATAAGAGGCAGAACCGTCAGAGCGCAGTGTTTACTGTTTCCAGTGTACAGATACTGTCGTAGCTGCACCTGCTCATGGCTGCACTCAATACTCAGGCTACCAGCAACTACAGCATGGTAAGTCTTATACTAACACATACAATGGTGATGTTCTGCTGAATGTATTAGTCTCTGAACCTTAAATTTCTTCCTATTGAATCTGTTGTTGAAAATTGTCACAATTCCAAGTCATAGAACTCTGTTTCTATTATTACTCATGTTTGATTCATTTTCTCTCTTTTCCCTCTTCCTTCCCTTCCATGCCCTTCTCTATTCCTCTTTTCTTAAATCTCTATTTTGTCCTCTTTTGTTCTGTCCTCCACTCCCCTCTTCTCTTCAGGTGCCATCTTGTACAAAGATCCCTGAACTGCTCATGCGGTACTTCCTGTCACCATCGTATGGCCTTGAGTTCTGCATTGGTTTTCCTGGCAACTTTGTGGTTGTACTTGGTTACATATTTTGTTTGCAGCAGTGGCAGAGCTGCAACATTTACCTCTTCAGCCTGTCAGTCTCCGACCTAATTTTCCTCTGTACACTGCCACGTCTCGCGCACCACTATGCAAACAACCAATCAGAGACCAGTGCCCATGCGTGCATTATAAACCGCTATGTAATGTATGTAAATCTCCACTCTTCTATTCTGTTTATGGTTTTGCTAAGCATGGACCGCTTCCTGCTCATAAGATACCCAACACGGAACCACTATCTGCTGAGGCCACGGTCAGCCTTGATCTTATCAGGGCTGTGCTGGCTAGCTGTCAATGTGGAAATCGCTCCAATGATATCATTGATGATCGATGACCTCCGAAGCAGCAATTGGAGTCGCTGCAGGGATTTTGCCAGCTTGGAAGGAAACATAAATACATTGAACTACAGCCTGGGACTAACCCTGATTGGTTACCTTCTCCCTGTGCTTGGACTTTGTGGTTTCTCCTACCAAATTTCACATCTGCTCCGTGTCCAGGAAAGGGCTGTCCAGAACAGGACAACATCATACAAGCGGCCTGTGAGGGTTGTGTTAATGGCTGCATTACTTTTTCTGGTGATCTACACTCCATTCCATGTGGTGAGAAATGTCAGAATAGCATCTAATGAGGCCTGGGCAGGACTGTGTACAAAAATGTATATACAGGGCCTGTACATGCTGACCCGACCGTTAGCCTTCTCGCACAGTGTCATCAACCCTGTCTTCTACTTCCTCATGGGTGACAAGTTCAGAGAGCTCCTATTAGCCAAGCTCAGAAAGCTGGGCAGAATGAAAGAGCGAGAAAGCCAGACTGAAAACATTAAACACATAACCATATGAGACATACATCAACATAGTGCAACCAAACACGTGTACCAGCTCTAACTGTGCATGTATTTTGTTGAAGTTGTTTGCTTTACTGTATTTCTGCTGTGTTTTAACCACCTCCACCCATGGAGGTTATGGTTTCAGATTGGATTGTCCGTTGTTTGTTGGTTTGTTTGTCTGTCAGCAGGATATCGTATAAACTACTGGCACAATGTTATTAAACTTGGCGGGTGCTGCATTTATGTGGTGTCGGAATAGTTTGCTGTAGTGACCATTTTCACATATATTACATTGCATCCAAATAAGTATCACAATATTAAAGTAACTATGTGCATATGGGCATAACTTGAACTGTACGTTGATGTTTTTCCACTTTTCTGCTTCAAATGCAAAATAATGCTGACATGTTCACCCAGTAAAAGCTTTTTTTATTACTAACGTTAAAGGCCGTGATAATGAAGCTGTAGCTCTGGTTTCCCTCGAGAACAGAATGGTGTTGTGTGAGACTCATGAATTGTTCTAATGTGTCCGCATGAGCATAGTAGTATATTGTTCTTTATTTGAAGATGTAATCTTGCTAATAATCCCCATCTTTACTAAATGTATTTTTGTTTGTAACTATCAAAATAGAGTCACTTTCCCATGTAGTATATTCCCATGTATAGCCCAAGCTTGATTATATGTGATATAAGACATGTCTGGATATAAGTGGTACTGATGCAAAGTTAGCTTTCATGTTTACAAAGTACTGTAACATAAAATAACTGATAAACCTAATTAAAGATTTATAAAGAATTATAACATAATAATTCAGCTAAAAGCCAAAGCCTATTTTTATATTAATGCACTGTTTAAGCCAGAGTATGTATGTACAGAATGGTTGCTATTCATATCTGTATTTGTTAAAAAAAAAAGCATAACTATTTAGATGAAAGTGGTGGTGGATGTTTTATCATTTGTACTACTATTTTTGGGATGTTAGTCCATTACAGTCGGCCTTATACTGTATTACTTTTAAATGTAATAAAATATAACTTAACTCAACTAATAATTAATGGCTACTTCTATTTTCTATTGGGAGGTTAATTATTTGTGAGAAAATAAAAAATATATTGGGAGATGAATTGAATTATTTCTTTTTTCATCTTTAATTATTCATTGTCTTATGAAGTGGTGATCAGGGTGTTTTGTGTTTTTTGACAGAAGACTACATTTTAATGTAAAGATGATCAGAAGCCACCTCTTACTATTTGGATTCATGGCCTTTTCATCAGCACCATAATTCAGTCATACTTTAGATATCACTTTCAAATAAAAAATGTTGAATTTCAATTCTATTACAGTACAAGCAATATCAAAATGTAAAAATGAGCAGTGTCCTAATGGTTTATGATGTAAAATCTTTCCATCCCCATCTTGAAAAAAACTGAAAGAAAGAAAGAAATGGTGTTGCAGTTTGTTCATTTAGCCTCTTGTTAGGACACAACATATTTCAATAAAGCGTGTTTATAATGTTGGTTGGTCTCATTTATTGAAACCTTTTAATATATACTTCCATTCTAATGTATATTTCTTTTCATCAAACGCACATAACTTCATCGGGCTTTAATACAACAGATAACATCAAGTGCTTCATTTCAGCCATGACTAATCACACCATGCTTAATCCCTCATTTTGCTTACATTCGTATCTGCTGGAATGAGCAAAGAAAATAAGCAATGGTGACATATTGGGCTGCATACTATGTGTGTGTTTCAAGTTTTAATATAAAAGCCAGAGTAGTTGTATTGTAACAGAACCAATTAGAAAAGCAGCAGAAAGGTTTATGTGAGGATGATTACAAAACCTAAAGCTCTATTCTACATATAATGTGACATCCTCAGGTGATATTGTTTTTGGGAAGATATTGCAATTCAGACAACTGTGGCCATTGAGGCAACAAGGGCATTACAGGGCACTTGGTCTCTTTATAGAGGTTTTTAGGTAGGTTGCTGTATGTTAAACGAATGGTTTCTTAAAGAAAATACTTATTCTATGCAGTGATAATGTTGTGGCAATACAATGGATACAGTATGTGAACAATAAAATGAGTTATCAGCATTAGTCTGCAACTCAAAATGAATGATGAAAATAAATCTACCTTGACAGCCTTTGATTTAACTTAAAAATGTGAATGCATTTTACAATGTTTTAGTCAGATTTAAACCAAGTGATTGAAATAGGTGAATATAAGTAATAAGACATATTTTCTAGATCTACACAATCCTACTTCCATTCTGAAATAAAATATATTCTCTGGCATTTAAAGGCACAAGTGTGCAAACAGGGATGGCTAGTTCTAATGAGTACTGCACTAACAATACTATCTACATGACCAAACTATGAATATGCTAAGACACAGGCACACACACACGCACACACACACACACACACACACACACACACACACACACACACACACACACACACACACACACACACACACACACACACACACACACACACACACACACACACACACACACACAAACACACCATCACACACTAGTCGTTGCTCTGTAAATAAAGCATGGCCATAGCTTGGACAATGTTGCAATCACCTGCACCTATTGTGCAATTGCTGAAAAGCTACAGCTTATGTTAGAGATGACACAGGTGATGAAGATGATGATTATATATATTATTATAATCTTTTTGTTTTAAACTGTTTGAAAAGTGATTTTGCCAATACATTGAAAGCACAATTCTCAAATGCGTAAAGTAAGGCAATAAAACCATACCATTAAGAGACAAATATGAATATAATTATAGCTGCTCCACAGCGATGGCTGGGGCCGAGCAGTTTAAACTCACAATGAAGGTGTTCAAAGAGCAATTGCTGATTTTGTATAAGATGTGACATTTTGACTGTTGAACTTTGAACTCGCAATCTTTGGGTCCATAGGCAAACGCTGATCTCAGTGAGCTATTGCCATAGTTAATACAGGTATATTTTAATGAGTCAGCCTGGGTTGACTCAATAACATGATTTTCCTAAACTGCAACTGGACTGATTGTTAAACAGAATCAGGTGTGTTAAAGACACATATTTAAAATACACAGGGCAGTTGTCCACAGCACAATGTCTGTTTAGATACATGTATGATCATTTTGTAACCCCACGGCTGATTTGTTATGAATTTTTAAAGTGTAGAATTTTATATGGCTGTTGTAGCACCACCATCACGACAATTAGCACACAAATTGCACTGATTGCGTTTGGACTGGACTTGTTTGCAAAGTTTGGTGAGTTTTCGTGCATGGGAACATTTCTAAGGAAGAAGAAGAAGAAGAATACAGGCAAATACAATAGGGTTCATGCAGCTTTGCTGCTAGGCCCCTAAATATGTATGCATCCATAAATGCAAAAGAAGAGATACATGTATGAATTTGAAATTTACTGATAATGTAAGGATGTAAGAAACATAAATAAATGTGATATGGAACACAACAGGGTAATCAAAATGTCAACGTCGGGGGAGTTCTTGTTATGCTACTCCCCTCCTGCACAAGTCAGGTGCACCCAAGCTGAAAGGTTTCATCCAGTCTGTCACAGATAACTTGAGGAGCAGAGAGAAAAGACTCAAGAAAGGCCCAGAGAAAGCATCTGTCTATTTAGCAGAGATTGCCAAGCTTGCCCAAGCAGGATACGTCACCAAGCTACAGCCTGAGGAGGTAGACCAGTCAGAAGAGTCTTGGTACCTCATCACTTGGTACACCACAACAGCAAACCAAGACTGGTCTTCAACTGCTCATTCCAACACCAGGGAATGTCGCTAAATGAGCAACTGCTGCCGGGGCCCACCTTGGACCCATCCCTGCTAGGAGTCCTCCTGCGATTCCAACAGCACCGGGTCGCTATCAGTGGGGATATCCGGGGAATGTTTCACCAGATCCATCTGCGGCTTGAGGACAAACCCCTTCACAGAATCATCTGGAGAGACCTTCGTAACAAGGACCCACCTAATGTGTATGAATGGCAGATGCTGCCATTTGGTACAACATGTAGTCCCTGCTGTGCCATTTTCGCTTTGCAGATGCACGCTCGTCATTACCAGGACAGTCACTAGTTAACACTATACTCGACAGCAGTTAACGTTAGCCTACCACTAGCTAGTAGCTGGATTAAACACTGTTAAAATGCTGACAGCTAACCCTAAACGGTATAAAGTGTGACTGAATTTTCCTGTAGAGGATTCCAACACCGGAATGTAACTATCTGCAGCTGCTATTGTCGGAAAAACACAGACGGTGCGTTCAATGAAACTGGTAACCTACAGCCTCGTGATGCATTCAAAGTTATTGTTAAATGCCCTTTTCCCATCTGGTGGTTGTTTTTGTCGTTCAACAGCAATTTACTAGTGAAATAAGTAATTGCTATAGTTAATACATTATTATTAAATAATTTAATTTTAATCATATGATGTTAGCAATAAAGAAGTCATTCTTTAATGTCGCTGACTGTTGTTTAGTACCCTTTTTCTTTTTTTTACTATCTTAAAAAGTATTGGTTCAGGCACCGTTTAGGCACCGGCATTTTAAAAGTACCGCTTTAGCACCGGTATCGGAAAAAACCCAAACGATACCCAACCCTGTTCCTGAAGCACTTTTGAATTTATTTCCTCAGCATATTAGGTCATATTGTTGATTGTTATGGCCATAATTTGAACATTGAAAATAATAATAAAAAGAGCTTTTTAACGTTAATGTCCCTAATGTTGATTATTCATTGATTAATTTGAATCGGAAATTTAAAATAATTTAAAATACTTTCACAGCAAACATCATGTATGCCATTAATTTAGATTAACTAATCACAGAGTATGTAATTAATTAGATTACATTTTTTAATCGATTGACAGCCCTAGTTTTATGATTTTCTGTTACGTTTTTCTATTTGCTGTTGTGATTTGCACTTCAGGGCCACCGTAACCATGCTTTATAAATCATATAAACCAAAGGATACTTTAACACTTTAACATAAGCTTACCAAAGTAAGTATTAAAATACTTGACTTGACTTTGCATTATTGCCCCACTGTTGGCCTTCACAAGAACAAATCCAAACACTTTTAAAACACAGCAATGCAGAAAGATCACTGTTGATCCCAGAGTAATATAACCAAACAAACCACGGTCAGTCCCAGACTGAGTTTTTTAAAGACATGCCCATTCTGTTATACCTAGCTTATGGTCTCTGTCGGGTGTTGGGACCGGGCAGTTGGGTTAAATCTGATTTTAACCAAAAAGGGCTCAGCAGCACAGGAGAGACAAAGAGATTTGCGGCCTACATGTAAATTATAAAGCCTGTTTTCACCAAACTCCTAACAAAGGAATGTCAACACAATCTGGTGGCAAGACAAAGAACTGCAACACTGTGGTTTCACACCTTTCTACACATCTGCAGAGGGGACATCACCCTGTTTTCCAAGGGAAAGGAGACGTGCGTCTTCTACAAGTTGACTTTGGACCGAGTCCGTCCACTGCTCTGGTCGGTATTGGTCCATTAATCTCTGGCGAGGGATTAACTAACAAACTGCACAACAAAAGTAAGAGGCTTTTTATGGTTCTGGGCAGACAACTAGTGTGTTTGTTTTATTGACGTGTAAAGGTTACTGTTACCACTTGTTTACCATTAATGTTGATTGGGCCGCCGTGCCCACTATTACTGTGAAGAATATCCCTGATCAGGATATAGTTGAAAGTTGTGTTTGAAACCTTGTACGTAGCTTCCCACCTTAGAGAAGTTTAGTTATTGGCAACAAGCAGTCAGCTGTTTGCTTGCAGAAAGTAGCAAGGAAAATAATCCTTTCTCTCATTCAACAAGTCTCAGATTCTGCTGTAACATCAAGTTAAGTTAGAATCTAGAGTAAACCCACAAGAGATCAAGTTTCACGTGTCTTCCCTCCATTTTCCCCTCTCTCTCTTTAATCTTTAACTAAACACACATACAAACGCACATTTCATACACACACACGCGCGTGTACATGTGCGTAAATAGCTACCCAGCTAGCACCTAGTGAAGTAGCTAGCTATTCTATTGCATTCCCCATTGTCTGTGAAACGTGGCGTGAACAGCTAGCCCTAGCCACATGTGGCACGACGAGACAGTCACTCACAGACAAGCTAATCAGCTAACACTGCTAGCTTAACCACGTGGAGTCTGAGTAGCCTTTGTACATAGCTAACACATAGCCTAGCACACAGGCTGTGTGTTTTTTGGCATATCTAGATGGTATCTAGACAGCAAAAATCCAAATGAAATGAATTTTTTGCAAAATCCGATCAAAACCACATTTGGAAGTAGTTTGAAATGTGATTCCATCGGATTTCAACAGATGCGTCTCAGTTTGGACGGTCTGGCCGCTGGCAAGGAAGATTGTAATGCACTTTTGCAGTTTTGCTTGTGGTGATAATAATAATAACGGTCTTTTCTGCATGTGAACATTTCTCATATGTTTATAATGTCAAAACACCATGTTCAATTTAAAAGGATTAGAATTAAAGACACCAATTGTATGTCAGACATTCAAGAAGAGGATCAGTTTTGGACACATTAACAGATATACACTCCCACACTGATTAAAGAATAGTTGTTGAGATTAGTTAAGAATGCTACATCCTCAATCTTCATTGTCACATTAACAGATTAACAGATAGTAAGTGTTTGTAGAGCAAACAGTTTATCATACTTTTCTTTTTAGACCTGGGCTTAGTTTCATTGTTGCTACACATTTCACTCCATGCATTTGAATATCACTGATCTTTTCAATGCTAAAGAATAATGTGCTGCCCAAATATCAATTGATGCAGATGACATAATGCTGCAATGCAAAGCCTATTTCCTAACTATAACCAGGACCAGTTTATCAAGCCAAAATAGCTCCAATTTGCCCTATAAAAAATATATACTGCCCAGTGAACTATAGTTTTAGTTGTAGTCACGTACTAACCCATACTATTAACAAACTATTTTCAAAATCTTTAATTTGAATGGGTGAATGACAGCTAGTGTTTCTGTTTTTTTTTGTTTTTAAAGAAAAGGTGCCCCTGCAGCAGATTGAAATATTTCTTTCAAAGCCTTGAAAAAGCAACAAGCAACTTACGCACTTTGAGCTCATGCTTTAAGAAGTTCACAAAATGTGTGCAGAAAGACAGCGATAGGTTGTTCGGTAACAACTTTCTGACTCAAGACGTATGGCAGCAGTGCTACCCAAAAATGAACCACATTGCTGCATAGAGTACATCACAATGAAGACAATGTGCTGATTTGAAACTAATCTAAGATTTAATTTAAGATGTGCGAGGCCAACACAAAAACTAAATGGGTTTGTGTTGATTGGAATACATAACAAACCTTTAAAGCACCCGTGGAAAGTAACGAGGATGGAAATTAATTGCTAGTTTACGAGAAATAGAGTGATTGAGTCATTAGTTCACAGAAAATGGCTGCTTGGATAGATAGCCTCAAGAAAAAACAATGCTAGGCTACCTGAAAATGTTTTTGAAAGGTTTTGTGGATTTTGTCTGTTTTACCTGCAACTGTGATGGTTGGGGTCGGCTGGCTGTAAGTTTTCGGTTTTGTTTAGCCTACTATTTTCTATTTGGGTTTTTTCCACTGTTTGTTTCTCTGTTCTCGGTAATCTATCCTTCAAACTCACTGATGGACTGAAGACAGTTGTCTCGCCTTTTCTTGTTCGCTCACTTTGTCGTTTGCTGCTTATCAGTGGGATTGATGAGATTTCGGACACTCACTGAAAACACATCACTGCGTGACTTGCGTCAGGAGATGCGCCCGTTTGTTGTGTGATGGAGTGCTGAATCAGTCTTTAAACCCCTTTAGTGATTTTAGGAAAAGTGATATTTACACGTTGTCTACATGGCATGGCTTACTAAGCTTGCTAGGTAGCTATGGCTGAACTTTTGGCCGACTATCCTGCAGGCCCTCCACAACACGTGTGTGTGAATGACAATGTTTGTATGGCAACAACACCTGAAGATTCTATGCTACTCAACCAAGCCGCAGAGAAGATCATCGGCCTAAAAACTGAAATCCAAAAACGGTCCATGTGATCCGTCCACCTGTCCCCGGACAGCCTGCCCTACACCGCAGTCGCCGTGGTGGTGGCGAGTGGAAGCAAGGCATCACCAATTCTGGGCATCTCCAACCGCTTTGCTCTGCTAGCTGCTGATGATCCTCCGACTCCGGCTGCTCTTCAGGTGGCTGACTCAGCGTTTGGTGACTCCTTTGGCCCGGCCGGCGGCGCCCCACCTCAGGCTGGCCTCCGGGCTCCGGCTCCCGTCCGGGCGGATGGGTCGGCGGCGGAAAGCCTATGGCTCCCCCCGTAGCCGATGATAACATTCAAGAAGTCAAACTGCCTTGGTTGACTCCAAAAGGGCACGGCGAGGGGTTTTCTCCGCTCGCCGGCAGGTCATAAGGGATGCTGTCAGAAGATCTGGTGGCCTTCCTTCTCTCAAGTCTGCTGCTGGACACCTTCCAACAAGGCATCCCACAAGCCGGCAGCATCCAGATTCCTCGGACAGGTTCAACCAATCTCCCCCGCCGTCTCCTCGAAACACTATAACCCCGGTTTTTCAGCCGTTGTTTGATCACTCTACAGCGACTCTATTACCAGCCATCTGTGCTTCTTCAATGCTATTACGCGTTGTATGCCGGGCGCCTTGGTAACTGACGTCCTGGCTAAACTCCGGGAGTTAATGCCAACTCTTCCAACTACAATTTTGAGGATTATTGTTCATGTTGGGTCAAATGAAACTGCCCGCTGTCAGTCTGAGCTCACAAGTTCAGACTTCAAAGCTCTCATTAGTTACCTTAGGCAGTGTGGTAAATCTATCTTTATCTCTGGTCCTATTCCTACCATAGGGCGAGGGAACGAGCATTTTAGTAGACTGTTGAGCCTTCACACTTGGCTTCGGGACACTTGTGGGGAAAACAACGTAAGCTTTATTGACAATTTAGATATGTTCTGGAACAGACAGTCGCTTTACTCGAAAGATGTACACCCAAATGTGAAAGGCTCGCGCGTGCCGGTGGCAAACATCTACTATACAGTGACATGCAGTCGCTGGGTCCGTCGTCAATGACTACCTTCTTCTGATCCCCGCTCATTTCCTATGGCATCCACAAGTTCAGTGCAGCAACAACCAGTAGGTACTAGCACCCCCTACTGTTACATTCCTGTACTGACAACAAATAGGAAGAATCGATAATTTCGAGCCTATGGGATAAATATGTCGAATCTTATATCTGTATCTAGACAACCTCAGAATGTACAAGCAGCTACCTCCACTCCCACAGATCGCTCCCATAACATATTAACAATAGCTCTATTAAAGCAATATGTAACATTTCTGCATTAAAATGTCTAAAAATGACCATACCTATGTTATATATATTTTTTTTTAGATGTGTAGTTACACTCTCCCAAATGTTTCCACCAAACTTCAAACCCAGAGAAATCTGTTATTTTATTTTCAGACACGGCACGTTTCCTTTCCTTCCTAGTCGCCCGTCAGTGGCGTCATGTAACCTTTCACCCTCTAGTTCCTCGTAACTTGAGAAATGTAGAAGCTGTAAAATCTGAAAAGAGAATGTCGAAAAGCTGAGCATAAGTGGCAAAATAATAATCTCCAGGTCCATTATGACAACTATAAAGAGAGACTTCACATTTACAATTTGGAACTGAGGAATGCAAGGCGGTCATTCTTCTCCGACATTATTGCAAAAAACATTAATAATTCACGTGCTACTGTGCTATAGGTTAACAAACCCTCCGGTACAAGTAGCATCTGAACTTTTATCCATCAAGGCCTGTAATGATTTCGCCATCTTCTTCAGTGTTAAAATACAGAAAATTAGACAAGAAGTCATGGCCTCCATTGCAGGTACAGGAAATGTGTTGCCACAGGTTTCAAGACAAATAAGTTCCCATATAACACACTTTCAAATGATCGACCAAGATAACCTGGAGGACATCATACAACATCTGAAAACCTCATCCTGTTGCCTTGATATCTTACCAACAGGCTTTTTAAAATGTTTTTTAAATTGTTTGATCACAGAGCTTTTACAAATTATTAACAGGTCTCTCCAAGAAGGTATCTTCCCACTGGCCCTAAAAACTGTGGTAATTAAGCCACTCTTAAAAAAGAATAATCTTGATACGACTTTGATGAACAACTACAGGCCGATATCCAACCACCCATTTTTAAGCAAAATTATTGAAAAAGCAGTCTTCAACCAACTAAACCATTTTCTGTCCCTGAACAATTGTTTTGATGCCTTCCAGTCGGGCTTCCGACCACATCGCAGCACTGAGACAGCACTACTTAAAATCTTTAATTACATCCACCTCAACACTGATGGTGGCAAAACAACAGTCTTAGTATTACTTGATCTCAGTGTTCCGTTTGACACGGTTGACCATAACATCCTACTCAACAGATAGGAAAACTGGGTAGGTCTTTCTGGCATAGTCCTAAAGTGGTTTGAATCATATTTAAAGAATATAAATTAGTATGTATCAATAGGTGACTATGCTTCTGAATACACAAGTTTGACATGTGGAGTTCCTCAAGGCTCCATCCTGGGGCCCGTACTATTTAATATCTACATGCTGCCCCTAGCAAAAATCATGGAAAATAACAACGTAAGCTATCAAATTTATGCAGATGACACACAGATATATATTACACTGTCACCCGAGGACTACAGTCCGATACTAGAGTTGGCTAGATGTATTGAACAAATAACAAACTGGATGTGCCAAAATTTCCTAAAATTAAAAACAATTTTGGCCCAAAGCATGGACGATTAAAAGTTAGCATTCATCTTCAAAAAACAATGTTAAAAACAACAAAGACAGAAATATTGGTGTCATTATGGACTCTGACCTGAATTTTAACAGTCACAGAAATATGCCACAGCTAAAAGGACTTATGTGTCAACACGATTTGGAAAAACTGGTCCATGCATTCATATTCAGCAAACTTGACTACTGTCACAGTCTCCTTACAGGTCTCCCAAAAAGGTCAATCAAACAACTTCAGCTAATTCAGAATGCTGCTGCCCGAGTTCTTACTAACACCAAGAGAATTGATCACATCACTCCAGTTTTAAAGTCCTTACACTGGCTTCCTGTGTCTCAACGAATTGATTTTAAAATACTTCTACCAGTTTATAAATCCGTAAATGGGTTAGGACTGCAGATCCTCACTGATCTCTTATTGCACTATGAACCACCCAGAACGCTCAGGTCGTCTGGGTCAGGTCTGATTGTTGTACCCAGAGAAAGAAAAACCAAAAACCAAACCAAAAAAGGCTGAAATGTATAAAAACAATGTTCCTCAAAGAAAGATAGGAAGACATTTGCTTATTTCACATTCAACAGTGCATAACATAATTAAAAGATTCAAGGAATGAGGAGGAATTTCAGTGCGTAAAGGACAAGGGCGCAAGCCTAAGCTGAACAACCGTGATCTCCGATCCCTCAGGCGGCACTGCATCAAGAATCGTCATTCATCTATAAGCGATATCACCACATGGGTTCAGGACTACTTTGGCAAACCTTTGTCAAGTACCACAATACGTAGTTACATCCACAAATGCCAGTTAAAACTGTACTGTGCCAAAAGGAAGCCCTATGTTAACAGTGTCCAGAAGCGCCGTCGACTTCTCTGGGCTCGGAGGCATCTGGGATGGACCATCACACAGTGGAAACGTGTACTGTGGTCAGATGAATCAGTATTTCAGGTATTTTTTGGGAGAAATGGACGCCGTGTGCTCTGGACCAAAGAAGAAAAGGATCATCCAGACTGTTACCAGCAACAAGTCCAAAAGCCAGGGTCTGTCATGGTATGGGGTCATGTCAGTGCCCTTGGCAAAGGTAACTTGCACTTCTGTGATGGCACCATTAATGCTGAAAAGTACATAGAGATTTTGGAGCACAATATGCTGCCTTCAAGAAGACATCTTTTCCAGGGATGTCCATGCATATTTCAACAAGATAATGCAAAACCACATTCTGCACACATTACAAAATCCTGGCTGCGGAGGAAGTAGATACGGGTACTTGACTGGCCTGCCTGCAGTCCCGACCTGTCTCCAATAGAGAATGTGTGGCGCATTTTGAAGCGCAAAATGCAACAACAAAGACCCCGTACTGTTGCCCACCTTAAGACTTGTTTGCAGCAAGAATGGGACAAAATTACACCTGAAACACTTCATCACTTGGTGTCTTCAGTCCCTAAACGTCTTTTAAGTGTTGTGAAAAGGAATGGCAACATTACAGAGTGGTAAATGCTTTACTGTTCCAACTTTTTTTGAAATGTGTTGCAAGAACCAAAATAGGAATGTTGTTTTATTGAAAAAACACATAGTAAAAATCATGAGGAACACATTAAATGATGTGCTGTTGTATCGTCTGCAATGAAATACAAGTCAAAGTGCATTTAGAAATCACTAGTTTCTTTTTTTATTTGTGTTTTCCATACTGTCACAACTTTTTCTGATTTGGGGTTGTAAATAAAATTGCCTTGCCTTGCCTCTGTTGGCCCTGCCCCTTTGTCTCTGCTGTGTTCCCCCTTTCTCCTCCCGCCTGCTGCTGCCAGCTGATCGCGCACAACTGGTAATCATTCCACCATCACCTCCTGCCGCACACACCTGCCTCCCATCTACAATCAAGATCAGTATTTCAACCCTGGCTCAACAGACCATCTTCGCTTGATCATTGCTTCATACAGGTTTTCCCTGTCTCTGTGTTACACGTTTACTTACCCTTTTTGTGTTTGTTTTCTGCAGTCATCTCCAGACCTGTCTACCGTCTGCAGTCAGCTCTCGGTCCTACTCCCACTGAACCCTGCTTCAACCTGCCTCCGTCTCCACTCCCAACCATCCTTTCCTTGCCTTCCCTGCTCTCCAGCTCCAGTGTCTCCCACTTGGCTCCTCAGTCCCAGCTCCCCCGTGCTCCCCTGAGTATCCTCACCCTCAATTCTCCACCCAGGCGCATAGGCAGTAATGGGCCAGGGCGGCACTGGCCCGCCCACTTTACTCACTGGCCCGTCCAGCCTAGTTGTGTGTGTTTAATGCGTATTTTCAAATGATTAAAACAAAACTGTTTAAACCATACAATCAAACAATTGGATCAAACGCCTTCGGAACTTAGTTGGTTTCTATGGTAACAACAGGTGCACTGTCCAAAATTATGAATCCCACTATGGCCACGCCAAGACCCATCCTACAAAGCAGCTCGATTGGTTGGGGTTAGGTATTTCACCTCGAGTGGTTAAGTTTAGGATAGCGGATTGGCCAGGGGATAGGACCTGAACAAATGAGGTTACGTTACCTTGGACGCCTGGCCAATAGTAGTGATTGAAGGGTGGGTCTTGGCGTGGCCATAGTGGGATTCGTAATTTTGGGTCCGGGCTGCCTTCAGCAGCTAACGTTAGCTAGCCGGATTTTTAGACAATGAACCATGGATGTGTTAAGGAATGTAGGCTACTGTTAAAAGTTACTGCGACAACAATGGCTTCTCTTTTAAGTGGAAAGGACAGTGTTCTTGGATGGAATAGAGTGTAAATAAGGACAAGCTTTCCTGCAGCATGTGCAGACATTTCCCCAGCGGAGCTGACAGCCCATCAGAGAGAGAGGAGACCCTCACAGAGGTAACATTCAGTAAAACGTCTTTCATCCTTCTTGTGTTATTAAGTAACCTAGTAACCTTCTATTTAGTAAGAAATGGTGAACACTGATGATGGCTTCTAGCCGAAACACGTTTGTGTTTTGCCCACATTAAATAAGAAGATAACTTATCTGTGAGTGATGTAGTTTTTAATTTTCTGTGATCCGGTCACTGCTGTGGACTCGATACACTCTCTAAGATGTGGCGCCTTGCTGGTCACTTTTCATTATATCTTTCATAATTCAAACAATGCTTAGCTGGAAGTTTCCATTCTTTGATTTTCTTTTACTGCTGGTAGCATTCACTGCTCATGATCTGACCATAGTCCTGAAGCAACAATTCTGTTGCATTGTCATTGTTACATGTGTGATTTCTGTCTGATATAGGCTGTTCTATGTCATGCAGTATGTAAACGCCTTCTCTGCTGTCTGAATTCATGTTTAATTGCCACTTTGTGCAATAAAATTAATTGTATAACAGTGCAGAGCCAATGCTGCTGGTTCTGCTGGTGCAAATATATTTTAACCTGAATAGGTTCAAACCGACATGTTTTTGTCTGACTGAGCTTTGTTGGTTGAGCATGTTGTAGACAGTACTGTTATTGTCGTTGTAATGCAGTATGTTGGAAGGTAGTGTTGCTATTTTTTCAGTTTGTCCTCTTTGTTACTTCTAGTCTTTTTGAAAATGGCCCACTCACTTTTGTACTGGCCCACCCAAAATACTAATTCTGCCTTCTCTCCTGTCTCCACCTCCCTTGTTGCTGCTTCCCTGTCCCTGGCATCTGCCTCCCCACTTCCCTTTTTCCCATATTGGCAATAAACCTGTTTGAGCCATGCGTTTGAGTCTGTTCTGTCCCATTGTAACAGAACGGTCAAGCCACATGGACTCAGCAGGCTCACCCCTACCCCTCAACCACTCCGCTTCCCCAAGCCACATGGATTCAGCAGCCCCACCCCCCAACCCCTCCGCTTCCCCGTCTCCAGGTCTCTCTTTCGCCATGGCCTCCCAGGGAGCGTTGCTCAGCCAGCATGCTTCCTCTGCTCACTCCTCCGCGATTAATTCGGCTCCGCCCACTCCCCTCGAGTCTCCGGCTTCTTCGCCCGATGCATTTTCTGGTGTGCTGAGAATGTGCGAGGGATTTCGCGTGCAATTTGCCCTGATATTTAGGAGGCAGCCAGTAACCTTCCACTCTGATGAGGCCAGGGTGTGTTTCATCACCGGTTTGCTCCGCGACCAGTCAGGGGGATTGCAGAGTCGCAGAGTATTCGGTAGATTTCCGCATTCTGGCCGCTAGATTGGGCTGGAACAGTCCGGCTTTCTGTTGCGCGTTCCTGGCTGGGCTTAGTGAGCAGGAAAGGATCTTCTGGCCGCCAGGGATGAACCAAAGACCTTGATAGTCTTATTGAAATCGCCGTAGATTTAGATAATTGCATCAGAGAGAGAGAGAGAAAGAGAGAGAGAGCGCCCCGCGGCTCATCCTCTTCCCGGTCCTGCCCTTCGCCATCTCGGGTCTCTGCTCCCTCACCTTCTCAGCCATGCACAGTTAACCCTCTGGCACCCCCTTCTCAGCCTCCTCCTGAACCCATGCAATTGGGCCGTGTCCGTCTCCCCAGAGGAGCGAGATTTCCGTCGCCTGGCCGAGGTTTGTATTTACTACGGCATTTGATCCCCTCCTGTCCCTTACGGCCAAAAGAGTCAGCTCGCTAGTAGCAGTGGGAGCTCTGGCGAGCCAAACTTCTCCCAATGCTCGCCTCCTGCTGGAGGTCTCACTGTCGTGGCAGGAGGTGACGCTTCCTCTGGGGGCATTAGTAGACTCTGGTGCCGATGAAATCTTTTTGGATCTCGAAATCACTCCACAACTCCATCCGTCAAATTCCCCTCAACACTCCCCTTCATGCCACCAGGCTCAACGGTCAGTCGCTCACCACTGTCACTCACTGCACTCCCCCGCTCTGGCTCCTCACCTCTGGTAGCCATCACGAGTCGCTGTCATTTCACCTCATTTCCTCCCGTCTCCCCCATGGTTCTCGGACTCACCTGGCTCATCATCCACAATCCCAACGTGGACTCAGCACGGGGGAAGATCAGAAAATGGAGTACAGCCTGTCATTCCTCCTGCCTTTTGTCAGCTTGAGCCCCTGGTAAGTCCTCTCAACCTCTTGTTTCCCCGAATCCCCCTGACCTGACTCTCGTTCCCCCTGAGTACCACGACCTCACCTTGGTCTTTAGCAAAGACCAGGCTTTGTCTTACCCCCCCAGCGCGCCTACAACTGCTCCATAGCCCTGTTCCCGGATGCACCCCTCCCTTCCAGCCGCCTGTTCAATCTGTCACGTCCGGAGAGGGAGGCTATGGAGCAGTACATAAAGGATTCTCTAGCCGCCGGTATCATTTGCCCCTCCTCGTCCCCCGTCCAAAAAAGATAATTCCCTTCGCCCATGTATTGATTACTGGGGGCTCAATTCCATCACCGTAAAAAAATAAATATCCACTCCCTTTGATGGATTCAGTGTTTGAGTCCCTCTCCCGGTCCGTCATGTTTACTAAGTTAGATCTCAGAAACACTTACCACCTTGTACGGATCCGTGAGGGGGATGAATGGAAGACTGCGTTTAATACTCCACTGGGCCACTACAAATATCTGGTCATGCCCATCGGCCTCACTAACGCCCCCGCAGTCTTCCAGGCCCTAGTTAATGATGTTCATTGTGACTTCTTGCATTGGTTTGTGTTCGTCTACCTGGACGATATTCTGATCTTGTCCAGTCCAACGCACTAAGCACATCCGTTTAGTGCTGCAGTGGCTTCTGGAGAACCAGTTATTCGTCAAGGCAGAAAAATATGATTTCCATGGCGCGTCTGTTTCTGGGCTTTATTATTGAGAGTGGGTGGCTTCGTACGGACCCGGCGAAGGTTAAAGCCATGGTTGATTGGCCCATTCCCACCTGCGTTAAACAACTACAATGTTTGCAAACTGACCCGTCTCACTTCCACTTCTGTCCTGTTTGTTTGGTCTCTGGAAGCCGCTGCAGCCTTTTTTCTTCTCAAGTCCCGGTTCACCTCTGCCCCCATTCTCACTAACTCCGATCCTTCCCTTCAGTTTGTGGTGGAGGTGGATGCCTCGGACGTGGGTATTCGGGCCACCCTGTCCCAGCGCTCCCCCTGACCAAAAACTTCATCCTTGTGCCTTCTTCTCCCGTTGACTGACCCCCACTGAGCACAATTACAGGGTGGGGGACCAGGAGCTGCTAGCCGTCAAGCTGGCCCTTGAGGAATGGAGGCACTGGTTGGAGGGCTCTCAACAACCTTTCCTATTCTGGACAGATCATAAATACCTTTCCTACATCCACACCGCCCAGAGACTTAACTCCTTGGTGGACCAGCCAGACCTCATCCTTCCCCGTTCCTGTCTCGTTGCCTCCCTGGTCTGGGAAGTGGAATCCGCCGTCCACCGTGCCCAGTCCACGGACCCCGATCCTGATACCGCCCCCCACCCAATCGCCTCTACGTCCCTCTGAGTGTCCGCTCCCAGGTCCTCCAGTGGGCATACGCCTCCAGATTCAGCTGTCACCCGGGTACGGCCAGAACCCTGTTCCTGCTCTGCCAATGGTTCTGGTGGCCCACCGCCGAGGAGGACTGCCGGGACTTTGTGGCAGCTTGTGAGGTGTGCGCCCATGCCAAGCCATCCCATCAGCCGCCGACCGGTCTGCTCCGTCCCGGTCGGCCCTGGTCCCACATCGCTCTGGACTTTTTTACCAGTCGGCCTCAACTCCCAATGCAACACTGTCATACTCACCATTGAAGACCGGTTCTCCAAATCAGTCCACTTCACCCCTTTGCCCATGTCCATGGAAACTGCCAACCTACTGGTCCACCACGTCTTCTGCCTCCACGGGATTCCCCAGGATATTGTCTCCGGCCAAGGACCGCAGTTCACGTTCAAGTCTGGAAGTCCTCCTGCCAAGCCCTTGGCGCTACAGTCAGCTTGTCCTCCAGTTACCACCCTCAGACAAATGGACAGACCGAGCAGGTGCCCTGGCCACTGCTCTCCAGCTCCAGTCTCGTCCACTCAGCTCCTCGGTCCCAGCTCCCCAACGCTCCCCTGAGTATCCTCGCCCGCGAGTTCTCCACCTCCCTTGTTGCTGCTTCCCTATCCCTGGTGTCTGCCTCCGCACTTCCTTTTTTCCCTTATTGGCAATAAACCTGTTAATTTTGAGCCGTGCGTTTGAGTCTGTTCTGTCCCATTGTAACAGCAACAACCACATTTTCTTTTTGTGTTTTTTTTTTTGCAGTACAGTTTTCTTTCTTATTTGAGACTAAGAAATCTTATTCAGCTCTTGGAAGATTGTAAGTACAACTATATAATAAAGCAGCCTGGTCTCACCGAATTCTGTGAAATGATCATGAAATGGTAATAGCTCATTACGTGGTGGTGGCACTGAATGTGTGAAAAATTCTGTGTTGCCACCATGGAAAACAATGCCAATGTAAAGTCAATGAGAAGATGACTGTCATGAATCCCGCTGTTTGAGTCTGTTTTCCTGGGTTTCCTGAACGCACCCTGTCTGGTTGCCTGGCAACGTAGCAAGGTGGGAGATCCCTTAACTACCCACACCTGCATCTCATCAGCTACCTGCACACCTGGTCCTGATCACCACCTCTCCAATACATAAGCTCTGACCTGACATCCATTCCCTGCCGGATTGTTAGCCACTCACACAGTTACTCTCCTGGGATATCCACTCCACCTCTGCCTGGTCGTCAATTACTTCAGAAACAACATTGGATCTGCTCATTCCTTTCCACCTACTCACCTCCACTGCCTGCTCCGTCACCTGGAATCTCCTACGGCAACATTTAAGTCTGTAAATAAATACTCACCCTTTCTCAACTCACCTTGTCCTGGTCTGCTTCTGGGTTCCGCCTTAGTGAACCGTAACAATGACGTAGCATTAAAGGAGAACTCCGGCCAATTTTTACATTAATCTTGCTAAATATAACTATGAGAGACCTGTCTATAGCAAAAACAATTAGCGCAATAGCAGCTACCTAGACGGAGCTGCTGCAGCTAATGCCCACCGCTCCCACTTAGCTAAACGGCAGTTATGGGGGCATAAATTAAATAGTGCCTTTGTGTATCTTAACAGACACAAAATGCAATTAAAATGCCTGTGTAACATGAACAGGGACCTTACATGACAACGAGATGCATTTTCAACATTCACCTATCCTGTTAGCTGCTAGCTAGCTAGCTGTCGTCTGGGACGAGAGAGTGTTCAGTCAGGCTTTGGTAATAATCATCATGCACCAGTCCCGTGTGTATTTGTAGCATATATATGGATATATATGATATATATCCATTTTGTGTGCGATCCATCTGGCGTCAGAGAGTAATATTCTCTGCTGTGGGAATGTTGTGGTAGTTCCCGACCGGCGGCCGCGCTTCTGCTTCCTGCCCGCCGTCCTTGCTTGCCGCGCCGACAACAATCGCGAGAGCGCCCACTGGTCGTGGCTGTCCTCCGGAGGACCAGTGATGCATTTGCAGCGATATTTTTTATTGGTTTATTTCCCCTCAAAATAGTTAATTGAGTGCTGTAGTGGTTATGAGCATATTATTGACTATGTAACTACATGGAAACGGCAGAATTATGCCTGTGCCTTGTTCAGTAAAACACTAACAGACGGCTAGCGGCAGTCTCGTGCTGAAGTCCCGTGTGAATTCAGTTGTAGCAAGATAAATAACAGAGTAGATGGAGGAGGGTACAGTGTAGCGTGAAGAGCGGAGGTGTTCACAAGGGAAGAAGCTTGGAGTAACGTAACTATGGAGAATAGCAGCTGCTCCAAGATCACGCATTTCGGGCAACTGGTGGTGTTTGTGTTGGTGTTGTGCCGCGAAGGCATCACCAGTCCTCCGGAGGACATCCTCCAGACCATCGGGCGCTCTCGTGATTGTTGTCGGCAGAGAATACTACTCTCCAACGCCAGATGCAACGCACACAAAATGGATATATTTCATATATATACATATATATGCTACAAATACAGACGGGACTGTTGCATGATGATTATTACTGAAGCCTGACTGAACACTCTCTCGTCCCAGACGACAGCTAGCTAGCTAGCAGCTAACAGGGTAGGTGAATGTTGAAAATGCATCTTGTTGTCATGTAAGGGCCCTGTTCATGTTACACAGACTTTTTAATTGCATTTTGTGTCCGTTAAGATACACAAAGGCACTATTTAATTTATGCCCCCATAACTGCCGTTTAGCTAAGTGGGAGCGGTGGGCATTAGCTGCAGCAGCTCCGTCTAGGTAGCTGCTATTGCGCTAATTGTTTTTACTATAGACAGGTGTAATGGCAAAAATACTTTTAAAGCACATTCTTTTATTAGGATTAATCTGTTTACTGTATGTGTTAACATAATAAAATGGTTTCTAACAGATGAACAGCTAAAACTATAAGCTTTTATTAACTGAAGACTGAAGTGTCTTTTTCACAAGGTCTTTACTGACGTGTGTTTAGAACAAGTTTAGATTAGGCACCGTAAACAATATCCTACAGTGTCTCTAAAACAGTTTTGTTTTTCCCCGGCAGCTGATACAAGGAAAGGTGTTATGACTTGGGTTTTAACTAGGCCAAAGGGCTTGACATGACTCTTTGCTTTTTGTTTTGTGTAAGATGGGTTTCTGAAGGAAGCCAGGGAGGGGGGTTTGAGAGTGACCATTTGTTTTCAGCTGTATTGTGACTGTCTGCTTGAAGGTGAATTAGAGCGCTCTTGCATAGCCATCGAGGTGGCTGTGTTACAGCGTTTCTCCATTTGCAAATGAGAATAAACACTCAATAACCAGACTTTGGTTTTCTGCTCGATGGTCTTCATTTGTTTCACTACAAGCTTTAAACCCTTTATTTACTTACACCGTGTTAATAGGAATTATTTCCATGACACAGGTCTCACATAGTTATATTTAGCAAGATTAACGTAAAAATTGGCCGGAGTTCTCCTTTAAGAGTGACAACGGTAGTGAGTAGTATGTAAGGCTGAAATTCCGTGTAAGGAGGTTGGCTGGGGTGGTGAATGGGTCAAGAAGGACAGGACTTTCACCCAGGAGACCGGGGTTTGTGTCCTGCGTGTCATGTTTCCTAAAGTCGCTTTCTTCTTTTCCTAAACCGAACCATCCCGTTCTTCTTGCGTGTCATGGAACCGTAAGCTAGGGCTGGGCGATATGGCTGAAAACTGTATCACGATATAAGTGTTTCATATCAGTCGATATCGATAATTATTGATATTTTTATGACCTATTTAAAATAAGGACCAGGAGGAAAAAAATGTACCGTATTCAATTTAAACGTTTTTATTTTAAGCTTAACCTTCCTGCGATTATAATCCTCTCAGTTATAAAAGCAGAAATGTCAACACAACCATGGAAAACAAATAATTCAAATGTAAACATAAGTCTAAAATCACAATGAACACTTCTGGTGAATGAAGTGTTTTAAAATATGTGCGTGGTTTTGTAAACGTAGGAGAAATTGAAATAAAACTGAGGTAGACTTTACATCTGTAACATAAAAAACAAACGTGATACAGTACAGTAACAGTTATTATTTTTCTCCGTCTAACAGTCACGCTACAGCCTAAACCGTACATGGTGGGGGGGTGCTCAGCGGAAGCATGTCTTTGCCTATATGATATGCCACTGCCTCCGTTATTTATTTGTACCGTTTAGCTTTTACAGTCATAAGGCACTGAGAGTACCTCTCCGTGGTGCTCTGCTGCTTGTGCGGGGTTCCAGCTGCAGATGTTGTTGGACGTTGCTGGCGAATACGGCTGTGCTTCAAAGGGTGAGCGCGGCTAAAGTGGTAAAACAGGTTTGCGGTGCGGACGATGGTCTTGCATAATTTGCAGACGACATTGGTCTGACTACGGTCAGACTTATAAAATCCAAAAAACTGTCATATTGGCGAGCTGACGTTTCCCATTTCATCAAGAACTTCCGCGCTCGCTGCTTCACGCATTTTCCACTTATCACTCCACGCCGCTTCTGTTATTGAAGAATCCAACACGAGACAACGATATGGCGCAACCAAACACAATACTGTTACATGATTGGCTGTTAGCGTGTCACTCCCTACGTTGCTAGGCTACCAGAGAGCGAGTGCCTTTGTTCATGCAACCAAACTTGCTTTGAAACCTCTGGTTTCTTCCGACGAAGAAAAAAAAAATAAAAAAAAATGATCGAACTTTTATTGAGCGCATTTTTTATTGATATTGATTACATGTCTATCGCGATACATATCGTTATCGTTTTATCGCCCAGCCCTACCGTAAGCCCACCCACGACCTTTTGCTGAACCCAACTGTCCCTTTCTTCTCGCGTGTCACGGAACCGTAAGCCTACCCATGACCTTTTCCTTAAAAGGGGCCGTGTTTATTTAACGGAATTCTTCTGTGGGCCCATCACGGAATTTTCGGCGGTCTGTGTTAACTCAAAATCTGTGGCAGTTTCACGGAATCGCAAAGAATTCCGTGAAACTGCCACAGATTTTGAGTTAAGGACCAGTGTTCATTTCACGGAATTCTGTGAGATTAGGTTGAATAAAGTTTCAAAAGGGATCGATAATTCTCTTATTCATCATTTCACATTTTACCTGCCAATGGCTGTTGGTACACATATAGCACATACTGTAAACTGTAAACCTATTCTGTAAAGTAATATACAGTAACAGGGTTAACATCAAAGTCTGTCCTCAGTAAAGTAAAAACAAAGTGTTTGTGTTTGTCTAAGCAAAGATGGAGGCTCTATTGATTGCTTTGAAAATCAACGCTTTCCGCAGAGCAAAATAAGACTTGCCGCTTAACTGTTAGACCAACATTTTAGAAGGTGTTGTTGTAAAAGTCTAAGTAGAGAAGGCTTCATGTAGAAACCAGTTAGCAGCCGGACAGCCTGCACCAACTTATTCTGTTTAAAAATTAAAAATATTGATTTATCTGCTGGTTGATTTATGTGTTGCACTCTTGCAATGCCACAGTCACTGAACACAATGCTGTTTCACTGACAGTGAACACATGGATGGACCCAGATAAATATATGTTTCTACATGTTGCTAGGCCACTGCTGTTAGAACCATTGCTCATCTGCATTTTAATCCTGCAAACTTGTATTGATGCAAGATTTCTTGCATTGTAATTGGATGAAATACATGATTAAATACAAATCTGAAACATTAAATTGTCTAGGTGGAACACTCTTCTTCTAGAGAATGCATGAAACCATGATCATTTTTTTCTAATATGAATGCAAAAGGTTGAAATAACTGTTGGAACATTAGATCACAGGTTAAATTTGGTTCAAAAGTAAAAATGTTCAGATGTTTAACCCAAACGCCAGCCAATCAAATCCACTTTCATACTAACCTGGAGTGCCAGGTAATCAGAAACAGTGTGGGTGGGCAGTTTTTACTAATAACTTAATAGGTAACCTATCATCTCTGCTAGGATGTTTTCTTTGGTTTCTATCATCTTATATGCAAATGACACTCAAAGTGTGTGTTTTCTCAGCCATATCATATAAGAGGCACCAGAACCGTCAGAGCGCAGTGTTTACTGTTTCCAGTGTACAGATACTGTCGTAGCTGCACCTGCTCATGGCTGCACTCTATACTCAGGCTACCAGCAACTACAGCATGGTAAGTCTTATACTAACACATACGATATTGATGTGCTGAATGTATTAGTCTCTGAACCTTAAATTTCTTCCTATTGAATCTGTTGTTGAAAATTGTCACAATTCCAAGTCATAGAACTCCTTTTCTATTATTACTCACGTTTGATTAATTGTCTCTCCTTTCCCTCTTACTTCCCTTCCGTGCCCCTCTCTATTCCTCTTTTCTTACTTCTCTATTTTGTCCTCCACTCCCCTCTTCTCCTCAGGTGCCATCTTGTACAAAGATCCCTGAAGTGCTCCTGCGGTACTTCCTGTCACCATCGTATGGCCTTGAGTTCTGCCTTGGTTTTCCTGGCAACTTTGTGGTTGTACTTGGTTACATATTTTGTTTGCAGCAGTGGCAGAGCTGCAACATTTACCTCTTCAGCCTGTCAGTCTCCGACTTAATTTTCCTCTGTACACTGCCACGTCTCGCGCACCTCTATGCAAACGACCAATCAGAGACCAGTCCCCATGCGTGCGTTATAAACCGCTATGTAATGTATGTAAATCTCTACTCTTCCATCCTGTTTATGGTTTTGCTAAGCATGGACCGCTTCTTGCTCATAAGATACCCAACACGGGACCACTATCTGCTGAGGCCACGGTCAGCCTTGATCTTAACAGGGCTGAGCTGGCTAGCTGTCAATGTGGAAGTTGCTCCAATGATATCATTGATGATTGATGACCTCCGTAGCAGCAACTGGAGTCGCTGCAGGGATTTTGCCAGCTTGGAAGGAAACATAAATACATTGAGCTACAGCCTGGGTCTATCCCTGATTGGTTACCTTCTCCCTCTGCTTGGACTTTGTGGTTTCTCCTACCAAATTTCACATCTGCTCCGTGTCCAGGAAAGGGCTGTCCAGAACAGGACAACCTCATACAAGCGGCCTTTGAGGGTTGTTGTAATGGCTGCAGTCATTTTTCTGGTAGTCTACACTCCATTCCATGTGCTGAGAAATGTCAGAATATTATCTAATGATGCCTGGGCAGGACTGTGTACAAAAATGTACATACAGAGCCTGTACATCCTGACCCGACCGTTAGCCTTCTCGCACAGTGTCATCAACCCTGTCTTCTACTTCCTCATGGGTGACAAGTTCAGAGAGCTCCTATTAGCCAAGCTCAGAAAGCTGGGCAGAATGAAAGAGAGAGAAAGAGGGCCAGACTGAAAACATTCAACACATATCCATATGAGACACACATAAACATAGTGCATCCAAACACATGTACCAGCTCTAACTGTGCATGTATTTTGTTGAAGTTGTTTGCTTTACTGTATTTCTGCTGTGTTTTAATTACCTCCACCCATGGAGTTTATGGTTTCAGATTGGATTGTTCGTTGTTTGTTGGTTTGTTTGACTGTCAGCAGGATATCGTATAAACTACTGGCATGATTTTATTAAACATGGTGGAAGGGTGTAGCAAAGAAGCCACAGAAAAACACATTTAATTTTGGAGCGGATCTGAATCACGGAGCATCTGTGCTGCATTTATGTGGTGTCGGAATAGTTTGCTGTAGTGACCATTTTCACATATATTACCTTGCATCCAAATAAGTATCACAATATTAAAGTAACTATGTACATATGGGCATAACTTGCACTGTACGTTGATGTTTTTCCACTTTTCTGCTTCAAATCCAAAAAAATGCTGACATTTTCACCCAGTAAAAGCTTTTTTTATTACTAACGTTAAAGGCCGTGATAATGAAGCTGTAGCTCTGGTCTCACTTGAGAACAGAATGGTGTTGTGTGAGGTTCGTGAAGTGTTCTAATGTGTCCGCATGTGCATAGTAGTATATTGTTCTTTATTTGAAGATGTAATCCTGCTAATAATCCCCATCTTTACTAAATGTATCAGTAATATGATTGTATCTTTTTTGTTTGTAACTTCATCAAAATAGTAATTTTCCCATGTAGTATATTCCCATGTATACCTCAAGCTTGATTATATGTGATATAAGACATGTCTGGATATCCATAAAGTGGTACTGATGCAAAGTTAGCTTTCATGTTTACAAAGTAAAGTAACTTAAAATAACTGATAAACATAATTAAAGATTTATAACATAATAATTCAGCTAAAAGCCAGAGCCTATTTTTATATTAATGCACTGTTTAAGCCAGAGTATGTATGTACAGAATGGTTGCTATTTGTATCTGTATTTGTTTAAAAAAAGCATACTATTTAGTCAGATGAAAGTGGTGGTGGATGTTTTATCATCTGCACTACTACTTTTGGGATGTTAGTCCATTACAGTCGGCCTTTTACTGTATTACTTTTAAATGTAATAAAATATAATTTAACTCAACTAATAATTAATGGCTGCTACTTCTATTTTCTATTGGGAGGTTAATTATTTGTGAGAAAATAAAAAAACTATATTGGGAGAATTATTGAAGAGAGACAATTATTTCTTTTTTCATCTTTAATTATTCATTATCTTTGATCTGGTGATCAGGGTGTTTTTTGTTTTTTGACAGAAGACTAAAATTGTAATGCAAAGATGATCAGAAGCCACCTCTTACTATTTGGATTCATGGGCTTTTCATCAGCACCATAAGTCAGTTATACTTTAAATAGACTTCAAATAAAAAATGTTGATTTTAAATTCTTACAGTACAAGCAATATCAAAATGTAAAGATGAGCAGTGTCCTAATGGTTTATGATGTAAAATCTTTCCATCCCCTTCTTGAAAAAAACTTCCACTGTGGAAATGGTGTTGCAGTTTGTTCATTTAGCCTCTTGTTAGGACACAACATATTTCAATAAAGCGTGTTTATAATGTTGGTTGGTCTCATTTATTGAATCCTTTTAATATATACTTCCATTCTAATGTATATTTCTTTTCATCAAACGCAAATAACTTCTTCGGGCTTTAATACAACAGATAACGTCATGTGCTTCATTTCAGCCATGACTAATCACACCATGCTTAATCCCTCATTTTGCTTACATTCGTATCTGCTGGAATGAGCAAAGAAAATAAGCAATGGTGACATATTGGGCTGCATACTATGTGTGTGTTTCAAGTTTTAATATAAAAGCCAGAGTAGTTGTATTGTAACAGAACCAATGAGAAAAGCAGCAGGAAGGTTTATGTGAGGATAAATACAAAACCTAAAGCTCTATTCTACATATAATGTGACATCCTCAGGTGATATTGTTTTTGGGAAGATATTGCAACAAGGGCATTACAGGGCACTTGGTCTCTTTATAGAGTATTTTAGGTAGGTTGCTGTATGTTAAACAAATGGTTTCTTAAAGAAAATACTTATTCTATGCAGTGATAATGTTCTGGCAATACAATGGATACAGTATGTGCACAATACAATGAGTTATCAGCATTAGTCTGCAACTCAAAATGAATGATGAAAATAAATCTACCTTGACAGCCTTTGGTTTAACTTAAAAACGTTATGGCATTTTATAAAGTTTTAGTCAGATTTAAACCAAGTGATTGAAATAGGTGAATATAAGTAATAAGACATATTTTCTAGATCTACACAATCCTACTTCCATTCTGAAATAAAATATATTCTCTGGCATTTAAAGGCACAAGTGTGCAAACAGGGATGGCTAGTTCTAATGAATACTGCACTAACAATTCTATCTACATGACCAAACTATGAATATGCTAACCTAATGGTTAACATTGTGACAACATATTTTTTGTTGCCAGAATGTGGTTAATTCGAAGATAGACACAGGCACACACACACACACACACACACACCATCACACAGTAGTCGTTGCTCTGTAAACTACAAAGCATGGCCATAGCTTGGACAAGGTTTCAATCACCTGGCGTTATTGTGCAATTGCTGAATAGCTACAGCTTATGTTAGAGATGACGCAGGTGATTAAGATGATTATATATATTATTATAATTTTTTTGTTTTAAATTGTTTGAAAAGTGATTTTGCCAATACATTGAAAGCACAATTCTCAAAGGTGTAAAGTAAGGCAAAAAACAAACATAGAGAGACAAATATGAATATAATTATAGCTGCTCCACAGCGATGGCCGGGGCCGAGCAGTTTAAACTCACAATGAAGGTGTTCAAAGAACAATGGCTGATTTTGTATAAGATGTGACATTTTGACCGTTGAACTCGCAATCTTTGGGTCCATAGGCAAACACTGATCCCAGTGAGCTATTGCCATAGTTAATACAGGTATATTTTAATGAGTCAGCCTGGGTTGACTCAATAACATGATTTTCCTAAACTGCAACTTGACTGATTGTTAATCAGAATCAGGTGTGTTAAAGACACAAATTTAAAATACACAGGGCAGTTGTCCACAGCACAATGTCTGTTTAGATACATGTATGATCATCTTGTAACACCACGGCTGATATGTTTTGAATTTTTAAAGTATAGAATTTTAAATGGCTGTAGTGCCACCATCACGACAATTAGCACACAAATTGCACTGATTGCGTTTGGCATAGGAATGGACTTGTGTGCAAGGTTTGGTGAGTTTTCGTGCATGGGAACATGGATTTCTTAGGAAAAAGAAGAATAATACAGGGAAATACAATAGGGTTCAAGCAGCTTCGCTGCTCAGCCCCTAAATATGAATGCATATATAAATGCAAAAGAAGACATACAAGTATAAATTTGAAATTTAATGATAATGTAAGGATGTAAGAAACAAATAAATTTGATATGGAACACAACAGGGTAATCAGAATGTCAACGTCGGTGGAGTTCAATGTTACGCTACTCCCCTCCTGCGCAAGTCAGGTGCACCCAAGCAGTGTTGGGAGTAACGGTGTTTAAGTATAACGGCGTTACTAACGCAGTTATTTTTTCAGTAACGGAGTTATCTAATTAATTACTTTTCCCATCGTTGCAACGCCGTTATCGTTACTGAGAATGTAAAGTGGTGCGTTACTACAATTTGGTTGAATGAAGCGCGAGGTGTCGGCTTTGTCTACACATCAGCTGCCTGGAGAGAGTGGCGGTGGTGGTGGTGGTGGTGGGGGGTGGGCGGGATTGATGACACCGTTGCAAATGCGATGATGATTGGCTGGGTGGGCGGATGACCTGCTCACGTTGTCTCACTGCACGCTCTGACTACCACCAAAGAATTTCTAATATAGGAAGAAGTTCCACTCCCTCGTTACTTCCGGGTTCTGAGTTCCACTAGATGGCGCTCACAGGCCAGTGCAGAATGAATGGAACTCTATGGAGCTATACCCCTAAAAATCCACTTTTCTCAGGATATCATTTTTTGTCTAGTAATTTGAATGTTGCATTCGAAAGGGGAGGCAAAGAACATACATACTGCTGGGTGTTAGATTTTTTAAAGTCGCTTTTTTGTTCTAAAAAGCCTTTTAAAATGTCAATGACGTCATACACATATACGGCCAAAGATACTGCTTTCTCTCGAGGCATCGACAACACAGCTAACAGGTAAGGCTCTCCGAAATATTCACTCTGACATTCTGGCTCCGCTTTGGATGCCGTCAAGCGGGATCTCTGGTCCTAATCAGTCCTTCACTGACCAATCAGCATTCATTAGCAGAATGCTAGCGTGGTATGGGCAACAACGACTCAACCTGTAACAAATCGAAAGGGCATAAGTACTCGTTCTTTCAACTTTGGACCTATAATCCATGTTGAACTTGCAAAAACTACAATTTTTACATTTACAAATCACCTCCAGTGGACCTCTGGTGGAACTGCAACCAAAGTAGGTACAATGGTGCTGAATGGGGAGTGGAACGGCTTTCCGTAGACGGGCTTTGCTACCACTGAACACAAGACAGCGAAAATGGTGACGAGCCAGGGAAATTCAAAGGAAGCGTTCTCGAACTGGAAGTACCGCCACTACTTCTCGCTCATTGAAATTAAAGGCAAGAATGTTTATGTAACATGCATGCTATGCCGAAGAAGAAAGACTTTATTCACATCTGCCTCAAGCAACTCCAGTCTTATGAAGCACCTCACATCACAACACATGCTAACATGACACTTGTTGCTGCTGCTAACCCAACCCCATAATAACCCCAAGCCCAAATGCAGCTAGTGTGAGCTCCAGCGAAGGAGACGGAGCCACTCTGTTAAAACAAGCAATGCTCGATTTTTCAGGACAGGTGACCAAGGCTGAGCTGAACACATTGATTGCAAGGTATGTTGTTGAAAACATGCTACCCCAGTCCACTGTGGAGTCTGAGTCGTTAAGAGCTATCCTTGCATATCATATGGCAGACTGCAATCTATTGAGTTCTGATACATACCAAATGATCTAAAATACTGGATATAGTGTTTTTATTCTTCAATCAGTTAACGTAATATAAACATCTTTGATGTTAAAAATGTTATAGAACGTAACAGCGTTATAGAACACAGTGTTTCCCCTACGTTGATTGGCAAGTGGCGCACCGCCACAGTTAAATTTCTGCCGCCACGCCACGGTATCAATGTTGATTGTCGGAGAATAGCGCGGACACGCGCTTCACAGGTAGAGCACAAACCCAGCCCCGTCTCTATTCACATCAGCCCCGTCTCTATTCACATGCCGGGATTCTTGCCTGCGCGCCACACACACACGCAGCCGCGTTAACGTTAACGCACACACACATGTAAAACACGTGCAGCACCTGACTGGGAACGATACCGAGGATTACCAACGGCCGCTGGGGGGGCAGATGAACGCTAGTCTCGTTACTGTAAGTAGGTTACGATAAAACCTTCGTGAGTAAAAAGTCAATACTTATCAATGCACTCACATGTATAGACCAGCATAAACATGTAGAAAGAGATATTTTAATCTGCTCTGTCTGCTCTCGTCCACCGCGCTGTTTTACCAAACTCAGCTCTACTCTGCTCATTTTTACCAACAAGCTAAAACAAATAAAGCTGTCGGTTGTAGTCGTAGTTTTAGGGAATCTAGAAATTTGGACAAATTCTTATAAACTTAACTGCTGGCTGAGCGAACCGTCCTCTCTCCTGGAGCGGTATATGGATGTATTAACTAAGACCAAAACCGATACATGTGGCTACTTAATATGCACGTGAATGACGCGATCGTTACCGTCGCGTTCTTCATTCTTGATGATGATGCTGGTTTTATTATTTTGCAACAGCCATCATTTCATTGCAAATGAGGCATACAGTATGAATGCTAGCCTGCTTATCAGTCCATTCATCATTAAAGGCTTTTCCACGTCAATTTTCCCTTCATCCTCTTTGACTGTGACATTTTTACCTGACAACAGCCTTTCTTTCTGCAAGCATACCTGCCACCACAGCTAAAAAAAATCCTAGGGGAAACACTGGAACATAAAAAATAATGTCACAGTAATTTGTAAGTAATTTGTAACTGTAACTAATTTTTTAAAGTAAGATGACCAACACTGCACCCAAGCTGAAAGGTTCCATCCAGTCGGTCACAGCTAACTTGAAGAGCACAGAGAAAAGACTCAAGAAAGGCCCAGAGAAAGCATCTGTCTATTTAGCAGAGATTGCCAAGCTTGCCCAAGCAGGATACGTCACCAAGCTACAGCCTGAGGAGGTAGACCATTCAGAAGAGTCTTGGTACCTTCCTCATCACTTGGTACACCACAACAGCAAACCAAGACTGGTCTTCAACTGCTCATTCCAACACCAGGGAATGTCGCTAAATGAGCAACTGCTGCTGGGGCCCACCTTGGACCCATCCCTGCTAGGAGTCCTCCTGCGATTCCGACAGCACCGGGTCGCTATCAGTGGGGATATCCGGGGAATGTTTCACCAGATCCATCTGCGGCCTGAGGACAAACCCCTTCTCAGAATCATCTGGAGAGACCCTTGCAGCGAGGACCCACCTAATGTGTATGAATGGCAGGTGCTGCCATTTGGTACGTGTAGTCCCTGCTGTGCCATTTTCACTTTGCAGATGCACGCTCGTCATTACCAGGACAGTCACCCTGACATTCCACCGTCAGTGGAGCAAGGCTTCTATGTGGACAACTGCCTCGAGAGCCTTCCCAACATACCTGCCACCAAGGATGGAGTGGACCAACTATGCAGCCTACTGGCAGAGGGAGGGTTTGAGCTATGTCAGTGGGCCAGTAACCAACCAGCGGTAGTAGCTCATCTGCCTACCGAGGCAAGGTCAGTTGCTACAGACCAATGGCTAGTTAAGAACAGAACCAACACATTGGAACCTGCTCTTGGCCTCAGGTGGAACTGTGCAGAAGACACTCTTGGTTATCATCACCGGCCCATGGAGCACTCAGCACTGACAATGAGAAAGGCCTACCAGATTTTAGCCAGTCAGTATGATACTCTGTGGTTTATGGTGCCATTTACCACATGGGCTAAGATGCTCATTCAGCAGAGATGGTCAAAGAGAAGAGACTGGGATGATCCTGACTTGCCTCTGGATCTCCGAAATGCATGGAGCGCCTGGGAGTCCAAGCTAGAGCACCTCAGCACAGTACCCATCCCGCGCTGCTTCTGGCTTACCTATTCGTGATGATGGTGCAAATCTGAAGTTTGACCTCCATGTTTTCTGTGATGCATCAGAACGGGCCTATGGCACAGTAGCCTACCTGACAGTACAAAGGCAAGTTTCCATCAACACATCAGTCGTGATGGCTAGGTAAAGGGTTGCACCAAAACAACAGCAATCCATCCCTCGCCTGGAGCTCTGTGCTGCGCTAGCTGGAGCTCAAGCTGGCCAAGCATGTGGAGATGGATATGATGCTTACCCTACACAGGACGACACTGTGGACTGATTCCATGACAGTCCTTGAGTGGCTCCAATCAGATTCCTACCGTTTCAAGGTATTTGTTGGGACACGCTTGTCAAACATCCAGGATTTACTGGATACACATGATATGTCAACACACAGAACAACCCAGCTGACGACATAACCCAGTGCAAACCACTCCTAGCTCTGGCTGAATTTGGTCGATGGAGACTAGGGCCACCCTTCCTTAAACAGGGCACTGATTGAAAGGTGTTACCTTCAGCTGCTTAACAGCGATGGACGCCGGCTCTACTGTCCCTGACGCCAACGGATACATCACATCAATACATGAAAGCAGCTGGTGGAAGCAACTCAGAGAACATGTCAGGAGAGAGCAAAGAATCTGCCGACCAACAATCCAGTAGTCATCAAGAGGCAGAGTATTTACTACTAAGAGAGTGCCAAGCCCAAAGTTTCCCTGAAGAGGTGGCTGCTCTCCAGGCACAGAAACCTGTGTCCTCCCGCAGTCAGCTATATTGCCTTGCCTGAGTGAGATCCTACACTCAGTATTGTTTGGGTCGGTGGGAGACTACAGAGACTACATAATGCCAACTTGGAAGAGATCCATCCTATTGTACTGGATCCACGTCAACCCACCACGAAGCCCCTCATTAACAAGTTTGATGAACGGCTGTTACACCCAGGAGTGGAGTGAGTGTATGCAGAGCTCTGGAGACAGTACTGGATTCTGCGAGCATGTCAGGCTATCAAGCACCACCAGCTCAATCGTCCAGCCTGTCAGCGATGGAGAGCCCAGTTCAATAAAGAATGCCCTGCAGGTGGCAGTCAGGAGTCAGGCTGTCTTTGAAGACGTACTGTACCCGGTCTTAGTCGAGATAGAAGGCATTCTAAACCCCTAGGCTACGACTCAGCAGACATTGCAGATCCCGAACCCATCACTCCAACCATCTTTCTCAAGGGGTGGCGGGATGCATATTTATCTCAAGCCATTTACACCCCAGCTGTCATGGGGTGGCGGAGGTGGTGCCACAGCCAGAACCTTGTGGATTAATTCTGGGTCCAATTCACAAGGAATTACCTGCCCACGCTCCAAACTAGACAGAAGTGGCAGAAATCTTCAGGAAACATGAGCGTGGACTCCATCATCCTGATAGTGGATCCACAGTTCCCCAGATCACAGTGGCCCATTGGTAGGGTCACAAAGGCCGTGACAAGTCAGATCAGCAGAGGTCCTTGTCAAGGGTAAAGTCTACACAATGTGATGGGTGCAGGGAATTGAGGACACAAATGCAAGGAGCGAGGAGGCAGGCAAGCAGGAGAGTGTCCGAAGTGGTGTTTTATTAACTCAAAGTTCAATCAAAAAGTCCAGGGATTTACAAAAACAGGCTCTCAAAAAACCAAGGGAACATACAGACTGGAACACAGGAACACAAACTGACACACTCAGGAGCACAAGACGATCTGACAAGGAACAAAGGGGAACACAGGGGCTAAATAAACTAAGTAACGAGGCAACAAGAGGCAGGTGACACAAGGGCTGGGGAACAGGTGGAAAACATCAGGTAATCACACAGGCGGGAAAACACAGGAAGAAAAACTAGACATCACAAGACAGAAAACCGGACTTTCACAATAAAACAGGAAACTGAACATAATGCAAAACAGGTAACAGAATTGGAACAAAATACAAAGCAAAACACTGAAACCATAACAGTACCCCCTCCTCAAGGGGCGGATACCAGACGACCCCCCCAAAAAAACAGACAAAAACCGAAAACAACCCAAGGAGGGCGAAAGAGACCGGAGGAAAAGTCACTGGGGCATAGGGAACAGATAGCCCTGGGGGCACAGGGAACGGAGCACCCTGGGGGCACAGGGAATGGAGGGCCCTGGGGCACAGGGAACGGGGAACGGAGGGCCCTGGGGACACAGGGAACAGAGGGCACTGGGGGCACAGGGAACAGAGGGCACTGGGGGCACAGGGAACAGAGGGCACTGGGGACACAGGGAACAGAGGGTACTGGGGACACAGGGAACGAAGAGCGCTGGGGCACAGGGAACGAAGAGCGCTGGGGCACAGGAGACAGAGAGCCGGAGAGGCCCGGGGGAAACAGGACCACTAGGGACAGGGAGCACAGAGGTCCCGGGACAGGGAACAGAGAGCGGCCTCGGCAACAGGGGGGCAGAGAGGCCCCGGGACCGGGAACAGAGAGAGGTCTCAGCAACAGGGGGGCCGAGAGGCCTCGGCAACAGGGGGGCAGAGACCTCCGGGAACGGGAGACTGATGGCACTCGGGACTCAGGGACTGGGAACTGGGGAGTGAGGCCACACGGAACTGGACAGATTTGGACAGGGCCGACTCAGACAAAGACACAGATGGGAAAGACTCAGACGAAACAGACGCAGACTCGGACCGAACAGACTCAGACGGAACCAACTCAGACATGGACGGGACACATGCAGACACAAACGAGACAGATTCAGACAAAACAGATGCGGACAGAACCGACTCGGACCGGACAGGACCAGAAACAGATGGGACGGACTCAGACGGAACACATGCAGACATAGACGGGACAAGGTCTCGGGGAAAAGAGTCATTGCCAGTTCAGGGAGGCTGGGTGCCAGCCGGGGTTCGGGGGAGCGGCCAGCTAGCCGGGAATCTGGGAGGCTGCTAGCTAGCCAGGGAACAGGGAGGCTGCTAGATGGCCGGGACTCAAGGGAGCTGCTAGCCGGCTGGGGTAGAGGGAGGCCGCTAGCCGGCTGGGGTAGAGGGAGGCTGCTAGCCAGCCGGGGACGAGGGAGGCCGCTAACCGGCCGGGGAAGAGGGAGACCGCTACACGGCCGGGACTCTGGGAACTCTGGGGGGCCGCTACACGGCTGGGAACTCTGGGGGGCCGCTACGCGGCCGGGGCTCTGGGAACTCTGGGGGGCCGCTACATGGCCGGGACTCTAGGAACTCTGGGGGACTGCTACACGGCTGGGGCTCTAGGGGGCTGCTACACAATTGGGGCTCTAGGGAGCTGCTACACAGCTGGGACTCTAGGGAGCTGCTAAACAGCTGGGACTCTAGGGACTCTGGGGGGCCGCTAAATGGCCGAGACCTAAGGGATTCTAAGGAACCGCTAAACGGTCGGGACACTGGGGAGCTGCGACACAGCTGGGACTTTAGGGGCTCTGGGGGACCGCTAAACGGCCGAGACTCAAAGGATTCTAAGGGACTGCTACACGTCGGGACACTGGGGGGCTGTGACACAGCTGGGACTCAAGGGAGCTGCCACAAAGGCCGGCAAAGCCTCCAGGGCAGTCTCTGGGGCGTTGACCAGAAGAAAAGTCTCTGTGGTGCTCATCGTCCGACGGCAAAGGCCCTAGAGCGCTGACCGGTGGCAAAGTCCCCGAGGTGCTGGCCAGCATAGACCATGGGGATCCGGTCAGCGTAGCCTCCGGAGAGGCAGTCAGCGTCAGCTCGGGGACACCAGAGAACTCGGGGACTCTAGAGAGTCTGCTGGCTAGCCCGGACCCAGGGGGACCGCTATCCAGCGGGGAATCCGGGAGGCAGCCAGCCAGCCTGGGCTCAGGAGAGCCACCCGTCAGCCCGGGGTCAGGAAGGTGGAACGTCAGTTCAGGGTAAGGAGAGCCGCACGTTGGCTCAGGGTCAGGAGAGCTGCACGTCGGCACAGGGTCAGGAGAGCCGCACGTCGGCACAGGGTCAGGAGAGCCGCACGCCAGCCCGGGAACAGAAGGGTTGCACGTCAGCTCAGGAACAGAAGGGTTGCAAGTCAGCTCGGGAACAGAAGGGTTGCACGTCAGCTCAGGAACAGAAGGGTTGCACGTCAGCTCGGGGTCAAGAGAGCTGCACATCAGCCCAGGGTCAGGAGAGCTGCCTGTCAGCCCAGGGTCAGGAGAGCTGCACGTCAGCCCGGGAACAGAAGGGTTGCACATCAGCTCGGGAACAGAAACGGCGTAGGGGAGGCCAAACTCCCTGGCAGTAGCCTGCCAGCGAACCTCCATAATGTGTTTGGCCAGGGCGGGGTTCCTCTCATGGAGTCCACGTAACATCCCCAGCAACTGCTCCCCATCGTTGTCCAAAGGATGAAAGAAGGGTTCAAACCTCACCGCTGCTGGGTCCATGCTGGTCAGATCGTTCTGTGATGGGTGCAGGGAATTGAGGACCCAAATGCAAGGAGCGAGGAGGCAGGCAAGCAGGAGAGTGTCCGAAGTGGTGTTTTATTAACTCAAAGTTCAATCAAAAAGTCCAGGGATTTACACACAAGACTAGTTGCACGTCTGATCCAACTCCCCGCTCTCAAGGATGACACCCAGGACACTTGATGAATTCAAGATTGAATGATTGATTGATTGCACATTTGCTACTCAAATGTAGGGGCGTCTGTTGTGAATTCCTCACGCTACGGAGACTGTGTAGGTTACAGTGGGTGTAGTTAAGGCTACGTTAGTTACGGCTACGTTAGTTACGGCTACGTTAGTTACGGCTACGTTAGTTACGTACGCTAATTAGAAGAAATCGGCGAGATCTCCTCGTGTTTCTTTCATTACGGCCTGTACAGAAATATAGAAGTCAGAGACAATGTAAGTTTGTAGTCTTTATATTTAGTTACTGTGACAGCAGATTAAGCTATTCCTGAGCTGTTTTCAGTCTGAAATGAGTACTGAATGTTAACTGTTTTACCCTGTGATATGAAGCTGCTAGTTTATCTGTGTTTTGCTATCTTGCTATTTTTATGTGCTAGCTTGCTTTATTTTAGTGTGTGGCATGTTTTTTGGGGCTTTAATCATTGCTGTGCTGGAGAAGATGTTCATTTTTACTTGCTCAGTGTGATAGACATTGTACATTTTATTTCAACATTTGTTACTAGTGATTAATAACCCACTGTTATGCCAGATAATAGTAGATATAACAGCTGTGACATTAATGTACCTTTTTGGGTTCATTTCAGAAACTTCCTTCATACATGCAACAATGTACAGCTTGGGACTGCCTGTAATGCACTACCAAGTAAAAGGTTGAACTCCATCTGGTGACTCGTGCTCTCTGATAGGATCCCTGAAGCGGCCAATACACACACTATGCAGCATTTACAGGGTTAAAATCCCAACAAAAAATGAAATAAAGAATAAGACTGTGGCACGATCAGAAAAAAAGGTTGAGCTACAAGCGCTTTTCCTTTTTGAAAACACCCGGTGTACTATGGGATAGAGTGTTGTCCTTAAACTAAAAGATAGGCGGTTTAATTCTCTGGCTCTGGCAGCATGTCAAAGTGTCCTTGAGCAAGACAATGTACCCCAAGTTCCGCCTTGGAGTGAGTCATTGTGTGTGTGTGTGTGTGTGTGTGTGTGTGTGTGTGTGTGTGTGTGTGTGTGTGTGTGTGTGTGTGTGTGTGTGTGTGTGTGTGCGTGTGCGTATGTGTCCAAATGTGCAGTACAGTCCCTCGCCCGGGCCACATCACTACCTGGATGTGTGATGTCTGCAATGGATGAAAAAGTCTCTAGATGAGCCACAGCCTGATTGAACCACACGTATAGTTAAATAAAGTTGTGGGAAAGAAATACTAGGAACCAAGCAATCAACCCTTTCTGAACAGGCCAAACGGGCACTGAAGTAGTTCTTGTGAAATAGCCACAGGTTTCCCCACACAATTACTCAGATTATATTTGTGGTGGCAGCTGACAAGTTATTAAGGAAGCAAGCTAACATTAGCCAGCAGATAAAACCAAGATATCACAATATATTTCACATCATAGTCTCCTCTCTGATTTTGTCAGCACTGGGGGTAAAAGGTGTTACATGCACCTGGGAGACTTGCTTCATGGGTGGCTGTTATTGCTGTTAGCATGGGGTGGCACTAGGGTTTGTGCTGGCTGGGTTAGGGTTGCTGTAGTCGCTGGCTGGGGGCTAACTATGGCCGTGGGCCTGGGGGTGCTTTCTGCTCTTATCCTGACAAAGTTTCTTAGCAGCAGGAAATGAGGCAGATGCTAGCTTACTTAGCATTAGATTAGTCGACTACCAATACAGCTGTGGCACATGGTGCTAGTCTCACATTGCCAAACCTTACTCTGGATACACCCATCATGCTCTCTGGTAGGGCTGCAGCTATCGATTCTTTTTGTAATCGATTAATCTAGAAATTAATCGATCGATTAATCGGATATGTTTTTTGCGTTTTGAAACAACCAAAACAAATAATGTATAACAAAAATGATGTGGCTGTAAAATGATCAAGCATTTGGCTTTTATTTCTCAAAAGAACAGAGGTATTTATTCCAACTCCAACATTTGGCAATTTAATTTAATTAAGTTTCATGCTGTAATCTAGCCCTGACATCAAAGTAAATATCTATTTTATGTAGATTTCTACACCTGCAGCATTTACCATTAGGCTACTAACAAATAATATATAATGTCTGGGGTGAGCCTATTTGCTATGGTAACCTAGCAACCTGTGTGTGTGTGTGTGTGTGTGTGTGTGTGTGTGTGTGTGTGTGTGTGTGTGTGTGTGTGTGTGTGTGTGTGTGTGTGTGTGTGTGTGTGCACGCAGAAGAGTGAGAGACGAGGGTGTGTGTGTGTGTGTGTATGTGTGTGTAGGTTTTTTTTTTTTAGGCTATACTCTCTTGCAATTGAACGTGAATAAGTTTACTACTTAAAAACATCAAAGCTAAACATCATATCTAGTCAACCCGCATCACGACATCGCTACAAATACAGTATGCAATTAAAATCTGCGGCTGCTTAGGCTACGTTACCTTGTTTCAGGCAGCGACACTCGGTGAAACAGCGTGTAGCGGATGTTTTCGGTTCAGATGCTGAATCATTGAAGTCGTACTGCTGTGGTATGCCAGGTCAGTACATTGCACCTTGCTCTCTTCCCAAACTTTAGACATTCTCTGCCGTTTCTGGACATCTTTACTCTCCGCCATCGCGCCAACTAAATTCAAAATGTATCGCGCGCTAGGTGTGTTTCCTGAACAACGGTCCGTGTGGAACAATCAGATCCCTGCGTTTATAGTGCGCATCATAGGAATTTAACGAGGCTTCGAAGCAGAGTTTTTGCCTCGAGGAATTTTTGTAATTGAGTTACTCGAGTAACTCGATGAATCGTTTCAGCCCTACTCTCTGGGATAGGTTAAAAAAAACACTCTGGGTTGTTTGCATTTCTTTGAACCAATCACAATCATCTTGGGCGGCACAAAGCTCCGGATCAATGTTGGATCTGCACAATTATAGTTCAGGAAGGAACTTGCTTTGGTGGAACATGCGCACCCCACAAAAGAAAACCCCACTTAGAATATTAAATTAATATAACGGTTCACACAATACAGTAACGTGAGCTATTTAAATTAGCTGAATACATGGTTAAACTTAATTTGTTCAGACCAGTGTGTCGCCATGTGTACTTAGTCCATAGCAGGCCTGCCTTTTTGCACGATACAAATTTTCTTCAAAATTTTCTTCATTTTCAGCATGTAGCTGGCAAGCTCGAAGTTTGTTGTTGTTTCCCGAAGTGACATGACTATTGATTTGATTTATTATTTATGTCGAACAATTAACAATGTTGCAAAACAAAACAAAACAAATTAAACTTTGCTGTAGTCTTACCCCAAAATGTAAGGCTTGTTGTGAAAGAGGTGAGATCACCTTCCAAGTCAAAATTAATTAATTTCCAACATAACACCTGGTGATCTGCTGTTTCAGAGCCTCAGGCCCAGATCTCCTCAGTCCTGTTGGAAACACTTGCTTGTCTTTGCTTGCCCAGCTGGCCCCTTGTTCCCCCACAGCCCCCTGGGTAAAAGGTAAATTGGCAGGTTTAGGATGAAGCCATGACACCACCTCCATAATACACAATAACAAGCTTATGTGTTTCCAAGGTGTGTTACGCTTCAGTGCATGTTATTATTTAATTACATGTTCACAAACAAAACACACCACACACCCAAACACATACACACTCATGCACACCTCTCCATATGGTGTGCATTCCAAACATTCAATCATGTCTTTCGTTTTTTTTTTTTTTGTAGCTACTCCAAGTCTTTATGTACCATACAAGTAGGCCTAGATTATGACCAGCAGTTTTTCTTTTAGCAGATATCTATTTTATAATATATATATATATGGAACAAATTTGCTCCTCTGAGTGACTGTAAGATACCCACTAGATTAGCAAGAGAAGTCCACTTTTCCCACTGGGTTTTATGTACTGATATTTGACTTGATTATCACAAATACATATTTTGTCTTGTTTCTCCTCTATTTCCCCAAATTTCTTTGATTTCTCTACCCAAAACTAAATTCATAATAGCCTCAAGCTGCAATCACTGTATTTAAGGTTAAAGGCTGTATGGGAAAAAGATTTGACAGTGAGAATACAAGCTCAATTCAGCATTGTAATCTGAAAGATAAAACGTGACAGTGAACAAATGGTCAATGGTCACGACACTCATTTCGAAAATTAAGCCAAATTTTTCTAGATTTATTTTACCATAAACCCTCCTGTTGTGCTCGAGACAAATTTCACCCATCAGAAATTTGGGTTTTCTTTCAACCAAATTGTCGGAAAGAATTAACGTGGATGGTTCCTCACAATGCTCTTCACAAGTAAAATAAATGATCAGTTCACTACTTTAATTGAATTTGGGTGTTTTAATAAAAATGTTATAGCATTTGAAGAACATAATTGATAAAATAACATTGACAAAAGTGACAAAAACAGTGGAAAAAACTTTAACAACATCGGGGAAAGCTTCAACAACATTGGGAAAAGTGACAAAAGTGTTGAAAAGATGACCAACACAAACAGTTGCATGGTCGACGGGAACACAAGGGTTAACTTATTTTGTATGCCATGTCAAACTTTAAAAAACAAATCATCAATATAAAAAAATCCACCAACACAATACTTAAGCAGCAGGCCCGGATTAACAAAGAGTTGTGCCCTAGGGTGACCATACTCGAAGTGTACCACTCCTACCCCCAAATTTACTTTGTTCATAAAGACCATAGATTATGAGGGGGGCATCTGGGACATTATTTACAGTTACGTCACACACATGCTAGTGAAATGCTCTCAGGGAAGTACTGGCTTTGGTCCTGGCTCTCCAGGGGCCTCATGTATAAACATTGCATACGCACAAAAAGCTTGGGTACGCTGGTTTTCACGCACGTGGTGTGATGTGTAAAAATTAACTTGACCTGAGAATGTGCGGCCATCACGCGAACTTTTGAGCAGACATGAGAACATGCGGGTTGTCTACAAGATCTTGTCTAACATGGCGAATTCGAACTGAAAATTGCCGAAACTCACCAAACATAAAAAGTAGGGCTGTCGAAATAACGCGTTAATTTCGATTAATTAATCTGTGAAAAATTTGTGTGTTAAAAAAATGTATTGCAATTAATCCATTCCATATTGACCTTTCACCCGGAGCCGTTCTAAACACTATACAACTGTAAAATGAAGGAGGGAGATATGGATGTAGCCTATTAAGAGAACAGAGTGCGCAGAACTGCTGGATTAAACACAGTTAAAAAGCTGACAGCTAACACTAAAGTTTGACTGTTTCTGCTGTTGTTGGAACACAGACGAGAGATGGTGCGCTCAATGAAGCTGGTAATCTACAGCCTTGCGGTTCATTTCCTCAGCATATTAGGTCATATTGTTGATTGTTTTATATATATATATATATATATATATATATAAAACAATCAACAATATATATAATATATATATATATATATACATATATATATATATATATATATATATATATATACATATATATATATATATATATATATATATATATATATTTGAACAGTGAAAATAATAATAAAAATAGTTTTTTTTAACTTTAATGTCACTAATGATGATTATTCATTTGAATTTAAATATTTAAAATACTTTCACAGCCAAAATTATATATGTGATTAATTTTGATTTATTTATTAATTAATCACAGAGTCTGTAATTAATTTGAATACATTTTTGAATCGATTGACAGCCCTAATAAAAAAATCATCATAGTCATAAGTCTGTTACATTGACTATGAAAAAACATAATTATATCTGATGACTTTCCATAACAGTTTCATCATTTATGTCAGGGGTCCCCAATTGTTTTTCTGTAAGGGCCACATAATTTCCCCATCTCTAATGGGGGGCCGGGTCGGTCTGTAACAAAAAATGACATAGGCTGGAGTGACTACCAGTATTATTGAGGAGATTCTATTAAGATTTTACAACCCCAAATCAGAAAAAGTTGGGACAGTATGGAAAACACAAATAAAAAAAGAAAGTAGTGATTTCTAAATGTACTTTGACTTGTATTTCATTGCAGACAATGTGAACACAAAATATTTCATGTTTTGTCCGGTCAACTTAATTTCATTTGTAAATATACATCCTTTCCTGTCATTTAGACCTGCAACACATTCCAAAAAAGGTTGGGACAGGAGCAATTTAGGGCTAGTAATCAGGTAAATTGGTTAAATAATGATGTGATTTGAAACAGGTGGTGTGAACAGGTGATTGTAATTATGATTTGGTACAAAAGCAGCATCCAAGAAAGATCTAGTCCTTTAGGAGCAAAGATGGGCCAAGGATCGCCAAATACGTGAGAAAATTATTGAAATGTTTGAAAACAATGTTCCTAAAAGAAAGATAGGAAGCCAAAAGGAAGCCCTATGTTAACAGTGTTCAGAAGCGCTGTCGACTTCTCTGGGCTCGGAGGCATCTGGGATGGACCATCACACAGTGGAAACGTGTGCTGTGGTCAGATGAATCAGTGTTTCAGGTTTTTTTTGGGAGAAATGGACGCCGTGTGCTCTGGACCAAAGAAGAAAAGGATCATCCAGACTGTTACCAGCAACAAGTCCAAAAGCCAGGGTCTGTCATGGTATGGGGTTGTGTCAGTGCCCTTGGCAAAGGTAACTTGCACTTCTGTGATGGTACCATTAATGCTGAAAAGTACATAGAGATTTTGGAGCACGATATGCTGCCTTCAAGAAGACATATTTTCCAGGGACGTCCATGCATATTTCAACAAGATAATGCAAAACCACATTCTGCACACATTACAAAGTCCTGGCTGCGGAGGAAGAAGATACGCGTACTTGACTGGACTGCCTGCAGTCCCGACCTGTCTCCAATAGACAATGTGTGGCGCATTTTGAAGCGCAAAATGCGACAACAAAGACCCCGTACTGTTGCCCACCTTAAAACTTGTTTGCAGCAAGAATAGTACAAAATTACACCTGAAACACTTCATCGCTTGGTGTCTTCAGTCCCTAAATGTCCTTTAAGTGTTGTGAAAAGGAATGGCAACATTACAAAGTGGTAAATGCTTTACTGTTCCAACATTTTTTGAAATGTGTTGCAAGAACCAAAATCCGAATTTTGTTTTTTTGAAAAAAAACAACAATAAAAATCATGAGGAACACATTAAATGATGTGCTGTTGTATTGTCTGCAATGAAATACAAGTCAAAGTACATTTAGAAATCATTACTTTTCTTTTTTTATTTGTGTTTTCCATACTGTCCCAACTTTTTTTGATTTGGGGTTGTAAATGTATTTATGCCTCCTAATGCTAGATTAACATTAGTTTTTCATTCAGGTGTTGGCTCAGAGTAGACAAGGCCAAGGCAAGCATCATCGCATAGGAACTGAAATGGCGGAGTCTAATCAGACCAGCGACTTTTTTGATTTTGATGGGCTGAACACCTGACTGCCTGTAGTCCCTTCCGGCAATAGACGTGCGAGATCTCACGTGACATTTCGGTGCTGAGGATATGGCTGCTGAGACAGTTTGGTAAGTTTTCTTAATAGTCTTCTGTGATAAACTCCGGGTTTCTCGTCCGGGTTTCTCGTCCACTGTTTGCAAATTGGGGCTGTAGCACATGCTGGGCCAAGCTCTGTAGTGTTTGATCAACGAAAAATACTGTCTCCACGGCTTTTTGACGTGTTTTAATGCAGAAAAACACCTTTTGGTCAATTTTCGCTAGAATTACACTTTAACATTTAACAATAAGAATTTAGGATTAGGACTCTTGCATTGTACCCCATCAATTCATCAGATTGCATCTTAACTTTCATACATTATTGTAGTTAATTTGATCTAACTTCAAGGTGTTTTATTTATTTTGTTGTTGTTGCTACTTAAAGCGTAACTCTCGCCAAAATGCAACCTAGGGTCTTTTTGTGAATGTACACGAGTCAAACTTTCGTTTAAAAGCATATTTAGGACGGAAGCGCCACTTTTAAGATTTAAGATCTTGTTTTTCGGTCAAATGGCCTTTTGAATGGGAGAGCTAGGGGCACTTTTATGCTAGCCTCAATATAGCTGTTTTTAAACACTAAGAAGGCTTGACACAACATGAAACTTTGCTTGAAGTATCTCCAGGGGCTCTACACCTTACCGAAATCATTGAGAACATTGTTTGTGTACCCAGAGTTTACTAAAAAGAAAGGTTTTGAACAACTCACCGTAGCTCTTGTTGTTTCCGGTTGCTGCCGTCTCGGCAGTCAAAACGAGTCAATATCAAAACAAGTAGCAAAAATACTTAGTATATCCCTTGTGCACCGGTGTAGTTAAGGTGTAGAGCCCCTGGAGATGCTTCGAGAAAAGTTTCATGTTGTGTCGAGCCTTCTTAGTGTTTAAAAATAGCTATTTTGAGGCTAGCATAAAAGTGTCCCTAGCTCTCCCATTCAAAAGGCCATTTGACCGAAAAATGAGAATACGCTCAATCTTAAAAGTGGCGCTTCCATCCTAAATATGCATTTTAACGAAAGTTTGACTCGCGTACATTCACAAAAAGACCCTAGGTTGTATTTTTGCGAGAGTTACGCTTTAATTTCATTAGTGTCATTTCCCACAAACATAAGGCACGACACTTGTAGAGTTTAGCCCGGTATCAGAGCTTTGGGCTAATATTGCTCTTTGCTGGATTACATTCGTGTCACAACATGTCCGTCAGGGCTAGTACATAATGCAACAAATGCTATTTACGATTTTTATACAAATCCCATCAATTTCCTTCTCTGGTGGGTCTCACTTGTATGATGATTGTAATTTGCATAGTGGTATGGACTCTTTTATGGGCTACTTTTATACCCGTCTCACAACTCCATGAACACATACACATCCAGTTGTTAGGATATTACTATGTTTTTCAGTAACTGCATTCACATTTAAATTCAATGGTAAACTAGGGAGTTAGTTTAGTGCAGTGGTTTCCAACCTCACTGTTGGGACCACTACAAGGGGAATTTACTTCTACAGGGCTCAGATTTTTTTTAAAAGTAAAACACAACAACAAAATCCCTTTGGTTGAACTGGTCAAATGCAGATGATGGTGATAAGGTCACACTGGTTATGTGTACAGTGTTGTAGTTGTAGCTTGTAACTAATTCTTAAGAATGGCTCAAACAAGTACACGCGCACACACACACACACACACACACACACACACACACACACACACACACACACACACACACACACACACACACACACACACACACACACACACAAAATGGCCCTTCCACCAGCTGAAGTCACACCTTCTGTCTGAAATAGAGATATGAAGAAATGTGGCACTAGTGGGTATAGATGATATTGGCCAGTATCCAGACTCCCTCTGCAGGGCTAGAAATTAAGAATCATCCTGTATCATGTCTATTATTTGTATCATTATAAATCCCATGAACAGATTTACTAATGATTCATTAACACAGTAACACACACAATTTGTTTATCAGAAACTAACCATTAGTGCTTGAGTCCGTCATTCAGTAACTAATCATTAACTAACCAGTAGTCCCTCATTCATTACTCATTCATTTAACAGTAAATACCAGTCTGTTTAACAGTAGCTAATCAGTAGTGCTTGAATCACAGTCAATCAGTAACTACTAATTAACTAACCATTCGTTACTCCTTCCTTTAACAGTAACTACCAGTCTGTTTCAGTAACTAAGCATTAGTGCTTGAATCACAGTAAATCAGTAGCTACTCATTAACTAGCCATTATTTCCTCATTCATTCTTCATTCGTTCCTCATTCGGTAATCATTAACTACATACATGTTTGTGTACCTTATTGTAGAGTGTTACCCATCATTCCATTTCACATTTTACCTGCTAATTGCTGTTGGTACATGTATAACACATACACACAGCAATATAAAAAGGGTTTGCATCAAAGTATGTCCTCAGTGAAGTAAAAGCAAAGATAGTGTGTGTGTGTGTGTGTGTGTGTGTGTGTGTGTGTGTGTGTGTGTGTGTGTGTGTGTGTGTGTGTGTGTGTGTGTGTGTGTGTCTAAGTGCATCGATGGAGGGTCTATTGGTTGCTTTAAAACTCAACATTTTCCTCAGAGCAAATTAAGACTTGCAGCTTAACTTATTTGGACCAACATTTTAGAAGGTGTTGTTGGAAAACTCTAAATGGAGGAGACCTTCTGAAGAAATCAGTTAGCAGCCGGACAGCTCCATCCTGCACCAACTTATTCTGTTTACAGACGATAAATATTGACTTATCTGCTGGTTGATTTATGTGTTGCACTCTTGCAGTGCCACAATCAATGAACGCAATGCTGTTTCACTGAAAGTAAACACTATGGTACATTCTTTAACTTGGAAAAAATTCCAACAGCTCTGTCCATCAACTAAATAAAACAAATAATTATAATAATAATTTAATTTGAACTTGCAGGTCTAGAACCAAATTTCACTCATGAGTTTTTTATGATTCTTAATTTAACATCAACATCACCATTCTTAGTTTTACTAAAAAGAACATTCAAACCAAGTCTGCTTGAGTTTTCTCCAGAATTAATTAATTTGCTCTATTTTTCACACAAGTTTGATTTAATCGTTCTGTTTCCCATTCTCACAAATGTCCCTCATGTCGCGATGAGTGAAGACGTGACAGTGGGGAACCTTGGCAAGATTAGGACCCCTCTATAATTATAGAATTTTGAATAATTTGTTCTACGCAAAATCATTTTAAATGGATCACCACTCCTCAAATCAAGTGGCCCTACCTTTTTAAGGATGTTATCAATGATGTCCTGGATGGAGCCCACCCATGAAGGTGAACAGTCTTATGCCTGGGCTCCTGACACCAATCATAACAGAAAATTTAGAAAATGTAACTGCATATGCCATTTCTCTACATGTTTATGACATAATTTACCCTCGTTCCATCGGTTAGTAGTCTTGCCTTGTCTTTCTCCTCCTGGTTTTCTCTGTCCCTTCTCCATGCAGAGAAGACATGCCGAGAAGCACTTTCCTAAAAATATCTTCCCACAGACACATTCTTCACTTCTGCTTGTGACACACAGACCTGAGTCTGGACACACATACTTTCATGCACACGGACACATGAACACATGACAACTGGACAAATGGCCGGCCACAAAAAGATACAAGTTTTTTTAGAAACAAACATTATTTCATTCAACAAATCACTCTTACCTGATGCATCAATCACACATTTACAAACTAATCATTTTGTGTTGCGCGTTATAGATCTTATCTTATTTGAGTCTCTGTGGTTGTCAGTCTTTAAACTCCACTCCTGCATGTCTTTTTATAGTGTTTGGTTCAGCGCAGGGTCAGAGGTCGAGCTGCTGCAGGCAGGCTCTCTCCCCCTGGCTGAGGTAACTGAACAGTTGAATTTTAACTATTGAACATTTACCGACTATTGCGAACATAATAACAAAATCTTTTTTATGCAACCTACCGCAAAGTGGTACGAAAATCAGTCCACTCGTTTAAATCGCTCCCAAAAGGCTCATCATCATTAGGCTACTTAGTTTCGTCAATTCAGCTTTAAAATGTGGCTTCAATTTCACTAACTCCAAAACAACTTTCGTTTCCGCGGTGAATCTTGTTCTCTTTTTCCGATGTTAACACAAAACAAAGAACACAAACTTTGACAAAAACTTACCACAAATACACAAAACTTTACCTGATCCGAAATCGTCAAATTGAGATTGAGACTGGTCATTTTTTGAGACTGGTTTGTTTCTTGAATTGTTTGACAGGCTCTATCCCCCATCAAAGTCATCTTCTAAATTACTTTATTCCTGTGTAACTAAACTCAAACACACAACTCTGTCACACACGTTCCATCTCTGTCCAGGGACCATAACTTCGTCCACCTGGCTATCCGGTGTTCCAGGGACCCGTTGTCCGACCGGCATTATCAGGGCAACCTCTGCCAACTCTGCATTCTCTGCAGCTTAAATAAACATCTTATCCTTAATCAAATTCATTCCCCCTCTGCGTATCGTCATAACACAGAGCGTCCCGCGACCAAGGCTACACACAAGCCAGTCCACACTTGCAGCAGACCGGTAGACCTTAGTGCAATACATTCATTCCAACCTTGTAAACTATAAACTATTATAGGTCACATCGAGGTCCAGCGGCAATTATTATATTATAACCAAAGACTCACAAGTCTACAGATAATAACTGCGCACATTCATACCAAAGAAGGCAACAACGAACAGCAGCTTAACACAACATTCTCACAATTCCACTTTTTCAACTAATTTGCGTGTCGCTGACACTAGACATTTTACCGTCACAAAAGAAGTGACATCGTGTAAGAGTAATTTGGTACTTTATTCAACAATCTGAACAAAGGACAGCCATGTTTACACGCAAGGCGTATGTATCCATAGTGTCTAAAGTAACATATGAGTGGACTGTACTTATACATGTTTTCTGCTGACAGAGGTAACACTATTTCTTCCAGCTTACACAAAATAGCCTCCACACCTTGTATGGATGACTCAGAATATCTCTGCAAATTCCAGGCCTCAGTTTTTCTCCTGCAAGGAGTTTGTCTGTAAACCACATGCATCTGAAAACCCTGAATGCTGAAATGTTAACCTATCACAGATAAATATAAATATGTTTCTACTTATTGCTATGGCACTACTGTTAGAAACCTTGCTCACCTAACCCTGCAAACTTGTAATGATGCATGATTTCTTGCATTGTAATTGGATGAAATAGATAATTAAATACAAACATACAATGGTTTAGGTGGAACACTCTTCTAAAAAATACATGAAACCATGATCTTTTTTTTCTAATATAAATGCAAAAGTTTGAAATAACTGTTGGAACATTAGATCACAGGTTAAATTTGGTTGCAAAGTAACAAATGTTCATCAGACATTTAACCCAAAGCCAGCCAATCAGATCCACTTTAATAAATACTCAGCTGGAGTGCCAGGTAACCAGGCAAAGCTGGGTGGGCAATTTTTACTAATAACTTAATTGGTAACCTATCAAGTCTGCTAGGAAGTTGTCCTTGGTTTCTATCATCTTATATGCAAATGACACTCAAAGTGTGTGTTTTTGCAGCCATATCATATAAGAGGCACCAGAACCGTCAGAGCGCAGTGTTGACTGTTTCCAGTGTACAGATACTGTCGTAGCTGCACCTGCTCATGGCTGCACTCTATACTCAGGCTACCAGCAACTACAGCATGGTAAGTCTTATACTAACACATACGATATTGATGTTATGCTGACTGTGTTAGGTTCTGAAAATGTCTTCCTATTGAATCTGTTATTGAAAATTGTCACAATTCCAAGTCATAGAACACTTTTTCAATTACTCATGTTTCTTTCCTTTCCCTTGTACTTCCCTTCCTTTCTCCTCTCTATTCCTCTATCCTTCCTTCTCTATTTTGTCCTCTTTTGTTCTGTCCTCCCCTCCGCTCTTCAGGTGCCACCTTGTACAAACATCACTGAAGTGCTCGAGAAGTACTACCTGTCACCATCTTATGGCATTGAGTTCTGCATTGGTTTTCCTGGCAACTTTGTACTTGTACTTGGTTATATATTTTGTTTGCAGCAGTGGCAGAGCTGCAACATTTACCTCTTCAGCCTGGCAGTCTCCGACCTAATTTTCATCTGTACACTGCCACGTCTTGCGTACCTCTATGCGAACAAACAATCAGAGACCAGTCCCCATGCATGCATTATAAACCGCTATGTACTGCATGTAAATCTTTACTCTTCCATCCTGTTTATGGTTCTGCTAAGCATGGACCGCTTCCTGCTCATAAGATACCCAACACGGGACCACTATCTGCTGAGGCCACGGTCAGCCTTGATCTTAACAGGGCTGAGCTGGCTAGCTGTCAATGTGGAAGTTGCTCCAATGATATCATTGATGATCCACGACCTCCAGAACGGAAACTGGAGTCGCTGCAAGGATTTTGCCAGCTTGGAAGGCAACATCAATACATTGGGATACAGCCTGGGACTAACCCTGACTGGTTACCTTCTCCCTGTGCTTGGACTTTGTGGTTTCTCCTACCAAATTTCACATCTGCTCCGTGTCCAGGAAAGGGCTGTCCAGAACAGGACAACATCATACAAGCGGCCTTTGAGGGTTGTTGTAATGGCTGCAGTCATTTTTCTGATTCTCTACACTCCATACCATGTGCTGAGAAATGTCAGAATAGCATCTAATGAGGCCTGGGCAGGGCTGTGTACAAAGATGTACATTCAGGGCCTGTACATCCTGACCCGACCGTTGGCCTTCTTACACAGTGTCATCAACCCTGTCTTCTACTTCCTCATGGGTGACAAGTTCAGAGAGCTCCTATTAGCCAAGCTCAGAAAGCTGAGCAGAATGAAAGAGCATCAAAGAGGGCCAGACTGAAAACATTCTGAGACACACATCAACACAGTGCAACCAAACACATGGACCAGCTCTATCTGTACATGTTATTTGTTGAAGTTGTATGCTTTACTTTTTTTCTGCTGTGTTTTAATTACATGTCATGGAGGTTATGGTTTCAGATTGGATTGTCCGTTGTTTGTTGGTTTGTTTGTCTGTCTGCAGGATAATGTATAAACTACTGGCACGATTTTATGAAACTTGGTGGAAGGGTGTAGCAAACAAGCCAAAGAAAAACACATTTAAATTTGGAGCGGATCTGAATCACGGGACATTTGTGCTGCATTTATGTGGTGTCGGAGTAATTTGCTGCAGTGACCATTTTCACATATACTACATTGCATCCAAATAAGTATCATAATATTAAAGTAACTATGTACATATTGGCATAACTTGCACTGTACTGTGGTGATGTTCCACTTTTCTGCTTTAAATACAAAATAATGCTGACATTCACCCAGTAAAAGCTTTTTTTATTACTAACGTTAAAGGCCGTGATAATGAAGCTGTAGCTCTGGTTTCCCTCAAGAACAGAATGGTGTTGTGTGAGGTTTGTGAAGTGTTCTAATGTGTCCGCATGTGCATAGTAGTATATCGTTCTTCATTTTAAGAGGTAATCCTGCTAATAATCCATATTTTTACTAAATGTATCGTAACTTTAACAAAATTGTTACTTTCCCATGTAGTCTATTCTCCCCAAGCCTGATTATATGTGATAGAAGACATCCATAAAGTGGTACTGATGCAAAGTTAGCTTTCATGTTTACAAAGTAAAGTAACATAAAATAACTGATAAACATAATTAAAGATTTATGAAGAATTATACCATAATAATTCAACTAAAAGCCAGAGTCTATTTTTATATTAATGCACTGTTTAAGCATGCATATGTATGTGCAGAATGGGGGCTGTTTGTATTCATATCTGTATTTGTTGAAAAAGCATAACTATTTAGTTAGATGAAACTGGAAGTGGATGTTTTGTCATTTGTACTACTATTTTTGGGATGTTTGTACATTACAGTCTACTATTGTACTGTATTACTTTTAAATAATAAAATATAACTTAACTCAACTAATAATTAATGGCTGTTACTTCTATTTTCTATTGGGAGGTTAATTATTTGTGAGAAAATACACCTCTTACTATTTGGATTCCTGGGCTTTTCATCAGCAGCATAAATCAGTCATACATTAGACAGACTCCAAATGAAAAATGTTGAATTTCAATTCCATTACAGTACAAGCAATGCCAAAAAGTAAAAATAAGGTTTATGATGCATACAATATTACAGCAACATGCAGTTAGAAGATATTTATCACATCACCCCATAATTGTCACTTCCTAATCCCTCCTGAGTAATGTTGTGTATGTTTGCGAGGAGAGACAAGATAAGGCAAGGCAGCTTTATTTTTTATAGCACTTTTCAGCAACAGGGCAATTCAATGTGCTTTACATGAAGACAATTAAAATACAAGAATAAAAGTCACAGTGCAGTATAAGAAATTAAACATTAAAGAGCAGTTAAAAACAGTTAAAAATATAAAAGCAGATAAAATAAGCAACGTAAGTATAAGAAATGGACAGTTATTTAACAAAAGGCAACATCAAAAAGAAAGGTTTTCAGCCTTAATGAAATCAACTCTCTGAGGCACAGTAAGCCAGTGTAAAGACTTCAGAACTGGAGTGATGTGATCCACTTTCTTGGTCTTAGTGAGGACTCGAGCAGCAGCATTCTGAATCAGCTGCAGCTGTCTGATTGCTTTTTTAGGGAGACCTGTAAAGACACCATTACAGTAGTCAAGTCTACTGAAGATAAAATCATGGACAAGTTTTTCCAAATCCTGCTGAGATATAAGTCCCTTAACCCATGATATAGTCTTAAGGTGGTAATAGGGTGACTTTGTAATTGTCTTAATGTGGCTGTTGAAATTCAGGTCTGAGTCCATAATTCCACCAAGATTTCTGGCTTTATCTGTTGTTTTTAACATTGTCGTTTGAAGCTGAGCGCTGACTTTTAATTGTTCCTCTTTTGCTCCAAAAACAACCACCTCAGCTTTTTCTTCATTTAATTTAAGAACGTTCTGGCACATCCAGTAATTAATTTGTTCAATGCACTTAGTCAGTGTTTGTATTGGACTATAGTCTCCTGGCAATAAAGTTATGTAAACTTGTGTCCACATAGCTATGGTAACTTATTTTGTTGTTTTCCATAATCTGAGCCAGTGGAAGCATGTAGATGTTAAACAGAAGAGGCCCCAGAACGGAGCCTTGGGGAACTCCGCACTTCATATTTGTATGCTCAGATGTATAATTACCTATAGATACAAGTAGTCCCTATTCTTTAAATAGGATTCAAACCAGTTTAGGATTGAGCCAGAAAGGCCAACCCAGTTTTCCAATCGGTCTAGTAATATGTCATGGTCGACCGTGTCAAATGCAGCACTGAGATCAAGTAATACTAAGACTGTAGTTTTGCCACTATCTGTGTTTAAGTGGATGTCATTAAATACTTTAACAAGCGCTGTCTCAGTGCTGTGGTCGGAAACCCGACTGGAAGGCATCAAAACCATTGTTTAGTGACAAGAAAAGGTTGAGTTGTTGAAAAAACAGTTTTTCAATGATTTTACTTAAGAATGGAAGGTTAGATATCGGCCTATAGTTGCTCAGTAGTGCCATGTCTAGATTGTTCTTTTTCAGGGCCGTTTGAAGGAATTTGGGGGCCCCAAGCAAAATGGACATGGAGGCCCACCCAACCCCCCGCCCCGCACGCACGCAAAGCCTACAGGAACCACAGCATAGCCATAAAGTTCACCCACACTTTATATAAATAAAAAAAGGTTTACAGTGCATAAACCGCTGCTGCATAAACTGTGCACCTAGAAATTTGACAGGCACTACTGTATATTAAAAATTCTGAAATGTCCATGGGCAAAAGTGACTGGTATTTACACAGTTTGGTGGGAATTCAATAGTGATTTGCACTGTTTTTTTTTCTAACAATATGACAGCACACACTTATCAGTTTAAACTCTGGCCTGTGCAGGATATCAGCTATAATTATAGAGCTTGTGGTGGTACCTTGTGCTATAGAGGAAACATCAGCACTGAGAAGTGATGCATCTGTTGATGTTGAGGATGAAGTTGATGGTGTAGCTGGGAAAATAATTGAAAAAAAAATCTGAAATTACCTGTGAAGTATGTTTTACCATTTCACTGTTAGCCTATTGAAAGAGGTCACTATTAACAGCTCAGCTCAGTGAGAGAAATTCACTATACCTTCATCAGTGGAGGTATCCTTAGGAAGAGCCTGAGGGCTTAGAAATTTAAGCAAAGCACCTTGACGGAGAAAGAAAAGATGGTAACACTTTAAAATAACAATCATTAATAGATGGTAAATTGATAGTTAATTCATCTTTAGTTAATTGTCATTTAACTTAACTTAAAATGTACTGTTAAACAATGAAATTATAATTAAATGTTTACTAATTATTAGTAGTGCTGTAAATTAACAGTTTATTGTAACACACATTATATCTATCATATAATATATTAGGTATCGGGTAATGATTAAACATTTTTTGTAAACCTTTAAGAAACCATTTTTAAAACATCTATAAACATTACATAGATAGACAGACCAGATATTCCTAACACTTTGTTAAGGGTTACTAATGCTTAAAAACAAGCTAATGTTTGATGCACGGAATATATTGTGTGGTTTTCCTAACCCCCATTTGGTAAATAGATGTTTACAATCTGTAAAAGATCAGAAGACATACAATTTGAAACATTTTTGAAAAGGCCTGTTGGTAGAATATCAAGGCAACGGGAGGAGGTTTTCAGATGTTGTATAATGTCCTCCAGGTTTTTATGGTTGATCGTATGAAATTGTGTAATATTGGAATTTGTTTTGCCTGGACAGTGTGACAACACATATCCCGTACTTGATATGGAGGCACTGACAGTCTAATTTTCTGAATTTTGTCTCTGAAAAAGGAGGCAAAATCATTGCAGGCCTTGGTAGATAAAAGTTCAGATGCTACTGGTACTAGAGGGTTTGTTAACCTATCAACAGCAGCAAACAAAGCACGTGAATTATTATTGCTTCTGGCGATAATGCCAGAGAAGAAGGACCACCTAGCATTCCTCAACTCCACTTTATAAATGCGAAGTCTATCTTTATAGGTGTTATAGTAGACCTGGAGATTAGTTTTTCGCCACCTGCGTTCAGTTTTTCGACACTCTGTTTTTTCTGTTCTTACCCGTATGACATTTCTCCATGGAGATCTTTTCTTACTAGAGACAGCTTTGACCTTAGTGGGAGCAATGGCATCACTAACATTTGTAATTTTAAAATTGAAATTATCTACAAGCTCATTGACTGAGACTCCAGAGAGGGTGGGTGTGGAGGAGAGAAGATGAATGAATGTTTCACTGGTGTTTTCAGTGATATACCATTTTCTGATTACCTTAGTTTGGACGCCAAGGGCACCAAGATAGTGCCGTTAAAGAAAACACATGAATGATCAGAGACAGCAACGTCAATCACCACAACCTTGGAAATGTTCAAACCCTTGGAGATAATCAAGTCCAGAGTGTGCCCCTTATTGTGTGTGGGTTCCGTCACATGCTGAGTCAGTCCATAGTTCTCAAAAACACAACACAGTTATTTGGTCCCTCTATCCTGTGGGTTGTCAACATGAATGTTGAAATCACCAGCAATAATTACACAGGCAAAGTTAGTACAGATTATACACAGCAGTACAGTAAAGTCATCGTAGAAAGCTGCACAGTATTTCGGTGGTCTCTAGATATTTAGAAATATAGCTCGAGGGGAGGACCTTAGCTGAAGAGTCACATATTCAAAAGAAGCAACATTTCCGTAAGATATTTGAGTACAATGGAATGAGTCATTAAACAAAATGGCGACTCCACCTTCTTTCTTATTCACTCTATGCTCACTCATAAAACTGAAGTTAGGGGGAGCTGACTCAATAAGAACAGCACCACTGTTATTATGGTCCAACCAGGTTTCAGTTAAAAACATAAAATCAATATTGTGCTTAATAATAAAATCCTTGATTAAAAATGATTTTCCTGCAAAAGACCTGACGTTTAGTAAGGCTAGTGTTAGTGTGTTAAAATAATTATCTGTCGTTGGCTGACGAGGAATGAATGCTAAATTTGCTAGGTTTGCAATTAAGTGCTTCTTCTTACTTAGCGGATTCATCATTCTTTTTCTATTACCTATCACAACATAAATTTAGGAGGGATTTAATACACAGGGCCCGGGCTTGTCCTGAAAAGAGTCATGAGTGCCACTAGGCATGCAGCCTGGACACGACACATATGAGACAAAGCTTGCTTATCAGTCTGGGGAGGAGGAGTTAGCTGCCATCCTTGGGTGGGCAGTGGTGCCTACCGTTTTACTTTTGGTCGGGGGCCAATGATGGGAGAAGGAAGGGGGGTAAGTTTGATTCCAGCATCTACTTTTGGCCGGAGGCGAATGATGGGAGAAGGAAGGGGGATAAATTTGGTTCCAGCACCTACCAGTTGCTTCATCTGGTCAGTGAACTCCAACATGGGGATGGGGGAAAGAGGGAAAAGGGTGAGTGGTGAGAACGATGGCATGGGCGGGATGTATGGATCCTCAAAGGCATCAGGGTTGGTGAGGGGGTTTGAGGGGTGTTGGACAGGTAAAGAGGGGGATTGAGATTTCTCATCTCTGCTCTGTGGTCTTCCATGGTCAAATCTTTGCTCAGGTGGGGGCTGTGGTGGATCACTGCCGTGCTTTGTTTTGTCTTCCTCTTGTTTAGATAAGAGCCTATACCAAATATCAATTACATACATTTTTGTCATTCATATAATAATTCATTCCATGTAGTTGGCTGACTGATTACATGTTACTTTTACTTTTACTTTTTTTAATGAGTGCTAATACCAGTAGTGATGAGGCCACTATGACATACTGATGGCACAGCTCCACCCTTGACAAACTAGTTCATTACAAGCTCTGTCATCTATTACTTTTCTGCCTCATTCTCGTTCTCCTTTCTTTCTGACTTCATTTCCATTTAGCAGGCATGATAATTTAACAATTAGGACTTTCTCTCATGCACTGTCCCCCATTAATCCAGCAGATTGTATCTTAACTCACATGTATGTGATGTATATGTTTTCGTCTACCTTGACGACATCCTGATCTTCTCCCGTGACCAGGGCATGAAGTTAACTTTTTTGACCACCAGCCACTGTGGCAGGTGGATTTAAAAATCCACCTGCCACAGTGACTTTTTACCAGCCAGATTTATTTTTGCCTCATAAAGGTGAATAACAGGAATTACTGTGTCTCTCTGATCCTATCCTGTCCTATTCATCGTAGTCTGTGTATTAAGGCAAAACATAATAATTTATTGAATTAATCAAATTTGAACATACAACTAAGCCTATGTGTCAGTGGCTTGTTGATCTTTACATTGTTAGTTAATTTTCTATCCTGGTCTGGGACACACATTCATACGGTTTGAGTAGCTACTTATTGGACTTTAACTTATTGCACTTACAATAATGAGCTTAGCTGTCCTCAATTTAGGTTATGTACGTCTCATCTCCGTTTTTTCCTGCATTCACCGTGTGATTGTGTCCGTGTGTGTGTGTGTGTGTGTGTGTGTGTGTGTGTGTGTGTGTGTGTGTGTGTGCGCGCGCGCGCGCGCGTCGCGGGGGAAATGGAGCAACAGCCCAGGACAGGACTGAAACGGCAGCAGCTTTCAGCAGCATTAGAGTGAAACATCGCTACAGCGTACATTGATGTTAAAATGTCTACCGGTTGGCAGGACAGTCTGACATGTTTTGCACGGTCTGTCGCTGTACGTTTTGTTGGTAAATGTGAAATGTTCGAGTCACACACGTCTTGTCTTCGTTATCAGAAACAAGGAAATGAATTTGACCCGTTCTCACTACCGATTGGTCAGTGGCTGCACGTGGGACTGCTGGGATTGTCGCGAGTAATGCAAATGCGATAGGGGGCCCCGGCTGTCAATCAATGTCTTCCAGTGATGCAGGCCCCTGATTGGTCTGGGCCCATAAGCAACCGCGTACCCTGCTTACCAATAGTTGCGCCTCTGAATCACTCAATTCTCATTGGCTACCTGCCAATGTGGCAGGTAGATTGACAGTGTTACCCGCCAATTGCAAAATTCACCCGCATTTGGCGGGTGGGCGGGTGTTAATTTCATGCCCTGCCCGTGACCCAGCCCAACACACTGAAGCCGTAGTTAACTGGCCCACCTCCACCTCCATTAAATAGCTTTAGCACATTTTGGACATTGCCAATTTCTACCGTAGGTTTATCTGTAACTACAGTTCCCTGGCCGCCCCTCTCACCTGCCTCACCTCCACTTCGGTCCCCTGTGTCTGGTTCACCTCTGCTCCCATCCTCACCAACCCTTATCCCTCCCTTGAGTTCGTGGTTGAGGTGGACGCCTCGGACGTGGGCATCGGCGCTACCCTGTCTCAACGCTCCCCCTCGGACCACAAGCTCCATCCCTGCGCCTTCTTCTCCCGCCGCCTGACTCCCACTGAGCACAATTACAGCGTGGGGGACCGGGAGCTGCTAGCCGTTAAACTGGCCCAGGAGGAGTGGAGGCACTGGTTGGAGGGTATCGAACACCCCTTCCTGGTTTGGAATGATCACAAGAAACTCTCCTACATACAAACCGCCCAGAAACTCAACTTCCGCCAGGCTAGGTGGGCCCTGTTTTTCAATCGGTTCAACTTTACCCTGTCCTACCACCCTGGATCCCGCAACACCAAGCCTAACGCCATATCCCATCTTCCCTCTCCCAACAACCCGGTTGATCAACAAGACACCATTTTGCCCCATTCGTGCCTTTTCGCCTCCCTGATCTGGGAAGTGGAATCCGCCGTCCGCCATGCCCAGTCCACGGACCCAGGCCCTCTCGCCTCTACATCCCTCCGAGTGTCCACTCCCGGGTCCTCCAGTGGGCGCACGCCCCCAGGTTCAGCTGCCACCCAGGATTGGCCAGAACCCTGCTCCTGCTCCGCCAACAATTTGGCCCTCCATTGAAAAGGACTGCCGGGACTTTGTGGCAGTTTGTGTGCGCCCACACCAAGGCGTCCCATCAACCGCCGCCACTCTTTCCGCCCCCTCTCGGTCCCCAGTCAGCCCTGGTCCCACATCACCTTGGACTTCATCAGCGGCCAACTCCAATGGCAATACAGCCGTCCTCACCGTCGTGGACTGGTTCTCCAAGTCCTTCCACTTCATCCCCCTGTATATATATATATATATATATATATATATATATATATATATATATATATATATATATATATATATATATATATATATATATTATCATTTCAGGAGGACCTGTGCTATAATTTGAAGAGGTCTATCATGAGTTTTTGAGTTCGAAAGTGCAGCCTCTGGAACTGCAGCTATATGCTGCTCCTTCCACCTGCTGAAGTCACGCCCTTTGTCGGAAATAGAGATGTGAAGAAATATGGCACTAGTGGGCATTACAGTAGATAAGATGATATTGGCCAGCATCCAGACTCCCTCTGCAGGGCTAGAAATTCATAAAGGTTATATGAAGTCTATAAAAAATAGAAGAGTTTTGTGACTGGGAGGTTCAAATCCTGAGCTCTCTGTGTGTTTCTCCTTTACTTCCATCATTTACTAAGTACTGCTTTACTATCAGTCACTCTTGATCATTTTCAACTGCCAAATGCTGTAAATATGCATTCAGTAAGTCGTCATATTTGACGTATAATTCTACAAAAGCGAGTACATTCACTTTCTTTCTGTAACATCTTTTTTGTTGCAAGTTCAGATGCATGCAAAATAAAAAATAAACAGTTGGGTACCACAGGTCATTCACTGTGAATTCTTCAAACCAGAGAAACCTCCAGAAGTCTGGCCACATAAAGACAACCATTAGTAATGAGGAATGGTCATGTGTGAAATAAAACTTTTTGCAGCACTTGCTGTGACGACGCTGATATTTAGCAACCCAGTCTCATGGCAGTACGTGAAATGGTCACGTTATTAAATCTATGGATTTGTTTACAATTACACGATTTTGTCGATTTTTTTTAGCGTTGGTGAGGATGATTTTTACACTAATGAAGCTCAGCGCAAATTCTTTCAGGAAGACGTCATTAACCCAATCATTACTCTTTCTCCGTAAATCAAATCAGCTGTTTAGAAGCGATACTTTCACTTAAACCAATCAGTCATGACCACGGAATTCAAGGACCAATCACAGCACTACAGCTCTGCTTAAATATGTTCTCCTTTGCTGTTCAGTTTGTTTCAGGAAAAGCGCTCAACCCTCCACCTCCCCTGCCGCCTCCAGTCTTTATGATTCTCCCGGCTGGCCATTCCGTTGCCTCGTCAGTCTGGTCCCCGGTCTCCTCTCCGCCGCCACCAGTGTCTAGACTCCATCGGGGGATATGTTTGCTATTCTCTACCCCTTTAAAAAATATTAATTTGATGGAGTCTAATCTCCAAAAGACTCATACATTTTTGTCATGCAGTTGTATAATAAATTGTTCTTTTGCATATCTGCAAACAAAGTCTCTCCTGATTGAAATGTATTTAAATGGGAGGCATGTTTCGTGGTCACAGCACGACTACGGTAGTGAGTAGTATTAAAGGTGAAAATCCACTTAAGGAGGTCAGTTGGGGTGGTGGATGGGTCAAACAACACAAGACTTTCACCCAGGAGACCGGGGATCGTGTCCCGGGGTGTGGCGTGTCCTTTCACCGTTCTCCTGTCCCGGCGTGTGGTGTGTCATTTCCCCGTTCTTGTTTTCCTAAACCCAACCATACCACTTGTGTTGTATTCTGTCTATGTGGTCTGCAACCAGAGGGCACTCTCATTATTTTAAATTAAACACTTAAAACACTTTCATAGTACTAAATAAAAAAATATTAAGGGGAGTATCGGATAAATGATTACATTTTTATCTTAACGAAAAGCATCTTCTATTCCCTCTTCCAGAAAGGAAAAATGTGCTTAACTTTAGGCAAACTTTATTTACATATATATTTTATAACATATTACAGAAATGGTCATTTGTATTGAATTGAATGTAAAATCAAAAGAAAATAGTAATGTTTTACATCTGTGTCCTCAAATCAACCTAATGTCTCATGTAAACTATACTCCCTGTCTGAACCACAGAAATCCTACTGACTTGAATTGATGGAAGACACAGCAGAGCACTGCCTGGAATTTTCCGTGGTTGATATTGGACGAACATTTGTTTTGTATCATATCTGAAGCATGGCTCCATTACTCTTGATCCCAGAGTAATATAACCAAACAAACCACTGTCAGTCCCAGACTCGGTTATTTGAAGACATGCCCATTTCCTTATACCTAGCATACTGTCTCTGCAGGGTAAGGTAAATATAAATAACACTACCCTGACTTTGTCTCACATGTCTCTCAGCAGTAGATCATGTGCTTTGCTAAGGCTGACCAACAGTGTAAGATGTGTTATACAACCACAGGAAAGGTGCTTGATACCATATATTAAAAATGAAAGTCAGTACAGTAGTATAGTTTTGTGTTTTGTGCTCCATTGATCAAAAGCAGAGTGAATAAGGCCTTGTTCAGACAAATCCGTTTTTTGCCATATCCGTACCAGGTGATGTCCAGATTGATTTTAGAAAATCTGGACAGCAAAAAAAAAAAAAAAAAAATACATTATTGCTAGTGATACATGATAATCGGCTTTTCTCATGTGTAGAGAGTATGTGAACATTTCTCATATGTTTATAATCAGCATGTCAAAACAACATGTTTAAAGACACCATTTGTATGTCAGACATTCAAGAAGAGGATCAGTTTTGGACACATTAACAGATATACACTCCCACACTGATTAAAGATTAGTTGTTGAGATTAGTTAAGAAAGCTACATCCTCAATCGTCATTGTCACATTAACAGATTAACAGATAGTAAGTGTTTGTAGAGCAAATAGTCTTTTCTTTTTAGAACTGGGCTTAGTTTCATTTTTGCTGCACATTTCACTCCATGCATCTGATTGATATCACTGATCTTTTCAATGCTAAAGAATAATGTGCTGGCCAAATATCATTTGATGCAGATGACACAATGCCGCAATGCAAAGCCTCTTTCCTATACTAAACAAACAACAAAAAGTAAGGACATTTGTGTTTGGTAGATTATTTCAATGTGGTAACAATGCTTTTTGGACCATTTGAAAGGGAACAGGCTTTCCAACATTATAAGATGTATTGCCAAAAAGCATTGTTACCACGGATAAATAATCTACCAAACACAAATGTCCTTACTTTTTGTGCTAAGTTTATATCCAGGACCAGTTTTTCAAGGCAAAATAGCTCCCATTTACCCTATAAAAAATATCTACTGCCCAGTGAACTATAGTGTTAGTTGTAGTCACAATGTTCGAAATCTTTAATCTGAATGGGTGAATGACAGCTAGTTTTTTTTTTAAGGCAAGCTTATTGCATTCAATGAAAAAAGAAAAGGTGCCCCTGCAGCAGATTAAAATATTTCTTTCAAAGCCTTGAAAGTGCAACAAGCAATTTACACACTTTGAGCTCATGCTTTAAGAAGTTCACAACATGTGTGCAGAAAGACAGCGAAGCTGTTTGGTAACAACTTTCTGACTCAAGACGTATGGCAGCAGTGCTACCCAAAAATGAACCACAATGCTGCATAGAGTACATCACAATGAAGACAATGTGCTGATTTGAAACTAATCTAAGATTTAAATTAAGACGTGTGAGGCCAACACAAAAACTAAATGGGTTTGTGTTGACTGAAATAAATAAGGAACCTTAAAGTGCCTGTGGAAAGTAACAAGGACGGAAATATATTGCTAGTTTGCGAGTAATAGAGTGTTTGAGTCATTTGTTCATTATCTTATCTAATCTTGCAGACACTGTCATCATCACACAGATAATTTCCAAATAGAGACCAAAAGGGACAGTATATAAATGCTAAAATTAAAAGAAGTAATCAGACTACTGGAGGGGACATTGCATGAACACTGCTCAAAACTAATAATTTCTTAACATTTTACAATTTTCTACATTTCCATGAATAAGGAAGATTCTAGTAAGCAGAGGAAAGAAAATAAATATTGGAAGAAAAAGAGAAGTGAAGCCCGAAATGGCTGCTTGGATAGCTAGCCTCAAGAAAAAACAATGCTACCAGAAAATGTTTTTGAAAAGTCTTGTGGCTTTTGTCAGTTTTACCTGCAACAACCACCTTTTCTTTTTTTTTCTTTTTTTGCAGTACAGTTTTTCTTTCTTTTTTGAGACCAATAAATCATATTCAGCTCTGTAAAATAGAGTAAAAGCAAAGGATAGTGTGTGTCTAAGTGGATAGATAGAGGCTCTATTGGTTGATTTGAAAATCAACGCTTTCCTCAGAGCAAAATAAGACTTGCTGCTTAACTTTGGACCAACATTTTAGAAGGTGTTGTTGAAAAACTGTAAATAGAGAAGGCTTCATGAATAAATCAGTTTGGCCTTACATCCTGCACCAACTTATTCTGTCTGTTAAAAACAATAAATATTGACTTATCTTCTGGTTGATTTATGTGTTGCACTCTTGCAATGCCACAATCACTGAACGCAATGCTGTTTCACTGACAGTAAACACATGGATGGACCCAGATACATATAAAATATTTTTCTACATGTTGCTATGCCACTGCTGTTAGAATCCTCCCTCATCTGCATTTTAATCCTGCAAACTTGTAATGATGCATGAATTCTTGCATTGTAATTTGACGAAATACATGATTAAATACAAATCTGAAACATAAAATTGTGTAGGTGGAAAACTCTTCTTCTAGAGAATATATGAAAACGTGATCTTTTTGTCTAATATAAATGCACAAGATTGAAATAACTGTTGGATCACAGGTTAAATTTGCTTGAAAAGTAAAAATGTTTATCAGACATTTAACCCAAAGTGGCAGGTAACCAGGCAAAGCGTGGGTGGGCTGTTTTTACTAATAACTTAATAGGTAACCTATCAAGTCTGCTAGGATGTTTTCTTTGGTTTCTATCATCTTATATGCAAATGACACTCAAAGTGTGTGTTTTCTCAGCCATGACCTATAAGAGGCAGAACCGTCAGAGTGCAGTGTTTACTGTTTCCAGTGTACAGATACTGTCGTAGCTGCACCTGCTCATGGCTGGACTCAATACTCAGGCTACCAGCAACTACAGCATGGTAAGTCTTATACTAACACATACAATACTGAGGTTGTGCTAAATGTGCAGGCTCTGAACCTAACATTTCTTCCTATTGAATCTGTTATTGAAAATTGTCACAATTCCAAGTCATAGAACTATTATCTATTATAACTCACATTTGTTTCATTTTCTCTCCTTTCCCTCTTACTTCCCTTCCGTGCCCCTCTCTATTCCTCTATTCTTCTTTCTCTACTTTGTCCTCTTGTTCTGTTCTCCCCTCCCCTCTTCTCTTCAGGTGCCATTTTGTACAAAGATCCCTGACATGCTCCTGCGGTACTACTTGTCACCATCTTATGGCATTGAGTTCTGCATTGGTTTTCCTGGCAACATTGTGGTTGTACTTGGTTATATATTTTGTTTGCAGCAGTGGCAGAGCTGCAACATTTACCTCTTCAGCCTGGCAGTCTCCGACCTAATTTTCCTCTGTACGCTGCCACGTCTTGCATACCTCTATGCAAACAACCAATCTGAGACCAGTCCCCATGCGTGCATTATCAACCGCTATGTACTGCATGTAAATCTTTACTCTTCCATTCTGTTTATGGTTTTGCTAAGCATGGACCGCTTCCTGCTCATAAGATATCCAACACGGGACCACTATCTGCTGAGGCCACGGTCAGCCTTAATCGTAACAGGGCTGAGCTGGCTAGTTGTCAATGTGGAAGTTGCTCCAATGATACCATTGATGATCGATGACCTCGAGAGCGGAAATTGGAGTCGTTGCAGGGATTTTGCCAGCTTGGAAGGCAACATCAATACACTGGGCTACAGCCTGGGACTAACCCTGATTGGTTACTTTCTCCCTGTGCTTGGACTTTGTGGTTTCTCCTACCAAATTGCACATATGCTCCGTGTCCAGGAAAGGGCTGTCCAGAACAGGACAACATCATACAAGCGGCCTTTGAGGGTTGTTGTAATGGCTACAGTACTTTTTCTGGTTCTCTACACTCCATTCCATGTGCTGAGAAATGTCAGAATAGCATCTAATGATTCCTGGGCAGGACTGTGTACAAAGATGTACATACAGAGCCTGTACATCCTGACCCGACCGTGGGCCTATTTGCACAGTGTCGTCGGCCCTGTCTTCTACTTCCTCATGGGTGACAAGTTCAGAGAGCTCCTATTCGCCAAGCTCAGAAAGCTGGGCAGAATGAAAGAGCAGCAAAGAGGGCCAGACTGAAAACATTCAACACATATCCATATGAGACACACATCAACATAGTGCAACCAAACATGTGGACCAGCTCTATCTGTACATGTATTTTCTTACTTTAATACTTTATTTCTGCTGTGTTTTAATTACCTCCACCCATGGAGGTTATGGTTTCAGATTGGATTGTCCATTGTTTGTTGGTTTGTTTGTCTGTCAGCAGGATATCGTATAAACTACTGGCACAATTTTATGAAACTTGGTGGAAGGGTGTAGCAAATAAGCCAAAGAAAAACACATTTAATTTTGGAGTGGATCTGAATCATGGGGCATTTGTGCTGCATTTATGTGGTGTCGAAATAATTTGCCATAGTGATCATTTTCACATATATTACATCGCATCCAAATAAGTATCACAATATTAAAGTAACTATGTACATATGGTCATAACTTGCACTGTAATGTGATGTTGTTCCACTTTTCTGCTTCAAATGCAAAATAATGCTGACATTTTCACCCAGTAAAAGCTTTTTTTATTACTAACATTAAAGGCTGTGATAATGAAGCTGTAGCTCTGGTCTCACTTGAGAAGAGAATGGTGTTGTGTGAGACTCATGAATTGTTCTAATGTGTCTGCATGAGCATAGTAATATATTGTTCTTTATTTTAAGATGTAATCCTGCTAATAATCCATATTTTCACTAAATGTATCGTAACTTTAACAAAATAGTTACTTTCCCATGTAGTATATTCTCCCCAAGCCTGATTGTATGTGATAGAAGACATGCAAGTGGTACTGATGCAAAGTTAGCTTTCATGTTTACAAAGTAAAGTAACATAAAATAACTGATAAACATAATTAAAGATTTATAAATAATTATAACATAATAATTCAGCTAAAAGCAGAGTCTATTTTTATATTAATGCACTGTTTAAGCACGAGTATGTATGTACAGAATGGTTACTGTTTGTATTTGTATGTGTATTTATTGAAAAGCATAATTATTTGTAGTCGAATGAAACTGGAGGTGGATGTTTTATCATTTGTACTAGTATTTTTGGGATGTTAGTCCATTACAGTCTGCCTTTTACTGTATTACTTTTAAATGTAATAAAATATAACTTAACTAATAATTAATGGCTGCTACTTCTATTTTCTATTGGGAGGTTAATTACTTGTGAGAAAATAAAATATATTGGGAGATTAATTGATGCATTTATTTTTTCATCTTTAAATATTCATTATCTTTTAAATAAAAAGGTGATCAGGGTGTTTTGTGTTTTTTGACAGAAGATTAAAATTTGAATGCAAAGCTGATCAGAAGCCGCCTCTTACTATTTGGATTCATGGGCTTTTCATGCACCATAAGTCAGTCATACTTTAGATTTAGAATTCCATTACAGTACAAGCAATATCAAAATGTAAAAATGAGCAGTGTCCTAATGGTTTATGATGTAAAATCTTTCCATCCCCATCTGGAAAAAAACTTCCACTGTGGAAATGGTTTTGCAGTTTGTTCATTTACCCTCTTGTTAGGACACAACATATTTCAATAAAGCTTGTTTATAATGTTGGTTGGTCTCATTTATTGAAACATTTTAATATATACTTCCATTCTAATGTACAACCCAAAATCAGAGAAAGTTGGGACAGTATGGAAAACACAAATAAAAAAAGAAAGTAGTGATTTCTAAATGTACTTTGACTTGTATTTCATTGCAGACAATACAACAGCACATATTTAATGTGTTCCTCATGATTTTTATTGTTTTTTTTTTTTTCAAAAAAACAAAATTCCTATTTTGGTTCTTGCAACACATTTAAAAAAATGTTGGAACAGTAAAGCATTTACCACTTTGTAATGTTGCCATTCCTTTTCACAACACTTAAAAGACGTTTAGGGACTGAAGACACCAAGTGATGAAGTGTTTCAGATGTAATTTTGTCCCATTCTTGCTGCAAACAAGTCTTAAGGTGGGCAACAGTACGGGGTCTTCGTTGTCGCATTTTGCGCTTCAAAATGTGCCACACATTCTCTATTGGAGACAGGTCGGGACTGCAGGCAGGCCAGTCAAGTACCCGTATCCTCTCCTTCCGCAGCCAGGACTTTGTAATGTGTGCAGAATGTGGTTTCGCATTATCTTGTTGAAATATGCATGGACGTCCCTGGAAAATATGTCTTCTTGAAGGCAGCATATTGTGCTCCAAAATCTCTATGTACATTTCAGCATTAATGGTACCATCACAGAAGTGCAAGTTACCTTTGCCAAGGGCACTGACACAACCCCATACCATGACAGACCCTGGCTTTTGGACTTGTTGCTGGTAACAGTCTGGATGATCCTTTTCTTCTTTGGTCTCCCAAAAAATACCTGAAATACTGATTCATCTGACCACAGTACACATTTCCACTGTGTGATGGTCCATCCCAGATGCCTCCGAGCCCAGAGAAGTCGACGGCGCTTCTGGACACTGTTAACATAGGGCTTCCTTTTGGCACAGTACAGTTTTAACTGGCATTTGTGGCTGTAACTACGTATTGTGGTACTTGACAAAGGTTTGCCAAAGTAGTCCTGAGCCCATGTGGTGATATCGCTTATAGGTGAATTACGATTCTTCATGCAGTGCTGCCTGAGGGATCGGAGATCACAGTTGTTCAGCTTAGGCTTGCGCCCTTGTCCTTTACGCACTGAAATTCCTCCACATTACTTGAATCTTTTAATTATGTTATGCACTGTTAAGGTGAAATAAGCAAATGTCTTCATATCTTTCTTTGAGGAACATTGTTTTTAAACATTTCAATAATTTTCTCACGTATTTGTTGGCAAACTGGCGAGCCTCGGCCCATCTTTGCTCCTAAAGGAGTAGACCTTTCTTGGATGCTACTTTTGTACCAAATCATAATTACAATCACCTGTTGACATCACCAATTTACCTGATTACTAGCCCTAAATTGCTCCTGTCCCAACGTTTTTTGGAATGTGTTGAAGGTCTGAATGACAGGAAAGGATGTATATTTACAAATGGAATTAGGTTAACCAGACAAAACATGAAATATTTTGTGTTCACATTTAGAAAACACTACTTTCTTTTTTTATTTGTGTTTTTCATACTGTCCCAACTTTTTCTGATTTGGGGTTGTATATTTCTAGAGTTGATACCATGAAAGCCTCCTTAATATTGGACTCAATATCAAGTCAATGCTGTTTCCTCAAACACATAACTTCATCAGGCTTTAATACAACAGATAGCCTCAAGTGCTTTCAGTCGGCCATGACTAATCACACCATGCATAATGCCTCAATTTTTATTTGAAAGCCAGAGTAGTTGTATTGTAACAAAACCAATGAGAAACACAGCAGAAAGGTTTATGTGAGGATAAATCCAAAACCTAAAGCTCTATTCTACATATAATGTGACATCCTCAGGTGATATTGTTTTTGGGAAGATATTGCAACTGTGGCCATTGAGGCAACAAGGGCATTACAGGGCACTTGGTCTCTTTATAGAGGCGTTTAGGTAGGTTGCTGTATGTTAAACGTATGGTTTCTTAAAGAAAATACTTCTTCTATGCAGTGATAATGTTGGGGCAATACAATGTTGGGGCAATACAATGTTGTGGCAATACAATGTTGTGGCAATACAATGTTGTGGCGATACAGTATGAGACCAATAAAATGAGTTATCAGCATTACTCTGCAACTCAAAATTAATGTTGAAAATAAATCTACCTAGACAGCCTTTGGTTTAATTTAAACATGTTAATGCATTTTACAATGTTTTAGTCAGATTTAAACAAAGCAATTGAAATAGGTGAATATAAGTAATTAGACATATTTTCTAGATCTTCAAAATTCTACTCCCATTCTGAAATAAAATATATTCTATTTCATTTAAAGGCACAAGTGTGCAAACAGGGATGGCTAGTTCTAATGAATACTGCGCTAACAATTCTATCTACATGACCAAACTATGCATATGCTAATGATTAACATTGTGAACGTATTTTTGTCGCCACAATGTGGTTAATACAAGGATACAGACAGGCACACACACACACACACACACACACACACACACACACACACACACACACACACACACACACACACACACACACACACACATCATCACACACTAGTCGTTGCTCTGTAAACTATAAAGCATGGCCATAGCTTGGACAATGTTGCCATCGCTTGGCGTCATGTTAGAGATGACGCAGGTGATGAAGCCTGGATGAATATGATAATTATGTATAATATTTATTATTAAAAAGTAGAATAAACTGTTTGAAAAGTGATTTTGCCAATACATTGAAAGCACAATTCTCAAAGGCGTAAAGTAAGGCAATAAAACAAACAACAAATTAAGGTTAGTGTAAATTCTTCTTTCTTAATTTATTTTTGTCTGTCTTTAAACTAAAACAGCTGTAGAGGTGCTCATTTTCTTTTAACCGATCAGAAGCGGCCAATAATTTTTCCGAGCCAATCACAGCATGACTTCCCTGTTTTAAACCTGTCCTCTCTCTCTGCCACACAGCTGTCATTTCAGGCAAAGAGCACGACCCTCCTCCTCCCCTTCCACTTCCGGTCTCCAACGCACACGGCTCCCTGGGCTTCCCCCCGGCTGACTGCTCCCATTTGCTCCTCGGTCCAGTATTCGGGGCTCCCTCACACAGTGTCTAGACTCCATCGTGGGGATATCTTCGGCTTCCTACCCCCTTTAAATAATTACAAATTCTATAACGATGGAGTCTAATCTCCAAATACCTGTACATGCCATATCACACATGTACAATAACTGTTGCATTTCTGCAACAAAGTCTCTCTGGACTTAAATATAAATATAATTATAGCTGCTCCGCAGCGATGGTCGGGACCGAGCAGTTTAAACTCGCAGGGAAGGTGGTCAAAGAACAATGGCTGTTTTTGTATAAGATGTGACATTTTGACCGTTGAACTCGTAATCTTTGGGTCATAGGCAAACGCTGATCTCAGTGAGCTATTGCCATAGTTATTGAAGTCATATTTTACTGAGTCAGCCTGGGTTGACTCAATAACATGATTTTCCTAAACTGCAACTGGGGTCCGTTTCAGGAAGGAGGTTCAACAAACTCAGGGCCAGATGTACGTACATTTGCGAACGTAGCGTTATCAGCGCCATGGCTCACCCGCAGATAGCGAACGCAATGATACCGTAGTTTACGCCATATTTACAAAAACCTGCAGGTCATCCGTAATTAGCGCCTTTCTCCGCCCACTATAGCGTAAACTGTAAGTACTTGTGCTATGATACGGCTGAGTGCAGACTGCGATATTCCCACTGCTGATGCTATGACTGTTTGAAATTATCCTGATGCCAATATTTGTAATGTAGCGAGGAGTTTAACAACTGCTGGAATGTGAACTCTGAGTCGGAGATTCAATGTCATCTTTGATTTCTTCCAGTAACTGTAATCTTGCATGGCTGCTTAATCTGTGATCCTTGTGGCAAAACTCCTTTCAGCTCGTCTCCTTGGCCTATGTCTTCGTCTTGCTCGGATTACTGCTGTCATTTCACCAGGAGGCATATGTGAGGAAACCCGCTTCCAGGTTTACACCTGCTTTTAAGAGGCGGAGAATTTTCACCGCAAAATAGAGGCGCGCTATCACTGCCGGTGTTTGTACATACCGCGGAATACGTAATTAAGCGCTCTTTACGCTTCCCCTCCCATCTCTTTACGGTAAACTCCCACTTTCCCCGCGACCCTCCCATGAATAAATATGCATGACACGAAAAACGCAATTTGCCCTTTTCAGCTCCCACGACATGCAGTTTGCGCTTTTACATCATTGCGGCCTGTTTGTACATACCTCGCCATGATTTTACGCGCACGTTGCGACACAAATACGCCTGAAGTGGGCGCAAAAGCGTTAGTACATCTGGCCCTCAGAGTCTAAGCCTGACCCCTGAGTTGATTTATCCTGAGATGGGAAACTCAGAGTTTTCGGTTTCACAATAGCTGATTCAAGTTGGTTCAATCAACTCGGAGTAGGTTGACTCAGGGTTACGCGCGTGCACCAAAGACAGCATGAATGTAGCCATGATACTACGATTCACCATGGCAACAACCACAAACAAACGGGTTGGCGGAAATACTCATGCGCACATATGCGAGTTTGAACATGTATTTCGTTAAAAAAGCAACACAGCGGCTGCTGCAAAAGAGAAAGAATTTGCGTTGGAGAAAATTGCTGCTAGAGTAAATGTGTATATTCCAATATAATGTATATCATATTTAATCATAAGTATAGATAATATTACTGAAAGTCTATTTCATTTAGGTGCAATACTGCGGGCGAAAAAGTCCTAGGCCTACTAATTCCATTCTGAGGCTGCAGCACCATCATTAACAGAATTATAATTCATAATCTTTTATTGCAAAGGGTTTACATCATTCACCTGCAATACTGTGGAACTCCTTTTCAATGGCTCTTACTGGTTTGTGTCCAGGGAACACTAAAAATGTTTAAACTCTTTACTTTCATTGACCCGTATACGGGACACTCACGCTCAAAGTGGACGCTGCTTAAACTTTGTTATAAATTTGACGCATTAAATCTTCAAAATATATGGTCATGGAGCACATCGGTTGAAAGCTTAGACTGTCAGGATTTAATTAAGCCCAAACACAAAGCATAAGATAATTTATAGCAGTTATACAACGTTTCAGAGCGATCTCTTCTGACGGCGCTTTATTAAAATGCTCCGCATCAGCAAGGTTGTAGAGACAACTGTAATGCAACACATAGAATGTGCTGGGATGTAGAGCATGTCCATGATGGGTGACGTTAGTGATATGAGGGCCGATAAGGTTATGTACCTTACATAACTGATAGACTGGGAAGAAAAAACATACCGCTCAAATAGGAAATTATCTGGAAATTAAAATGCGTCAATATCATCTTCCGACGTGTGTTTAACTACCTGCCATACAGCGTCTTCATCAACGGCATCGTCGATTAAAGAAAATGCCATGTTTTGAGAAAAAACAATGTTTTAAAGTCTGCCTAACAGTTAATAAACCAACAATGTTTTTTTTTTTTATTCACGCCAATATAACAAACTGCGCTGTAATGCGCCTGATAGAGACTGAATGAATGAATGAATGAGGAAATGAAGAGCGCTGTGTCAGAGGGAGGAGCGTTAATTCTCTTAATACATCCATGGGGAGGAGTCTGAGAGAAACTCAAGGTTTCTTGAAGAAAACCTGTTACCTTACTGTTGCATGGTAGAGGAATTACCGTATAGTACAGGAGAAGCTCGCAGGCAGTTTCGACGTACATTAGCTGTTTAGTTTAATTACTAATGGTAACTAGCATTTAAGTTAGCAATAATTAGCCTGTACCTATGCTATCTCCTTACATATACCTAAGCTCTCCGTCTCTGATAGATTGGGAATGATTTTCTTTTGCGCAGTTACCAGAAGACTTACAACGTTCAGACACGTTCACGTCACATCTACGGCGGGAAGCTCAGTTTGCAGCTGCGCAGTAACGCTCAGTAACGCTTAACCATCACCGGAAAAGTGCTTGTAAGAGACTTCACTTGTCTCCGTCAAAAACAAAGGAGTCGCTCTGTCCATTTTATATAGGTCTATGCTCCCGACCAGGTTAGGTTCATAGGCTCAGTTACCATAGTAACTGACTCTGAGGTTAAGTTACCTCTCTTTCTGAAACAGAAAACCCAGAGTTTCCCTCATCTCAGGCTTAATAAACTCAGAGTTTCCACTAATCCTCCTACCTGAAACGGACCTCTGGACTGATTGTTAATCAGAATCAGGTATGTTAATGCAGACACACATTTAAAATACACAGGGCAGTTGTCAACAATACAATGCCTGATTAGATACATGTATGATCATCTTGCAACACCAGGTGCTCGAACTCAGAATTATTGAGGCTGTAGGCAGTTTCTGATAACAGGGAGCTATAATATGGGTGAAGTCACAAGTGTCATCACAATGACAAGGAGCAGGTTTGCATGAAAATGCTGAATTTAAAGCTACTGTAAAAACATAATTTCTTATTTCAAAATTCTGAGAATTTGTGTACTTGGTTGAAACAACATAGAGATGCATGTAATTTATTTTCAAAAGGATCAATAAATGCCAAACGTGTGTTGTTGTTTAATGTTTAAACATGTTCTGTTTTGCATTGACTGCCATGAGTAGATGACGACACAATAAAAAAATGCAGTATTTGTTTACACTACTGTATGCAGTAGAATTTGAGGAGGACAGTCTGGAGATGAAGTTGCACAAATCTGTTGTCAATTGAAACAAAAATGTGGTAGGAGATAGGTTTAAGAAGTTTTGCATTTTTTGCAAATAATAGAGTGATGGACTTCAAAATTGCCACAAGGCAAAAGCAGAGTACAGTTTCTGCTCTATTGGGGCTACATTGCAACGCTGTAGCATGTACGGCTGATTTGTTATGAATTTTTAAAGTTTAGAATTTTAAATGGCTGTAGCGCCACCACCAGGACAATTAGCACACAATTGCACTGATTGTGTTTGGCATAGGACTGGACTTGTGTGCAAAGTTTGGTGAGTTTTCGTGCATGGGAACATGGATTTCTTAAGAAGAAGAAGAATACAGGCAAATACAATAGGGTTCATGCAGCTTTGCTGCTCGGCCCCTAAACATGAATGCATACATAAATGTAAAAGAGATATAAGTATAAACGTTGAAATTTACTGATAATGTAAGGATGTAAAAAACATAAATACTTGTGATATGGAACACAACCGGGTAATCAAAATGAAATAAAGGATAAGACTGTGGTACGATCAGAAAAAAAGGTTGAGCTACAAGAGCTTCTCTGGTGAAAACAACCAGTGTACTATGGGATAGAGTGTTGTCCTTCAACAAAAAGATAGGCGGTTTGATTCCCTGACTATGGCAGCATGTGTGTGTGTGTGTGTGTGTGTGTGTGTGTGTGTGTGTGTGTGTGTGTGTGTGTGTGTGTGTGTGTGTGTGTGTGTGTGTGTGTGTGTGTGTGTGTGTGAGAAACAAAAATGAGCAGCAGCGCTGAGTATGTAGGTCGCACCCATGAAAAATTTCCCAAATCTTCTCCAATGCCAAACAGGTTATTCTGCCATTGACTCGTGCCTCCTCCTTATGCTGATCACCAGCCTGGTCACACACTGCTGTGGGATGGCGTCCCTCACAATCCTGACCTCAACCCCATTGAACACTTGTGGGATCAATCTACCAAAGAAATAATCTACCAAAACACAAAAGTCCTTACTTGTTGTGCTAAGTTTAGTTAAGTAAAGTTGTGGGGAAAAAATACTGGGAACCAAGCAACTGACCCTTTCTGAACAGGCACACGCTCCAAACGGGCACTGAAGTAGTTCTTGTGAAATAGCCGCAGTTTTTCCCACACAATTACTCAGATTATATTTGTGGTGGTAGCTGACCAGTTATCAAGCAAGCAAGCTAATATTAGCCAGGAGCTAAAACCACGATACACAATATACACTCACCTAAAGGATTATTAGGAACACCATACTAATACCGTGTTTGATCCTATCAATATGGGCCAAGATTTCTAAAGAATGCTTCCTAACACCATTCCACCACCACCACCAGCCTGCCCAGTGGTAACAAGGCATGACGGATCCATATTCTCATTCTGTTTTCGTCAAATTCTGACTCTACGATCTGAATGTCTCAACAGAAATCGAGACTCATCAGACTAGGCAACATTTTTCCAGTCTTCAGCTGTCCAATTTTGGTGAGCTTGTGCAAAATGTAGCCTCATTTTCCTATTTTTAGTGGAGATGAGGGGTACCCGGTGGGGTCACCCTATCCCTAACCCGCCTCAAGGTTGTTTGTGTTGTGGCTTCACAAATGCTTTAATGCATACCTCGGTTGTAACAAGTGGTTATTTGAGTCAAAGTTGATCTTATATCAGCTGGAATGAGTCAGCCCATTCTCCTCTGACCTCTGGCATCAACAAGGCATTTTTGCCCCCCAGGACTGCAGCATACTGGATGTTTTTCCTTTTTAGACCATTCTTTGTAAACCGTAAAAATGGTTGTGCGTGAAAATCCCAGTAACTGAGCAGATTGTGAAATAATCAGACCAGCCCGTCTGGCACCAACAACCATGCCACGCTCAAATTTGCTTAGATCACCTTTCTTTTCTATTCTGATATTCACTTTGGAGTTCAGGAGATTATCTAGACCTGGACGGCACACTTAAATGCACTGAAGCAGCCGCCATGTGATTGGTTGATTAGATAATTGCATTAACGAGAAGTTTAACAGGTGTTCCTAATAATCCTTTAGGTGAGTGTATTTCACGTCATAGTCTCCTCTCTGATTTTTTCAGCAATGGGGGTAAAAGGTCTTGTTGTTCATGCACCTGGGAGACTTACTTCATGGGTGGCCGTTATTGCTGTTAGCGTCGATAGCACCGGGGTGGCACTAGGGTTTGTGTTGGCTGGTTTAGGGTTGCTGTTGTCGCTGGCTGGGGGCTAGCTATGGCCGTGGCCCTGGGGGTGCCTTCCGTTCTCATCCTGACAAAGTAAGGCAGATGCTAGCTTAGACTTAGCATTAGTCGACTACCAATACAGCTGTGGCACATAATACGTAATTGTGGGTTAGCTTAGTGCTAGTCCCATCATGCTCTCTAGGATAGGTAAAAAAACACACTTGTTTTAATTTCTTTGAACCAATCACAATCATCTTGGGTGGCGCAAAGCTCCGGGCGAAGCAATGTTGGATCTGCACAATAGTTCAGGCTTTATCCTGGAAATGTACTTCTGTTGATTCAGACTAGCCCAGTGCTGTTATCTGAGGTCAAAACAATAAAACAGAAAATACATTTTGTGGATGTTGAACGTTCTTGTAACCTTATAACATTACTGTAGGCCTACAGTTTTGTCACCAAGCAACAGCATTAGACACTTGTCAACATAGCACATTGTAAGAAGTTGGATCGATATTGTATGATGTACAGTTACTCTCGAAAGTATCATCTTGGGTTTCCTATGTTTTGCTGGAAGTTAGAGCAACTAGAGGGGTCAAACGATATATGAAGCTAGTGACAGGCGACCAAATGACAGGCTATGTCATAATTAAAATTACAAATTGATCTAGGTTTAACAATTGTTGGAAATATTTGGGATAATGTAAGTACACAATTTAAAAATACATATAACATAGGTATAGTCAACGTTTTAAAGGAATACGCCACCATTTGTTGAAATAGGGCTTATCACGGTCTCCTCTAGATGTAGATAGGTGGGCAAACGCATTTTTTGGCTCAGTGCATGCATTGTCTCAGTCCGTCGGAGCCGCTGCTAGCTTAGCGTAGCGTAGTGAATGGAATCCTTTGTTGCCCATGTCGTGAGTAAAAGTGAGCCAACAACAAAACAACCTAATTACTTCTTGTGGCCTGTGTATTCACAAGTACAAATAGCAACGCAAAATAAGACTAGACGATTTCCTAGGCATATATTGATTTGGGACTATATTGGGTGGAAGTAGCCTACAGCCGAAGCACTGCTACTTATTGGCTCAGAGATATCATGCAGCAACTCTGAGTACAGGTCTAATATGGGTTGATCTATCCCGTAAAATAACCATGTGTCATGTTTACAGTAATCACTTACTCTGTGGACAGCTGTTTATTGGGTCCATTCGGCATTTTTCCCAGTTGACTTTATCACACCAGAAAAAAACGTTGAGGACTGCAGGATGGATCAACGCTGAGAAATCCTCGGTAGCTGTGACACAACTGCGGGCAGCACGCTCATCTTGTCCGGCAGTACTTTGTCCCACTCTCCACATCACAGACACTCTATTTCAGTCGGCATATTCCCGCACACTCCCACCACCAGATCCTGTTGGCTTTCATCCTCACGTCCTCGGGCTGTTCAGCGATCGCTACCTCCTCCTTCTCCTGTCGTTTTATTCCCAAAGCACGCAGCTCCTCTTCTGAAAACTCTGGTTCGTAGAGGTATGCTTCTGGGTCTTGACTGTCTGAGAAGTCATCCTCTTCATCTCTCACGAAATCCGCCATGTTCATTGCCATTCACTGTCTACTGTAGGAAAAATAGCCAGCTATAGGCAGCTATTCTCTCCGTCCTGTGTGTGTTGCTGGCGTGTCCTGAAAGTAGGTCAAGGGTCGTGGCCGAGTGATCTACTTGCCCGCAGCTGTAGCTGCATGCAGCTGTAGCAAGTTGATTCAACTAAGGACTGCTGCAGTAATTAGACCCGGGCGGAACTCATCTTTGGCGCCAGATCCTTACAGCTACCAGTGTGGTAACTTGTCTCCCAGTGTGATAGCTACCTTGTTTGTTCATGTCAGTACTTTCCTGTATTTCCTCGTGCTTCGCCCGCTGTGTCTGTGTGTGATTCTCTGTGTTATGGGTCAGAGCCTCGGCCGTAACAGCTGCGTGATCTCTGCGCCAATAAGTAGCAGTGCTTCGGCTGGCTATTTCCACCCAATATAGTCCCAAATCAATATATGCCTAGGAAATCGTCTAGTCTTATTTTGCATTGTTATTTGTACTTGTTGTGAATATGCAGGCCACAAGAAGTAATTAGGTTGTTTTGTTGTTGTTGTTGTCCTCACTGAGGAAAACATTTGTGATTTCAATAATCACCTTGTGATTGCACTGAGAATAGTGTTAGATCGGGTTATTAGATGTTGACATGCCAGATTGGTCATATTTACCTAAAGATTTTTTTTTCTCTCCAATATTAAACTAAGTGAAGTTGGTACATGACTTTTCATTTGATTTATTATTTATCTCGAACAAACAACAATGTTGCAAAAGAAAACAAAACATATTAAACTTTTCTGTAGTCTTGCCCAACAATGTGAGTGGCTTGTTGTGAAAGAGGTGAGATCACCTTCCAAGTCAAAATTAATTAATTTCCAACACAACACCTGGTGATCTGCTGTTTCATAGCCTCAGGCCCAGATCTCATCAGTCCTGTTGGAAACACTTGCTTGTCTTTGCTTGCCCAGCTGGCCCCTTGTTCCCCCACAGCCCCCTGGGTAAAAGGTAAATCGGCAGGTTTAGGATGAAGCCATGACACCACCTCCATAATACACAATAACAAGTTTTTGTGTTTCCAAGGTGTGTTATGCTTCAGTGCATGTTATTATTTAATTACATGTTCACAAACAAAACACACCACACACCCAAACACATACACACTCATGCACACCTCTCCATATGGTGCGCATCCCAAACATTCAATCAGGTCTTTCGTTTTTTTTGTAGCTACTCCAATACTTTATGTACCATAAAAGTAGGCCTAGATTATGACCAGCAGTTTTTTTTAGCAGATATCTATTTCATAATATATATTATATATGTAGAACAAATGTGCTCCTCTGAGTGATACCTACTAGATTAGCAAGAGAAGTCCCCTTTTCCCACTGGGTTTTATGTAGCGATATTTGACTTAATTATCACAAATACATATTTCGTCTTGTTTCTCCTCTATTTCCCCAAATTGTCTTTAATTTCTATACCTAAAACTAAATTCATAATAGCCTCAAGCCGCAATCACTGTATTTATGGTTAAAGGCTGTAGGGACAAAAGATTTGACAGTGAGAATACAAGCTCAATTCAGCATTGTAATCTGAAAGATAAAACGTGACGGTGAACACATGGTAAATGGTCCCAACACTCATTTTGAAAACTAAGTCAAATATTCGCGATTTTGTTTTACCATAAACCCGCCTGTTGTCCTCAGGACAAATTTGACCCATTTTCTAATATCTGTTACGTGTAGCAGGGAAAGTAAGACCCGAAATGCAGAGAGCAGGCAGGAAAGAGAAGGGTTGAACTGAGGATTTATTTCTGGAGTGAACAAAAACTCACAGGGAAAGGCACAAACACAAAATGATCTGACAAGAGACAAAGGAAACACAAGGGCTAAATAAACTAGGTAACGAGCAAACACAGGACAGGTGACACTGGAGCTGATTTACTCGAAATCTGTGACAGTTTTATTGTTGGTATTTTTAGCCCAATAACTGCTGTTTTAATCAACATTATTCACGAGATCTTATCATGGTTTATATGCATTTCTATTAATGTTGTTATTTCGGTCTATTTCGGCCAGGGAAGCTGGGTTTCTTTGTTGTTTATTGATATTTTTTAAACTATAATGCTACATCTATCAACATTTATTTAGATGTTATCATGGTATTCATTTCTTTATTTTAACAATATTATTTCGGTCTAATTACCAGTGAAATATTACAGTATGCTGTAATACAGAACATTATGATATGATCCGAGCTAGACTCATTCAAAGCTGATATCCCACAATGCAATGCGGCCATTCATTCACAGAATCGAAAAGCGATCAGCTGGTCTTTAACGACAGTATTACTTCAATGTACATATATATATATATATATATATATATATATATATATATATATATATATATATATATATATATATAAAATCAGTGTTTTTATCACCAGCAACAACATGTTACTCAGCTTTGTTCCAGTTATACACACACACCGTAATAACGTTTAAAAACATCCGCGGAAGTGACGTCTGTGAATGAATGTTGCAGGTGAGAATTTACACAATAAAATACCAATAATAAATATTAAAATAAATAAAAATAGTGCTTTATGCTAGGCACTTTGATTTGCCTTATATATATATATATATATATATATATATATATATATATATATATATATATATATATACTATATAAAAAACCTACAGTTGAGTGTTTAGAATAATAGAATGAATAATTTGCATTTGTTTTGACTTGTACTGTTGTGTATATACAAAGAGAAGCATTTTTTATTTTATTTTCCATGCATAGTTATTTTAAAACCCAATTTTCTAATGTTACAGTTGATGACTATTAATATCAAATACTAAAGGGAAAAAACATGAGCATAGTTATGTGTGGGACTTTGATTTAATATCACACTGCATTAGTTGTTTTAAATAAATGACTTTTTTGAAATATCAATTTATGGTAGGCCTAACATATTAATTATTATATTCAGAAGATGATCCTCATATCAATCACCATGGTTACAGCTTGTAGCCATCCTAACCTTTGTAGCCTTTACTGAGAGACTACCTTTTCAAAATTAAGAAGGGACTAGTTTTAAATTTAATTAAAATTAAAAAGATAAGCAGATTGTTGCAGAGGTTTTTGTTTACAGAGTAAGATGTATATAGCTTTGTATGGGTATGTGTACATATATAACATGTGTTTTGGCATTTTTGGCACACTTCTGCCTCAGCCTATACTGCACACAGACAAAACTCACACATCTCATTCAACAATTTGACAAGCTGAGGAGAGGGTCGTGACATGGGTCAGAGGGTATCAGAGGTCATACATGATGAACCAATCAATGGGCTCTGCTCCTATAGGCATCTTGGTGTTCATATGGACAACACCTGGCTGGAAGGCCTGTGTTCAAAGTGTGTTTTCATCATTTAGAGCAGACATTCACGGTGAATCAGAGGGTTTAGGTTATATATGACTGTCATGAAGGTTGTGGAGAGGAATAGAAACCAGTCTCTCCAGGCAAGCACAGAGAATATGACCTGATCTATCTTTATTCTCCATGCCAAGTATGAGCTCTTATCCTCTGGCAGAAGATATAGGTTACCCCAATGTAAACTTAACATTTCTAAACTATAGGCCTATTCGGACCTACCTCAATTACAACTTTAAATAATGTTGCCTGAGGCTGGTTGTGCAATAGCTTCATGATATGATGCTATGGTTGTGCGTTACTCTGCACTGTTTGTGCAAGATGATCAATAGATTGTTTCTGTGTGATGTGCTTCAGTCTGACTATGTATCACTTTGTTTAGGTTTTTTTATTGTAAGTATATGTCAGCTGTATGATAAAACAATATGTCAAGTGTTATGTGTGAAGCATTTGAACTCAAGGCAGATATCACTCCGGGGATAATAAAGTATCACCTGCATATCCATGATATGTGAAAATTAAAATGTTGTCATAGGACTATATCAAAAAGGTCAAGGAAAGGTCTCAACCTCCACAGTAACATATGTCAGTCTGAAGAGGATCCATTACTCCTATTCTGAAATATTGACCTCTGAACCTTGAATCTAGTCCATGTTTGAAGGCTTGTCATTTAGCAACAGAAGGTGCTATAAACATGGGACCAGCTGTTATAGAAAGCTCTGGGCCTCAGATGTCATGTAGATATGGTCACCAATGTGTAACCACTGTAAGCACTGTAAAATATGGTAATAAGCTACTTTCACCTATTTAAGGATTCAATTTTTTAAATCTGATGACACCAGTGTGTTCCCCATCCCCAAAAACCCCAGGGGGCATCCAAAATGATACACTTTTAACTTCTAATTATGAGAAATATACCAATATACTTTAAGCTGCCTATGTTCGATTCCTGTGTTTCTGTCGTCTGCCGTGAATGGGCTTCATTCCATTTCAGATTGTCGCCGCTTGTCCATCCATCCATCCATCGTCGTCCGCTTATCCGTGGTCGGGTCGCGGGGGGAGCAGCTCCAGCAGGGAACCCCAAACCTCCCTTTCCCGAGCCACATTAACCAGCTCTGACTGGGGGATCCCGAGGCGTTCCCATGCCAGGTTGGAGATGTAATCCCTCCACCTAGTCCTGGGTCTTCCCCGAGGCCTCCTCCCAGCTGGACGTGCCTGGAACACCTCCCTAGGGAGGCGCCCAGGGGGCATCCTTACCAGATGCCCGAACCACCTCAACTGGCTCCTTTCGACGTGAAGGAGCAGCGACTCTACTCCGAGCTCCTCACGGATGACTGAGCTTCTCACCCTATCTCTAAGGGAGACGCCAGCCACCCTCCTGAGGAAACCCATTTCGGCCGCTTGTACCCTGGATCTCGTTCTTTCGGTCATGACCCAACCTTCATGACCATAGGTGAGGGTAGGAACGAAAACTGACCTGTAGATCGAGAGCTTTGCCTTCTGGCTAAGCTCTCTTTTCGTCACAACGGTGCGATAAACAGAATGTAATACCGCCCACGCTGCGCCGATTCTCCGACCAATCTCCAGCTCCATTGTCCCCTCACTCGCGAACAAGACCCCAAGGTACTTAAACTCCTTCACTTGGGGTAAGGACTCATTCCCTACCTGGAGAAGGCACTCCATCGGTTTCCTGCTGAGAACCATGGCCTTTGAATTTAGAGGTGCTGATCCTCATCCCAGCCGCTTCACACTCGGCTGCAAACCGATCCAGTGAGTGCTGAAGGTCACAGGCCGATGATGCCATCAGGACCACATCATCTGCAAAGAGCAGCGATGAGATCCCCAGCCCACCGAACTGCAACCCCTCCATACCACGACTACGCCTCGATATCCTATCCATAAATACTACAAACAGGACTGGTGACAAAGCGCAGCCCTGGCGGAGGCCAACCCTCACCTGGAACGTGTCTGACTTACTGCCAAGAACCCGGACACAGCTCTCGCTTTGGTCATACAGAGATTGGATGGCCCTGAGAAGGGACCCCCTCACCCCATACTCCCGCAGCACCTCCCACAAAGTCTCCCGGGGGACCCGGTCATATGCCTTCTCCAGATCCACAAAACACATGTAGACTGGATGGGCATACTCCCAGGCTCCCTCCAGGATCCTTGCTAAAGTAAAGAGCTGATCCGTTGTTCCACACCCAGGACGGAATCCGCATTGTTCCTCTTCAACCTGAGGTTCGACTATCGGCCGAACCCTCCTTTCCAGCACCTTGGAGTAGACTTTACCAGGGAGGCTGAGAAGTGTGATACCCCTGTAATTGGTACACACCCTCTGGTCCCCCTTTTTGAAGAGGGGAACCACCACCCCGGTCTGCCACTCCTTAGGCACTGTCCCAGACTTCCACGCAATGTTGAGTAGGCGTGTCAACCAAGACAGCCCCTCCACACCCAGAGCTTTCAGCATTTCTGGACGGATCTCATCAATCCCTGGGGCTTTGCCACTGTGGAGTTGTTTGACTACCTCAGTGACCTCCACCAGGGAAATTGAAGACAATCCCCCGTCATCCTCCAGCTCTGCCTCTAACAAAGAGGGCGCATCAGCTGGATTTAGGAGTTCCTCAAAGTGCTCCTTCCACCGCCCTATTACCTCCTCAGTTGAGGTCAACAACGTCCCATCCTTACTGTACACAGCTTGGATGGTTCCCCGCTTCCCCCTTCTGAGGTGGCGGACGGTTTTCCAGAAGCGCCTTGGTGCCGACCGAAAGTCCTTCTCCATGTCTTCTCCGAACTTCTCCCACACCCGCTGCTTTGCCTCTTTCACGGCAGAGGCTGCAGTCCTTCGGGCCCTTCGGTACCTTGCAACTGCCTCCGGAGTCCTCTGGGATAACATATCCCGGAAAGACTCCTTCTTCAGTCGGACGGCTTCCCTGACCACCGGTGTCCACCACGGTGTTCGAGGGTTACCGCCCCTTGAGGCACCTAAGACCCTAAGACCACAGCTCCCTGCCGCAGCTTCAGCAATGGAAACTTTGAACATTGTCCACTCAGGTTCAATGCCCCCAGCCTCCACAGGGATGCACGAAAAGCTCCACCGGAGGTGTGAGTTGAAGGTCTGTCGAACAGGAGCTTCCTCCAGACGTTCCCAATTTACCCACACCACCCGTTTGGGTTTACCAGGTCTGTCCAGAGTCTTCCCCCACCCCCTGACCCAACTCACCACCAGATGGTGATCAGTTGACAGCTCCGCCCCTCTCTTCACCCGAGTGTCCAAAACATACGGCCTCAGATCAGATGAAACGATTATAAAATCGATCATTGACCTTCGGCCTAGGGTGCTCTGGTACCAAGTACACTTATGAGCATCCCTATGTTCGAACATGGTGTTTGTTATAGACAATCCATGACTAGCACAGAAGTCCAATAACAGACAACCACTCTGGTTTAGATCAGGGAGGCCGTTCCTCCCAATCACGCCTCTCCATGTATCTCCGTCATTGCCCACATGTGCGTTGAAGTCCCCCAGCAGAACTATGGAGTCCCCCTCCGGAGCCCCATACAGGACTCCATTCAAGGTCTCCAAAAAGGCCGAATACTCTGAACTCTTGTTTGGTGCATATGCACAAACAACAGTCAGAGTTTTCCCCCCAACAACCCGCAGGCGTAGGGAGGCGACCCTCTGGTCCACCGGGGTAAACTCCAACGTTGCGGCGCTCAGCCGGGGACTTGTGAGTATCCCCACACCCGCCTGGCGCCTCACACCCTGGGCAACTCCGGAGAAGAAAAGAGTCCAACCCCTCTCCAGGAGTACGGTTCCAGAACCGAGACTATGCGTAGAAGTAAGCCCCACCAGATCCAACTGGTAGCGCTCCACCTCACGCACAAGTTCCGGCTCCTTCCCCCACAGCGAGGTGACATTCCATGTCCCCAGAGCCAGCCTCTGCTGCCCGGGTCTGGTCCGTCGAGGCCCCTGACCTTCACCGCCACCCGTGTGGCAGCGCACCCGACCCCAGCGGTTCCTCCCACAGGTGGTGGGCCCATGGGCTGGAGAGATAGGTGCCACGTAGCTTTTTCGGGCTGTGCCCGGCCGGGCTCCGTGGCAAACCCGGCCACCAGACGCTCGCTGACGAGCCCTCCCTCTGGGCCTGGCTCCAGACGGGGGCCCCGGGCTTCCTCCGGGCAGGGTCTCTCTATCCCTTCCTCGTTTTTTCATAGGGTTTTTTGAACCGCTTGTATGGTGCTAAAACAGTATCATAACCATTTGTAACTCGTGAAACACAATGCACAAATAAATGCAGAGAGATCCATATCTGATGTACAATTCACAAATAAATGCAGAGAGATCCGTGTCTGTAAGTAAAATTCACAAATAAATGCAGAGAGATCCATGTCTGTAAGTACAATTCACAAAAAAATGCAGAGAGATCCGTATCTGTAAGTACAATTCACAAATAAATGCAGAGAGATCCGTGTCTTTAAGTAAAATTCACAAATAAATGCAGAGATATCCGTGTCTGTAAGTACAATGCACAAATAAATGCAGAGAGATTTGTATGTGTATATCTGATTTGTATCTGTGCCTCTAATTTGTAACTCATATTTCATCATTTGTAAATCAAATGGACTGGAAATATATTTGTAAAACTCCTTCTATCCTTGTGGATCCTTTCCGCGCCGTTTTGTGGACAAAATCAATTCGTGTCTCCAGTGACGATCCCAGTAGTCTCCAGGAGATGGCGGTGTTAAGTGACGATCCCAGCAGTCTCCAGTAGATGGCAGTAATACAACACTTAGAGATGACAACTGCTGTTAATACATGAAAACTGTGAAGAAGTCTTGTCAAATGTTTCTACAACGGTCACGGTTGGCACAATCGGCTCTGGCACAGTCTACTTCAAAATCCTCTGGGTAAGTTGACATTATTAGGACTTTGTCGTCAGATAAATTACATTTATGTTTCAACATCATTGTTGCAGTGCATTTACTGTACATTTATTCAATGTGTTTATTTGTGTTATGGTGGCATTGACACCTTGCAACTTTTTAGAGCGATGCTAACTTAGCTAGCTTGTTAATCAGCCTTGTAACATCAACTCGCCTGGTCTTTGTATGGAATTTGCTGTCTGAAATATTATTAAGCGCTGCTTAAACTATTAGGGGCCCAGTTATAAAGCTAGTGAATATATTTGGTAGGCCTTTCACGTTAAACTAGCTAGCTAAGGAATCAATGAATGATGTTGTAAGTTAGCTAAACTTTAAAGAGTTTAAATTTAACATTTGCTCAAGATATTGTAACCATGTTTATTAGCTAGTACAGAAATTGCCACACACAAATACACGCTTCTCCTGTAAGACTAAATGTATGTACAGTTGTACACCCTGCCAAAAAAATGATAGTTTAATCACTGAATCTGCCATGTTTTACAGATCTGACTGATCAGATGCTGTCCTAAACACCTGAGATTTACCTGGACCCACAAGACTCTCCTCACAGTATGAAGGTATTGTGGGACAGGTGCCATACTTCTGCCAACCGATGGTCTGAAGACAACACAGCAGAATCAGGAGAGATTCAGTATCCACAGGATGAGTTCTGTGACCTGACAGCCGACATTATCAGCTGACACATCCTCAGTAGAAAATAAACCCTCTAGGCTGGTGGAGGACATGATCTGGACAGTTAACATCTGCTGCTCTGTGCATTATGTATACACACTTTATATTTCCATTTCATTGACTGTGAATAAAGTGCTTTATTTCTAAGCAGGGTTTGATCATTTTTAAGTTTAGTAGTAAGGCTCCTTAAGTGTTATGCAACATGTTTATTCACAAAGACTGTTACACAGGTGATATGTCTGATGTAATGCATGTAGAAGGGTCAAACACTAAGTCCATTTAACATCCTGACTATAAAAATGTAATCCTTTAAAGACAGGTTATAGTGACAGAAAGCAACACAAAACATTTGTTTAACAGTTAAACTTTATTGTTTTGACAAACGAAAGTATTTTGAAAGGGTATTAAATCTAATCTGCAGCTTGAAAAACATTTCACAGCATAAATATAACTGACAGATACAAACTTCCAGTGAAAATCTCTAAGTTACTTTTTAAATACAATTGTCCCTTTCACAAAGCCAAATATACCAGAGTATGACATGAAGAGCTGAGAGATGTTTCTTAGTCTGTGTATTTCTTCCTCTTGTGTGAGTTTGAGTGTGGTTTCTATAAAGAGAGAAACAAAATACAAATGAATAAAGGAAACATGTATACACTCATTCTTCCTTAAGCAGTAATATTACCAAACATGAAATAAACAATAGTCGGAATATGGCTATATATCTCAAACTCCAATAATGTAAGCACAGGATTCAAATGCATATTATATGAGATTCTCAGACATTTTCGCCCATCTGTTAAGTTACAGCTAACGTAGACAACAATTCCTGTTATCTACGATACGCTTTAAAGCCTCCAACTAACAAAACGGCTGGATGCTTTTATTAACCCTCTACTGGTACGGAAAACAATATTTAACACCACTTACTAGTTATTTTATTCAACCACAAAGTACTGAACAATCCTAAAACAAGTAGTAAAAGTATAAACATGTTTAAACACAATGTTACATATTAAGCAGAAGCTCTAAACTATCGTGTAGTTCTCTTAATACATCCATGGCGTGTACGAGCGATACTGTCTATGCTACAAACTTGGATATGATTAGCACAATGGTCACGTAACAACCCCTTAAACTCCTAACTCTCATCCACATCAAATAGTGGAAATAACAGCTGGTTTAACAAAGAAATACAATATCACTTGTTGTGCCAACCGTGACCGTCTCTTGTCTGAAACATTTGACAAGACTTCTTCACAGTTTTAATGTATTAACAGCAGTTGTCATCTCTAAGTGTTGTATTACTGCCATCTACTGGAGACTGCTGGGATCGTCACTTAACACCGCCATCTCCTGGAGACTGCTGGGATCGTCACTGGAGACACGAATTGATTTTGTCCACAAAACGGCGCGGAAAAACAGTCTCAAAAGGATCCACAAGGATAGAAGGAGTTTTACGAATATATTTCCATTCCATTTGATTTACAAATGATGAAATATGAGTTACAAATTAGAGGCACAGATACAAATCAGATATACACATACAAATCTCTCTGCATTTATTTGTGCATTGTACTTACAGACACGGATATCTCTGCATTTATTTGTGAATTGTACTTACAGACACGGATCTCTCTGCATGTATTTGTGAATTGTACTTACAGATACGGATCTCTCTGCATTTATTTGTGAATTGTACTTACAGACACGGATCTCTCTGCATTTATTTGTGAATTTTACTTACAGACACGGATCTCTCTGCATTTATTTGTGAATTGTACTTACAGATACGGATCTCTCTGCATTTATTTGTGCATTGTGTTTCACGAGTTACAAATGGTTATGATACTGTTTTAGCACCATACGCACGCCGGCCGACCGAGCAGACAATACATGAGACAAATACATGAAACTGTATTTTATTATTATCTTCATTGTTTAAATCCTCAAATACAGTGTTAGACAAAAACATCAATATTACGAATATTATGTATTTTTGCATCTTCTTATCTGCCGAGTGGCACGTACTACGTCACTTCCTGAGTCTTCAGCTGATTTTTTAAAACGTTATTACGGTGCATAACTTACTGGAACAAAACTGAGCTATGTGTTGTTGGTGATAAAACCACGATGTTGTCGCTGTTGACAAAATCACAGATTATATATATGTACATTGAAGCAATACTGGTGTTAAAGACCCGCTGATCACTGTCCGATTCTCTAACATGAATGGCCGCATTGCATTGTGGGATATCACCTTTGAATCCGCTCAGCTCGGCTCATATTGTAGTGCTCTCTTTTACAGTATACTGTAATATTTCACCAGTAATAAGACCAACATAATATTATTAAAATAAAGAAATGAATACCATGATAACATCTAAATAAATGTTGATAGATGTAGCATTATAGTTTAAAAAATATCAATAAACATAAAGCCATCCAGCTTTCCTGGCCGAAATAGACCAAAATAATAACATTAAAAGAAATACATAAAAACCATGATAAGATCTGGTGAATAAATGTTGATAAACACAGCGGTTATTGGGCTAAAAATACCCATAATAGCACAGCTGTATACAGCTTCTCTGCTGCAGCCGACTGGCAGAAAGAAATGTGCTGTGATCACAAAAGATGCTTCCCATTAAAATAAATTAGTTTAAAAAACGTGACTCCATCACATAAATCTTCACAATTACGTGATAGTATCACAATCTAATTTTTGTGACGCCATCACGAACTGACGTGAGACTGGGTTGCCGTGTCAGAGCTTTGGGCTAATACTGCTCTCTGCTGGATTACATTTGTATCACAGGATGTCCGTCAGGGCTAGTACCTTAAATGTAATGCAATAAATGCTATTTACGATTTATATACAATTCCCATCAATTTCCTTATCTAGTGGGACTCACTTGTATGAGGATTGTAATTTGCATAGTTGTATGAGCTCTTTCATGGGCTACTTTTATACCCGTCTCACAACTCCATGAACACATACACATCAAGGTGCTAGGAGATGACTGTTTTTCAGTAACTGCATTCACATTTTCTCATTTAAATTCAATGGTACACTTGGCATGTAGTTCAGTGCAGTGGTTTCCAACCTCACTGTTGGGACCACTACAAGGGGAGAAATGCAACAAAAACATTCTGCTAGACAAAGGTGTTCATGTGTTCTTCCAGTCTTTTTTTCTTCTAACTTAATGGGTAATTTATTTCTTTAGGGCTCTGAATTTTTTAAAGTAAAACACAACAAAATCCCTTTGGTTGAACTGGTCACAAGTGGTAGACATATCAAAATGGGGATGATGGTGATGAGGTCACACTGGTTATGTGTACGGTGTTGTAGTTGTAGTTTGTAACTAATTACACAAATGTGTATACACACACACACACACACACACACACACACACACACACACACACACACACACAATGGCCCTTCCACCAGCTGAAGTCACGCCCTTTGTCTGAAATAGAGATATGAAGAAATGTGGCACTAGTGGATATTAGAGGAGATGATATTGGCCAGTATCCAGACTCCCTCTGCAGGGCTAGAAATTCATAAACATTATATGTAGTCTATAAAAAATGTAAGAAACAAACATTGTTTGGTGACTGGGAGGTTCAAATCCTTAGCTCCCTGTATTATATATGTTATATAAACAGTTGTGTACTTTTACTTTCAAAGACAAACACATAGTCCACAGGTTCATTCACTGTGAATTGTTCAAACCAGAGAAACCTCCAGAAGGCTGGCCACATAAAGACAACCATTAGTAACGAGGAATGGTCATGTGTTTATCATAAGCTATCCAAAATCAGTGTTAAAAATAAGACTTGTCATTGCCCCACTGTTGGCCTTCACTCAAACAAATCCAAACACTACTAAAACACAGGAATGCAGAAAGATTACTCTTGATCCCAGAGTAATATAACCAAACAAACCACTGTCAGTCCCAGACTGGGTTATTTGAAGACATGCCCATTTCATTATACCTAGCATACTGTCTCTGCAGGGTAAGGTAAATATAAATAACACTACCCTGACTTTGTCTCACATATCTCTCAGCAGTAGATCATGTGCTTTGCTAAGGCTGACCAACAGCGTAAGCTTTGTTGCCAACATATACTGTAGGCTCCCTATTAGAACCAACATGATCAAGATGCGTTATGCAACCACAGGAAAGGTGCTTGGTACCATAGATTTAAAATGAAAGTCAACACTGTATTACAGTTTTGTGTTTTGTGCTCCATTGATCCAAAGCAGAGTGAACAAGGTCTTGTTTAGACTGCCAGCCCAAATCTGTTTTTGGCATATCCAGGTGGTGTCCAGATTGATTTTAGAAAGTCTGGACAGCAAAAATCCAAATGAGATGATCATTTTGCAAATCCGATCCAAGCCACATTTGGAAGTTGTTTGAAATGCGATTCCATCGGATTTCTACAGATGCGTCTCAGTGTGGACGCTCTGGCCGCTGGCCAGGAAGATTGTAATGCATTTTTGCTTGTGATACATAATAATGAGCTTTTCTCATCTGTAGAGAGCATGTGAACATTTCTCAGATGTTTATAATTAGCATGTCAAAACACCATGTTCAATTTAAAAGGATTAGAATTAAAGACACCAATGGTATGTCAGACAGTCAAGAAGAGGATCAGGTTTGGACTACATTAACAGATATACACTTCCACACTGATTAAAGATTAGTTGTTGAGATTAGTTAAGAAAGCTACATCCTCAATCGTCATTTTACTTTTACTGCAATTACATTGTGTTAATTGGACTCATGTTTGCTCCAAAGGTACAACATTGTACAGTTTGGTGCAGTGGACGGGTACTCCAGGAAGGTTAGTTATTATTTGGTTTGATTGTATTTACATTGTTTCAATTTCAATTCTGGTAATGCATTGGACTAGACTTAAAACTTGTCCATAACTTGTCATGCACAGCACACACTTGTTTAATTAAAAGGCCTGTTTGTTGTAATTTCATAATACAGGTGATGTGCCTGAGTGCTGCCACCAACAACCTGGCATCCACCACATTTTCTGCCTTCAAGTAGGCTACTGAGCGGCATGGCGTTCCCTCAAGGTAAATGTTTCACAATTTTTGTATACGTTTTTACACGTTGCAACGTTGCTGATAGTCAGTTGACATTACATTGTGTTTTGTTTGTGCATTAGAGTCAGAGGCGATCAAGGCGTTGAGAATGTTGACATTACCAGATTTATGTTCAGCGTTCGGGGAACTAACAGGGGAAGCTTCATGTCAGGGAAAAGTGTTCACAAGCAAAGGTTTGTCATGTTTTCACAGGCATTTGAAGGCTATTTTGTCATCACTCACACTGTCATTGCATTTGTGTTAAAGAAAAATAAACCTGTGTTGGGTGACATTACAATGATTCAGATTAAAACTATTCTGCATTCTAAGGATTGAACGTCTGTGGCGGGATGTCAGGACCTGTGTCACCTTAAAGTATTATTGACGTTTCCTCCACAGGTTAGAACTCAAATCACCGTAACTGAAGTCTATTGACAACGGGGGGAATTAACCTTTCAATATAAATTTAGCATGATTTTAGTATGACTAAAAGTCATTATTGAAGCATTAAATCAGTACGCATAAAGTTATTCTATTCTTTGCTGAACTGCTACCCATACCTCTTTACACTTGACAGAAGACATTTTCTGCATCCACATGGTATTCCTCCCAAAACTGGAGATGAACCTGAGCCAGAAAATATTGAGGTATGTTCTAATACCACCCTACTGAAGTCTTGCTCTGCATCCTGGTGACAATTTAACCTACTAAGCAAAACAGTGCCATATATATATATATATATATATATATATATATATATATATATATATATATATATATATATATATATATTTATATATATATATATATATATATATATATATATATATTTATATATATATTTATATATATTATCCTACTTGAAGTGGTGTTTGTCCATGTCAGTCATTGAATACTTGGAGGTTTTAGCTAAGCATGCGCCCCTAAAATAGCATCTGAATAACACGCCACTGATTTTAGATTTGTCTCTTTGTTTTGGTTGTTACTGCACTTAAATCACAAACAAAACTAACTTTAATATTTATATAAACGCTCTAAGGAAGGAGACAAAAACATTCAATTTCAATATGAATGATTCAAATTCAGTTTCTGGTGGCACATATTTCAGCCCATAGTGGATATCTCCGTGCAGCCCAGTCACTGGGAGCTGGAGGACATGAATGAGGTTGATAATGTGGATGCATGGGACTCCAGGATGCTACATTGTGTGGAGCTTGGCTTTTGTGATTTCCTTGCATGAATGTCTGCATGAATGTCTGACTTTTTATGTTTTCGTCTGACCAAATTGAAATGAAATACGTGTGGGACTACGAAATGAAATACCTAAGTGGGACTACGGATGGAAATTAGCCCTTGGCTATAATCCGGCATGCATGTACTCCATGTCTTGTTCATTAACATGCACTGTCCCAATCAAATAAATAATTTAAAATCTCCTCCTCTCCCCATGTACTTCCACGACTCATTTTTGCTTATTGTAGCATGCTTTTCTTCCGTTTTTTTCTTCTTATTCTATGGTACGTAGTTGCCTAACTTCCTGTAATTGGTCCGAAAGTCCGAACCATCCAAAAAGTGTTTTCACACCATAAACGGACCGGACCATGGTTCAGTTTGGTCCGGACCGAGACCACCTCTTTTTATCGGACCAAACTTTGGTCTTTTAATCCGGATTGTGGTCCGAGGCACCTTTCTCACCTGAAATTTTGGTTCGGACCAAACTGAAAAGTCAGAAAGTCCGGACCAAAGGAGGTATGTGTGAAAACGCCCTAAGACGTGTGAGGCCAAGACAGGAACTAAATGGGTTTGTGTTGACTGAAATAAATAGGGGAAATTTAAAGCACCCGTGGAAAGTACCAATGACGGAAATTAATTGCTAGTTCACAATAAATAGAGTGATTGAGTCATTAGTTTATTTTCTAATCTTATCTTGCGGACACTGTCATCATCAAACAGAGAATTTCCAAATAGAGACCAAAAGGGACAGTATATAGTGGCTACAATTTAAAGCCCCAGTGTGTAACGTGTTTAGTTGTTTATTATCAAAATCTCTGTTGCCCTTCATAAAATTGTCCTTTATGAATATTGACCACCACCATCAATTCTAAGTATTCCTATTGGCTTGAAATTTTACATTTGCGCTTGCATGAACTGGGGTAGACGGTCCAGAATCATGCGCCATCTTGAAATACGTTAGCCGGTAAGGGACATACAGGATATACTGCTCAGCTCCACATTTCGCGCTTTTCACTCAGTGGCACTGGCTGTGACAAAAATCAGGGAGGGAGGGGGAGAAGATTACCGTATTTGTCGGACTATAAGTCGCTCCTGAGTATAAGTCGCATCAGTCCAAAAATGCGTCATGATGAGGAAAAAAACATATATAAGTCGCACTGGACTATAAGTCGCATTTGTTTAGAACCAAGAGAAAACATTACCGTCTACAGCCGCGAGGGCGCTCTATGCTGCTCAGTGCTCCTGTAGCCTGAAAACATTAACTGAAAACAACTGAAAAACTGTTAAATGAAATATTAACGGAGAACAGCGGACATACTAGTTTTTTGTTGTCTAATGACAAGCCTTGCAAGCAGGATCCGTAAAGTTCAGCTAACGCATACTAGCATTGGATGTAAACACCGAGTATAAACACAGCCGTGAATTAGCGTGGGATGTCAAATGGTCGGCATTTAACAGTCACAAACTCCACCAGCAGTTAGCAGAAGTTGGCACGCCATTTCTGCACCACTCCGTGTTAACATAGCCCACCTCCAGGAGTCTTTCGGCGAGAGCAGCCTGTTGTTTCCACAAAAACACAGCAGTCTCTGAACGCATTGGGAGTTTCATTGAAGTTGGATGTAGTCCAGTTTGTTGTTTAATGAGCGGACACTTGCAAGCAGGATGGATGGGACAGTTGGCCGGCTAGCGTTAGCTCGCTCTGGATGTGCCTTTTCCCCGGTTAGCGGCATCGGCTGAGGTCTCCGGCTGGTAGCAGGCGAAGCTTGCGAAGTATGTCGAGTATTCCTTCTGTAATAATGTTTCCTGCATATTTTCCGATCTGTACCAATGCATCTTAATACATCCAAGAGAACAGTGGATTAAGCATGCGCTATGTGTGTGTGTGTGTGTGTGTGTGTGTGTGTGTATGTGTGTGTGTGTGCATCTTCTTCGCTGCTCTAAACAGTGGTTGCTTGTGGCAACACAGGAAGTTGTGCTGTTGTTGCCAGGGTCAGGCTACAGGAGCACTGAGCAGCATAGAGCGCCCTCTCGCGGCTGTAGACGGTAATGTTTTCTCTTGGTTAATTTGTCATGGTTCATGTCAAATTCATTTTGATAAATAAGTCGCACCTAACTATCAGCCAAACTATGAAAAAAGTGTGACGTATAGTCCGGAAAATACGGTACTTGTGACTCCCTGCCGGCAGATTTGAAAGCCTGTTGCGCCTATTATCGAGGACATGTAACTGAGTTGCCAAGGAAATTAAAACGACAACGCGACAGGCAAGGTCCCAAGGTGGGAGGATACGCGTGACGTGTGTTGAAAATATTTTTAACACAAGGATCACACTTTGTCAGTGGAGTGAACACGAAATCATTATGCATTACAGATTAAGCAGCCATGCAATATTAGAGTTACTGGAAGAAATCAAAGATGACATTGAATCTCCGACAGCGTTCACATTCCATTCCAGCAGTTGTTAAACTCCTCGCTACATTACAAATATTATCATCAGGATCATTTTAAACAGTCATAGCATCAGCAGTGGGGATATCTCAGTCAGCACTCAGCCGTATCATAGCACCAGTACTGCTTTGCTACAGCACAACCTTTACGGTGTAGTGGGCAGAGAAAGACGGTGATTGCCTGATGGGTGTCAGGTTTGATAAATACTATGGAAAATGTGGAAGCATAGCGTGCGCTATTACCGAACTCCAATACACAGACGCAGCGTAAACTGCACTAGTGTTAGTAAATGAGGCCCCAAGTTCTTGGGAGATTGTAAGTACAACTATAGATTAAAGTTTGGAAAGGGATCGATAATTCTCTTATTCATCATTCCATTTTACATTTTACCTGCTAATTGCTGTTTGTACACATATAGCACATAATGTAAACTGTAAACTTATTCTGTAAAGCAATATAAAATGGTTTGCACCAAAGTCTGTCCTCAGTGAAGCATCTAAGTGGATAGAGAGAGGCTCTATTGGTTGCTTTGAAAATCAACGCTTAACTCAGAGCAAAATAAGACTTGCAGCTTAACTTATTTGGACATTTTAGAAGGTGTTGTAAGTAGAGAAGACTTTATGAGGAAATCAGTTAGCAGCCGGACAGCTCCATCCTGCACCAACTTATTCTGTTTAACAACGATAAATATTGACTTATCTGCTGGTTGATTTATGTGTTGCACTCTTGCAATGCCACAATCACTGAATGCAATGCTGTTTCACTGACAGTAAAAACATGGATGGGCCCATCTGACAGATGTAGGTAGCATATTTGAATATGGATATCTAAAACAATGATTTACACTAAACACTTAAATTGGGTGTGATATACACTTTGGCAGATGAATATAAAATATGTTTCTACTTGTTGCTATGCCACTGCTGTTAGAACACTTGCTCATCTGCATTTTAATCCTGCAACTTGTAAAGACTCAAGATTTCCTGAATTGTAATTGGATGAAATATGTAATATGTAAATGATACTCAAAGTGTGTGTTTTCTCAGCCATATCATATAAGAGGCACCAGAACCGTCAGAGTGCAGTGTTTACTGTTTCCAGTGTACAGATACTGTCGTAGCTGCACCTGCTCATGGCTGCACTCAATACTCAGGCTACCAGCAACTACAGCATGGTAAGTCTTATACTAACACACAATGGTGATGTTGTGCTGAATGTGTTAGGCTCTGACCCTAAAATGTCTTAAAATGTCTATTAAATCTGTTGTTGAAAATTGTCAAATCGTGGAACCCTTTTTTCTATTATTACTCATGTTTGTTTCCTTTCGCTCTTACTTCCCTTTATTTCTCCTCTCTATTCCTCTATCCTTCCTTCTCTATTTTGTCCTCTTCTGTTCTGTCCTCCCCTCCTCTCTTCTCTTCAGGTGCTACCTTGTACAAAGATCCCTGAAGTGCTCGAGAAGTACTACCTGTCACCATCTTATGGCCTTGAGTTCTGCATTGGTTTTCCTGGCAACTTTGTGGTTGTACTTGGTTACATATTTTGTTTGCAGCAGTGGCAGAGCTGCAACATTTACCTCTTCAGCCTGGCAATCTCCGACCTAATTTTCCTCTGCACACTGCCACGTCTCTCGTACCTCTATGCGAACAACAAATCAGAGACCAGTCCCCATGCATGCGTTATAAACCGCTTTGTAATGCATATAAATCTTAACTCTTCCATCCTGTTTATGGTTTTGTTAAGCATGGACCGGTTCCTGCTCATAAGATATCCAACACGGGACCACTATCTGCTGAGGCCACGATCAGCCTTGATCTTATCAGGGCTGTGCTGGCTAGCTGTCAATGTGGAAGTTGCTCCAATGATATCATTGATGATCGATGACCTCCGGAGCAGCAATTGGAGTCGCTGCAGGGATTTTGCCAGCTTGGAAGGAAACATAAGTACATTGGGCTACAGCCTGGGTCTATCCCTGATTGGTTACCTTATCCCTCTGCTTGGACTTTGTGGTTTCTCCTACCATATTTCACATCTGCTCCGTGTCCAGGAAAGGGCTGTCCAGAACAGAACAACCTCATACAAGCGGCCTTTGAGGGTTGTGTTAATGGCTGCAGTCATTTTTCTGGTGGTCTACACTCCATTCCATGTGCTGAGAAATGTCAGAATAGCATCTAATGAGGCCTGGGCAGGACTGTGTACAAAAATGTACATACAGAGCCTGTACATCCTGACCCGACCGTTAGCCTTCTCGCACAGTGTCATCAACCCTGTCTTCTACTTCCTCATGGGTGACAAGTTCAGAGAGCTCCTATTAGCCAAGCTCAGAAAGCTGAGCAGAATGAAAGAGCAGCAAAGAGGGCCAGACTGAAAACATTCAACACATATCCACATGAGACACACATCAACATAGTGCAACCAAACACGTGTACCAGCTCTAACTGTGCATGTATTTTGTTGAAGTTGTTTGCTTTACTATATTTCTGCTGTGTTTTAACTACCTCCACCCATGGAGGTTATGGTTTCAGATTGGATTGTCCGTTGTTTGTTGGTTTGTTTGTCTGTCAGCAGGATATCGTATAAAATACTGGCATGATTTTATTAAACATGGTGGAAGGGTGGAGCAAAGAAGCCAAAGAAAAACACATTTAATTTTGGAGCGGATCTGAATCACAGAGCATTTGTGCTGTATTTATGTAGTGTCAGAGTAATTTGCTGTAGTGACCATTTTCACATATATTACATTGCATCCAAATAAGTATCACAATATTAAAGTAATGTGTACATATGGGCATAACTTGCACTGTAATGTGATGTTGTTCCACTTTTCTGCTTGAAATGCAAAATAATGCTGACATTTTCACCCAGTAAACGCTTGTTTTATTACTAACGTTAAAGGCCGTGATAATGAAGCTGTAGCTCTGGTCTCACTTGACAACAGAATGGTGTTGTGTGAGGTTCGTGAAGTGTTCTAATGTGTCCGCATAGTAGTATATTGTTCTTTATTTGAAGATGTAATCCTGCTAATAATCCCCATCTTAACTAAATGTATCGGTAATATGATTGTGTTTTTTGTTTGTAACTTTATCAAAATAGAGTTACTTTCCCATGTAGTATATTCCCATGTATACCCCAAGCTTGATTATATGTGATATAAGACATGTCTGGATATAAGTGGTACTTGATGCTTTCATGTTTACAAAGTAAAGTAACATAAAATACCTGATAAACATAATTAAAGATGTATAAAGAATGATAACATAATAATTTAGCTAAAAGCCAGAGCCTATTTTTATATTAATGCACTGTTTAAGCATGAGTATGTATGTACAGAACAGTTGCCATTCATATCTGTATTTGTTGTCAGATGAAAGTGGAGGTGGATGTTTTATCATTTGCACTACTATTTTTGGGATGTTAGTCCATTAAAGTTGGCCTTTTACTGTATTACTTTTAAATGTAATAAAATATAACTTAACTCAACTAATAATTAAAGGCTGCTACTTCTATTTTCTATTGGGAGGTTAATTACTTGTGAGACAATGAAATAATATATTGGGAGATGAATCATTTAATTATTCATTATCTTTTAAATAAAGTGGTGATCAGGGTGTTTTTTGTTTTTTGACAGAAGACTAAAATGTTAATGCAAAGCTGATCAGAAGCCACCTCTTACTATTTGGATTCATGGCCTTTTCATCAGCAGCATAATTCAGTCATACTTTAGATAGATTTCAAATAAAAAAAGTTGAATTTCAATTCCATTACAGTACAAGCAATATCAAAATGTAAAAATGAGCAGTGTCCTAATGGTTTATGATGTAAAATCTTTCCATCCCCTTCTTGAAAAAAACTGAAAGAAAGAAAGAAATGGTGTTGCAGTTTGTTCATTTAGCCTCTTGTTAGGACACAACATATTTCAATAAAGCTTGTTTATAATGTTGGTTGGTCTCATTTATTGAAACCTTTTAATATATACTTCCATTCTAATGTATATTTCTTTTCATCAAACGCACATAACTTCATCGGGCTTTTATACAACAGATAACGTCAAGTGCTTCATTTCAGCCATGACTAATCACACCATGCTTAATCTCTCATTTTGCTTACATTCATATATGCCGGAATGAGCAAAGAAAATAAGCAATGGTGACATATTGGGCTGCATACTATGTGTGTGTTTCAAGTTTTAATATAAAAACCAGAGTAGTTGTATTGTAACAGAACCATTGAGGAAAGCAGCAGAAAGGTTTATGTGAGGATAAATACAAAACCTAAAGCTCTATTCTACATATAATGTGACATCCTCAGGTGATATTGTTTTTGGGAAGATATTGCAATTCAGACAACTGTGGCCATTGAGGCAACAAGGGCATTACAGGGCACTTGGTCTCTTTATAGAGGCTTTTAGGTAGGTTGCTGTATGTTAAACGACTGGTTTCTTAAAGAAAATACTTATTCTATGCAGTGATAATGTTGTGGCAATACAATGGATACAGTATGTGAACAATAAAATGAGTTATCAGCATTAGTCTGTGACTCAAAATTAATGATGAAAATAAATCTACCTTGACAGACTTTGGTTTAATAAATGTTAATGCATTTTACAATGTTTTAGTCAGATTTAAACCAAGTGATTGAAATAGGTGAATATAAGTAATAAGACATATTTTCTAGATCTACACAAGCTGAGTGCGAACGTGAACCAGACCTCACAACCAAAAAACCAGACCGGCCCACCGGGAATTCTCCCGCTGCTCCCGATTAGCCACTCCGGGCCTGCTTGCATCCATGAAATATTGTAATGACAAGAAGGCATGGCTTCGTCAATGTCGACAGCAAAGGGGTTCTGGAAAAGGTGGATTTCTTTAACGTGGACATGTAGCTCACGGAATCGCACACCAAACTCCGCCTTAAGCATTTCCAGTGCTTCCACTGACTTTTCAGCTGGGAATGGGGCCACTGGTTTCTCAGCTGAGAGGCTTTGCGTAGTACGGAGATGGGTGAAGTCTTGTTTTTGCACTTGTCCCACAAGCAGTGCTAGTTTCACCTCAAATGCTTTTCTGTGGGCATACATGTTACATATTAGTTTCCCCTTGCCTTGGAGCTGCACATTGAGGCCATTTAACATTTCTGTCACGTCTGTTAAAAAGGCAAGGTTTTGCCCTTTGTCAGAAGAAAGGCGTTGATTTTGGGTAGCAGCTTGTAAAAACGCCTCAAAACTCTGCCCCGGCTAAAGCACATCTTTCATTCATGCGTCCTATTAGCCCCCTCGACACACCAACCATACTTGGAGACCCTTCAGTCGTGATGCTGGCCAGCTTAGACCAGTCTAGATCCAACTCTAGCATCGTTTGGCACACTTTACCAAAATATCCTCCCCTGTCGTAGTACCTTTGAGACTTTTCAGGGCTGCCAGCTCCTCTGATACTTCAAAGTTTGAGATAATTCCGCAAAGAAAAATTAGCAGCTGTGCTGTGTCCTGCACGTCATTGCTCTCATCTAGTGCTAATGCAAAAAATTCTAATTATTTTTCTTTCTCCTGCAGCTGCGCATACCCATTGTCCCCAATTTCTTCAATTCATCTGGTGATTGTACTTGCAGACAGACTACCCACATTTAAGACGTCTTTCTTATTGGGGCACACCTCCTCCGCAACAGCATTCATACATTTCTTGATGAACTCACCATCAGTGAATGGCCTACCGCTGGTTGCAATCACTTTAGCTACCTGAAAGCTAGCTCGAATGGAGGACTGGTTCAATTGGGTTTGGCATACAAACATATTCTGCTGAGCTAATAGTCCACTTTTTAGCTTTGACACTTTGTCTGCTATCATTTGGCCTTGCAAGCTTGCATACTTGTCTCTGTGGCAGGTTTCATAGTGTTGGCGCAGATTGTGTTCTTTGAACACAGATACTGTTTCTTGACAGATGAGACAAACAGGCATTTCTTTGCATTGAACAAAAAAATAATCACTTGTCCATTGTTGCATAAATACCCTGCATTCGGAATCAATGTTTCTCTTTCTCATCCGTTTGGCCATTTTCTTGTGTCTTTGAATTTTCTTGCTGATGCGCGTTCACCTGCCATAGCTCAGCAGATAGCTCCCGCCGCTTCCCACTGTCCCTCGTACCTACACCTTACCCTCACCTGTGCAGTGCTGCTGCACATGAGGACAGAGCAGAGAGGCGAGGGGCTGCTTCTCAGTCACAGAACAGAAGAGAGAGGTGACTGTTTTGGCGGCCACAAGAGCCAAATCCTTGCATGCTCACTCACAGATATGATTATTTTAATTTTCAAAATATGTCTCTGGCAATGTTCAGATTGCCGGTCCAAATGTGGGGGTAGGACGTAATTTGGGACCCCTAATTTATGTGAATAATGGATCACCTCTTTCATAATATTATTTATTTATTGTTTTTAAGATTGTTTTTTGGCTTGTTTAGGCCTTTATTGACAGGACAGCTGAGGAAATGAAAGGGGGAGAGAGAGGGGGGAATGACATGCAACAAATGGCCGCAGGTCGGAGTCAAACCCCGGCCCACTGCGTCGAGGAGTAAACCTCTATATATGGGCGCCCGCTCTACCAACTGAGCTATCTGGGCATCCATCTCTTTCTTACTATTAACTGTTTAATTCACAGGCTATTTAACTTCTATTAAACATGTTGGCATCAAATAAATGAAAAATCCACTTAGAACATTGGCATACAGATGACAGAATGTACTGTCATCTCACTCACTGTCTTACTCACTCTGCAACAAAATGATTGGCACAGAAAAATGCAGGGAGCTTGAGGACTTTATGCTGAACTTACAACTTCTGGATGTAACTCCACAACATTAACAATATGCAGTTTAAATATGGAGTCTCTCACTTTCTCTGTCCCTATCTCATGTGATGCACACTGAAACACTCATAAGACCACGCTGTACATCCACTTTGATCCAATTAACTCACTGTCAAATGTGAACCACTTTGATAATTAGTGCAGAGTTGTAGTGATAAAGCTGCAAGTGTGTCACCTTCCAGAACTGGGACACTTTAAACTACAGGGCCTAATGGGAACACTCATTCTCAGCATTAAACACATACTCACTCACATGTGTTAACATGACAAGCTAGTTAAAAATAATTTGTTTTCAGGCCAAATTAGTTATCATTGATTTATCATACACACTCACACTGTGAGGACTCCTTCCATTTCGGGACTAAATGCAAGTCCCCATAATCGTCAAATTTTAGGGGAAATACATGGTTAAAGGTGTGTGTGCGTGTGTGTGTGTGTGTTTGTGTGTTCGTGTGTGCGTGTGTGCGTGCGTGCGTGTGTGCGCACATGATCAGGGTGAATTTGGAATAAATTGCCTATCTAAGGAGGAGAGGGAGGAATGAGCACAAGTGAAACTAGCAGATACAGTCCATCACCTTTTCATTTCTTCATTACACACGCGCGCACACACACACACACACACACACACACAAAAGTGATGAGGGCACTGTGACATACTGATTGCCACAGCTCCTCCTCGACTAACTAGTTCATCAGTTCATCGCAAGCTCTGTCATTTATTTCTTTTCTGCCTCATTGGTCCTCATATTGTCTCCTTACCAGTGCATTATCATTTAACAATAAGGATTTAGGACATTTCATAACTATCATACATTATTTTAGTTCATTTGATCTAACTTTAAGGTGTTTTATTTATTTTCTTGTTGTTGCTACATAAATTCATCAATGTCATTTCCCACAAACATAAGGCAGGACACTTGTAGAGTTTAGCCGGTATCAGAGCTTTGGGCTAATACTGCTCTCTGCTGGATTACATTTGTATCACAAGATGTCCGTCAGGGCTAGTACATTAAATGTAATGCAATAAATGTTATTTACGATTTATATACAATTCCCATCAATTTCCTTCTCTGGTGGGTCTCACTTGTATGAGGATTGTAATTTGCATAGTTGTATGGGCTCTTTTATGGGCTACTTTTATACCCATCTCACAACTCCATGAACACATACACATTCAGGTGCTAGGAGATGACTATGTTTTTCAGTAACTGCATTCACATTTAAATTCAGTGATAAACTTGGGAGGTAGTTTAGTGCAGTGGTTTCCAACCTCAGTGTTGGGACCACAACAAGGGGAGAAATGCAACAAGAACATGTCTGCTCGACAAAGGTTTTCATGTGTTACTCGAGATCTCGAGTTTGAAAGTCAAGATCTCGAGTTTAGTGTTTGTCCCTAGTGCATGTGTTTTTTTTTTTTTCCTCTGGGGCTCTGTAAATTTACTTCTATAGGGCTCAGATTTGTTTTTAAACTTACACTGGTTTTGTGTACAGTGTTGTAGTTGTAGCTTGAAACTAATTCTTCTGCTTCCTGCTTCTGGTCTTCTGCTTCCTGCTTGTTGCAGTGCAGACGCTTTGCTGCTTGCTCCTGCCTCTGCTTGCATATTTCTGCTGATAATCTTGCTTTTCCTTTGAGAGAAACTATGAGAAGCGGCTCTTGGATACTAATAAATCACTGGAATATACACGTTTTGTAGACATAGTAGGCTATTGCCATATTTAATCATTTTTCTTCGTGAGCGTAGCCTACCAATAGCTCAAGTCTGTACTACAGTGACTGGAAACGTGGTACTTAGCTAAAGCTAATTAGCATCAAGATCCCTCCCTTCTCCGTGGATGACTACTACAAACTCCTTCAGAAGATTGCTGTTCTGGAAACCAAAATTCAACGGTTAGAAGTAAACGTGGAGGTGAACACATCATCACCTCTTCAACCCCTGTACTTAGTAGGACACAGCCGTGGACAGCTGCAAAAGGGAGAATTAGCAACAAAATGCCTCCCCAACAACTGAATCTGCAAGTTGATAACAGATTTGCTCCACTGCATCAGGATCCTGGACCTTCATCTGATGACCTGGATTGTGTCTCATCGTCACACAGCAGGGTAAGGACTGAGAGCAATTCAAAAAGTAAAAGGCTACAGGGAAAGCGAACGACTGGGCCTCAAACTCTGATTGTAGGTGACTCTGCTGTAAAAGATGTAAAAAGCAGAAAAAACACCAAAATACTAAATAATAATAAAGAAATGGTGTCTGACTTAGCCAACAGAATCCCGGATATCGTGGCAGCACACCCAACTGTGAATAACATTATACTGCATTTAGGGTCACATGATGTTGTAAAGCAACAGTCTGAAGTGCTAAAAAAGGACTTCATGGATCTACTGAAAACAGTCAGCTCCCTAAATGCAAAGGTGTTTATCAGTGGACCTCTACCGCCAGTCAGAAGAGGAGTTGAGAGATTCAGCAGACTGTTGGCACTGAGCACATGGCTTTCAACTGCGTGTACCGCTCATTCTCTGCAGTTCATTGACAATTTTGACATGTTCTGGGAGCGCAAACATCTTTTTAAGGCAGATGGACTTTTCCTTTACAAACCAGGAGTAAAGCTGTTCACCTCTAACCAACTTTACTTTCTGCGCCACACATCAGCTCCCTTGGCCAAGGACACGAGACAAGAGGAATCTAAACAAGAGGAAGACATAACAAAGCAGGGCAGTAATCCACCACAGCCCCCGCCTGAGCAAAGATTTGACCATGGAAGACCACAGAGCAGAGATGAGAAATCTCAATCCCCCTCTTCACCCGTCCAACACCCCTCAAACCCCCTCACCAACCCTGACACCTTTGAGGATCCATACACCCCGCCCATGCCATCGCTTTCTCCACTCACCTTTTCCCCTCCTTCCCCCTGCCCCATGTTGGAGTTCACTGACCAGATGAAGCAACTGGTAGTTGATGGAACCAAATTTATCCCCCTTCCTTCTCCCATCATTTGCCCCCGGCCAAAAGTAGATGCTGGAATCAAACTTACCCCCCTTTCTTCTCCCATCATTGGCCCCCAGCCAAAGGTTAAACGGCAGGCACCACTGCCCACCCGAGGACGGCAAATAACTCCTCCTCCCCAGATTGATAAGTATACTTGTGTACAAAATGCAGCAAGCTTTGTCTGATATGTGCCGGGTCCAGGCTGCACGCCTAGTGGCACTCATGACTCTTTTCAGGACAAGCCCGGGCCCTGTGTATTAAATCCTTCTTCAATTTATGTTGTGATAGGTAATAGAAAAAGAACGATAAATCTGCTAAGTAAGAACAAGCACTTATCAGCAAACCTCGCAAATTTAGCATTGATTCCTCGTCAGCCAACGCCTATACCAAAGATTGAGACAGATACATATTTTAACACACTAACACTAGCCTTAATAAATGTCAGGTCTTTGGCAGGAAAATCATTTTTAATCAATGATTTTATTATTAAGCACAATCTTGATTTTATGTTTTTAACTGAAACCTGGTTGGACCATAATAACAGTGGTGCTGTTCTCATTAAGTCCGCTCACTCTAGCTTCAGTTTTATGAGTGAGCATAGAGTGAATAAGAAAGGAGGTGGAGTAGCCATTTTGTATGACTCATTCCATTGTACTCAAATATCTTATGGAAATTTTGCTTATTTTGAATTTGTGACTCTTCAGCTAAAGTCCTCCCCTCAAGCTATATTTCTAAATATCTACAGACCACCGAAATACTGTGCAGCTTTCTTCGATGACTTTACTGAACTGCTGTCTATAATCTGTATTAACTTTGACTGTGTCATTATTGCTGGTGATTTTAACATTCATGTGGACAACCTGCAGGATAGAGGGACCAAAGAACTGTGTTGTGTTTTTGAGAACTATGGACTGACTCAGCATGTGACAGAACCCACGCACAATAAGGGGCACACTCTGGACTTGATTATCTCCAAGGGTTTGAACATTTCCAAGGTTGTGGTGACTGACGTTGCTCTCTCTGATCATTCATGTGTTTTCTTTAACGGCACTATCTCGGTGCCCAAAAGTGTCCAAACTAAGGTAAACAGAAAACGGTATATCACTGAAAACACCAGTGAAACATTCATTCAGCTTTTCTCCTCCACACCCGCCCTCACTGGGGTCTTAGTCAATGAGCTTGTAGATAATTTCAATTTTAAAATTACAAATGTTATTGATGCCATTGCTCCCACTAAGGTCAAAGCTGTCTCTAGTAAGAAAAGATCTCCATGGAGAAATGTCATACGGGTAAGAACAGAAAAAACAGAGTGTCGAAAAGCTGAACGCAGGTGGCGAAAAACTAATCTCCAGGTCCACTATAACACCTATAAAGACAGACTTCACAATTATAATTTGGAACTGAGGAATGCTAGGCGGTCCTTCTTCTCTGACATTATCGCCAGAAACAATAATAATTCATGTGCTCTGTTTGCTACTGTTGATAGGTTAACAAACCCTCCAGTACCAGTAGCATCTGAACTTTTATCTACCAAGGCCTGCAATGATTTTGCTTCCTTTTTCGAAGACAAAAATCAGAAAATTAGACTAACTGTCAGTGCCTCCATATCAAGTAAGGGATATGTGTTGCCACACTGTCCAGGCAAAACAAATTCCAATATCACACAATTTCATATGATCAACCATAAACACCTGGAGGACATTATACAACATCTGAAAACCTCCTCCTGTTGTCTTGATATTCTACCAACAGGCCTTTTCAAAAATGTTTCAAATTGTATGTCTTCTGATCTTTTACAGATTGTAAACACGTCTCTACTCTCAGGTATCTTCTCAAAGGCCCTGAAAACTGCAGTCATCAAGCCACTTTTAAAAAAGAACAATCTAGGCACGACACTACTGAGCAACTATAGGCCGATATCTAACCTTCCATTCTTAAGTAAAATCATTGAAAAAGCAGTTTTTCAACAACTCAACCTTTTCTTGTCACTAAACAATGGTTTTGATGCCTTCCAGTCGGGTTTTCGACCACACCACAGCACTGAGACAGCTCTTGTTAAAGTATTTAATGATATCCACTTAAACACAGATAGTGGCAAAACTGCAGTCTTGGTATTACTTGATCTCAGTGCTGCATTTGACACGGTCGACCATGACATATTACTACACCGATTAGAAAACTGGGTTGGCCTTTCTGGCTCAGTCCTAAACTGGTTTAAATCCTATTTAAAGAATAGGGACTACTTTGTATCTATAGGTAATTATACATCTGAGCATACAAATATGACGTGCGGAGTTCCCCAAGGCTCCATTCTGGGGCCTCTTCTGTTTAACATCTACATGCTTCCACTGGCTCAGATTATGGAAAACAACAAAATAAGTTACCACAGTTATGCGGACGACACACAAATTTACATAACCTTATCGCCAGGAGACTATAGTCCTATACAAACACTGACTAAGTGCATTGAACAAATTAACGACTGGACGTGCCAGAACGTTCCTCAATTAAATGAAGAAAAAACTGAGGTGGTTGTTTTTGGAGCAAAAGAGGAACGATTAGAAGTCAGCGCTCAGCTTCAAACGACAATGTTAAAAACAACAGACAAAGCCAGAAATCTTGGTGTAATTATGGACTCAGACCTGAATTTCAACAGCCACATTAAGACAATTACAAAGTCATCCTATTACCACCTTAAGAATATATCAAGGGTAAAGGGACTTATGTCTCAGCAGGACTTGGAAAAACTTGTCCATGCTTTTATCTTCAGTAGACTGAACTACTGTAACGGTGTGTCTTTACAGTTCTCCCTAAAAAATCAATCAGACAGCTGCAGCTGATTCAGAACGCTGCTGCTCGAGTCCTCACTAAGACCAAGAAAGTGGATCACATCACTCCAGTGCTGAAGTCTTTACACTGGCTTCCTGTGCCTCAGAGAGTTGATTTCAAAATACTTTTGCTAGTTTATAAATCATTAAATGGTTTAGGTCCAAAATACATTTCTGACCTGCTAGTAAACTACGAACCACCCAGACCTCTCAGGTCGTCTGGGACAGGTCTACTTTCTATCCCCAGGGTCAGAACTAAACAGGGAGAAGCAGCATTTAGTTTCTATGCTCCACATATTTGGAACCAACTTCCAGAAAATTGCAGGTCTGCTGCAACTCTCTGTTCTTTTAAATCAAGGCTGAAGACCTTTCTTTTTGATGTTGCCTTTCGTTAAATAACTGTCCATTTCTTATACTTTCGTTGCTTATTTTATCTGCTTTTACATAACTGTTTATAACTGCTCTTTAATGTTTAATTTCTTATTTTGCACTGTAACTTTTATTCTTGTATTTTAATTGTCTTCTTGTAAAGCACTTTGAATTGCCCTGTTGCTGAAAAGTGCTATACAAATAAAGCAGCCTTGCCTTGCCTTAAGAATGGCTCAAACGAACACATGTATACACACACACACACACACACACACACACACACACACACACACACACACACACACACACACACACACACACACACACACACACACACACACAATGGCCCTTCCACCAGCTGAAATCACTCCTTTTGTCAGAAATAGAGATACGAAGAAATGTGGCACTAGTGGATATTAGAGGAGATGATATTTGCCAGTATCCAGACTCTGCAGGGCTAGAAATTCATAAAGGTTACATGTAGTCTATAAAAAATGTAACAACATTTTTTTTTTTGATGACTGGGAGGTTCAAATCCTGAGCTCCTTGTGTTTTTATATAAACAGTTGTGTACTTTTACTTTCAAAGACAAACACATAGTCCACAGGTAATTCACTGTGAATTGTTCAAACCAGAGAAACCTCCAGAAGGCTGGCCACATAAAGACAACCATTAGTAATGAGGAATGGTCATGTGTTTATCATAAGCTATCCAAAATCAGTGTTAAAAATAAGACTTGTCATTGCCCCACTGTTGGCCTTCACTAGAACAAATCTAAACACTACTAAAACGCAGGAATACAGAAAGATTACTCTTGATCCCAGAGTAATATAACCAAACAAACCACTGTCAGTCCCAGACTGGGTTATTTGAAGACATGACCATTTTATTATACCTAGCTTACTGTCTCTGCAGGGTAAGGTAAATATAAATAACACTACCCTGACTTTGTCTCACATGTCTCTCAGCAGTAGATCATGTGCTTTGCTAAGGCTGACCAACAGTGTAGGCTCCCTATTAGAACCAACATGATCAAGATGTGTTATGCAACCACAGAAAAAGGTGCTTGATACAATAGATTTAAAATGAAAGTCAACACTGTATTACAGTTTTGTGATTTGTGCTCCATTGATCCAAAGCAGAGTGAATAAGGTCTTGTTTAGACTGCCAGCCCAAATTCGTTTTTGGCATATCCAGGTGGTGTCCAGATTGATTTTAGAAAGTCTGGACAGCAAAAATCCAAATGAGATGATCATTTTGCAAATCCGATCCAAGCCACATTTGGAAGTTGTTGAAATGCGATTCCATCGGATTTCTACATATGCGTCTCAGTTCGGACGGTCTGGCCGCTGGCCAGGAAGATTGTAATGCATTTTTGCTCGTGATACATAATAATTAGCTTTTCTCATCTGTAGAGAGCATGTGAACATTTCTCAGATGTTTATAATCATGTCAAAACACCATGTTCAATTTAAAAGGATTAGAATTAAATACACCAATGGTATGTCAGACAGTCAAGAAGAGGATCAGGTTTGGACTACATTAACAGATATACACTTCCACACTGATTAAAGATTAGTTGTTGAGATTAGTTAAGAAAGCTACATCCTCAATCGTCATTTTACTTTTACTGCAATTACACTGTGTTAATTGGACTCATGTTTGCTCCAAAGGTACAACATTGTACAGTTTGGTGCAGTGGACAGGTACTCCAGGAAGGTTAGTTATTATTTGGTTTGATTGCATTTACATTGTTTCAATTTCAATTCGGGTAATGCATTGGACTAGACTTAACACTTGAGGAGCCCCTGTCCACAACTTGTCATGCACAGCACACACTTGTTTAATTAAAAGGCCTGTTTGTTGTAATTTCATAATACAGATGATGTGCCTGAGTGCCGCCACCAACAACCTGGCATCCACCACATTTTCTGCCTTCAAGTAGGCTGCTGAGCAGCATGGCGTTCCCTCGAGGTAAACGTTTCACAATTTGAACAGTTTTTAGATGTTGCTACAAAAAGTATTATGATAGTCACTTGACATTACATTGTGTTTTGTTTGTGCATTAGAGTCAGAGGTGATCAAGGCTTTGAGAATGTTGACATTGCCAGATTTATGTTCAGCGTTCGGGGAACTAACAGGGGAAGCTTCATGTCAGGGAAAAATGTTCACAATCAAAGGTTTGTCATGTTTTCACAGGCATTTGAAGGCTATTTTGTCATCACTCACACTGTCATTGCATTTGTGTTAAAGAAAAATAAACTAATACATACCCTGTGTTGCGTGACATTAAAACTATTCTGCATTCTAAGGATTGAACATCTGTTGCGGGATGTCAGGACCTGTGTCACCTCAAAGTATTACAACATGCTTCAGAGTCTGGAGTGGGATCAGTTACTTGACGTTTCCTCCACAAGTTAAAACTCAAATCACCGTAACTGAAGTCTATTGAGAATGGGGGTAATTAACCTTTCAATATACATTTAGCATGATTTTAGTATGACTAAAAGTCATTATTGAAGCATTAAATTAGTACGCATTAGGTTAGTCTATTCTTTGCTGAACTGCTACCCATACCTCTTTACACTTGACAGAAGACCTTTTCTGCGTCCACATGGTATTCCTCCCAAAACTGGAGATGAACCTTGAACATTTTGTGGAAGGTTGGAACCACCATCCAATCCAGACAGAAAATAACAGGACTCCCGACATGGCAGGACTCCAGTTATGGCAGTTGGGTTTGATGAACACCGATATTGAACAGCCAGAAAATATTGAGGTATGTTCTCCTAATACCACCCTACTGAACTCTTGCTCTGCATCCTGGTGACTATTTAACCTACTAAGCCCCTCGGACAATTTGCACTACCCTACCCCACTCATACTGTTCTATTTATTTATTTACAAATGTATATACTGTAATTACACCTATATATAGCCGCATTCTACTGCTTTTAATACACTGCATATGTATATATCTATATTATTCGTACTATTAGTATGTCACTGCTACTACATTGCACATACCTGTACATGTTGTTCATACATTGTTCATATTACATAGTCATATTTTTTCTGCTCTTATAACACTGCAATATATTTCTTTTCTTGCCTATGCACCACCTGTCTATACTTTGTATATCACATTGCACTTCTCTGCTTTTTTTGTACTTCTGGTTGGATGCAAACTGCATAAAGTTGAATCTAAATTATCGTGTTTCAAGTGATTATTTTGGATATTGTTCTGTGCTAGGACATTGAGGAGCCAGACATTGACTGGGACATTGCCAAAGACGATGGTGAGATGGAAGGGGCGATTGTGATTCCTGAAATTGAGTGTCCTTTGAGTGAGGAACAAAGTGAAGGTGTTCAGTCACTCATTCAAGATAAGGACCCAGTTACACCTGCAAGGGAACTGTACTTGCTATTTCGTGAATATGTGTTTGGCACGGGTTAATACTTAAAGGTTTGTAAATAAAGACAATCATGGATACATCAAAGTTGGTTTGTTGTGGATTGGGACATTGTTATACTAAGCTTGATATTATTAATATTACAATCATTATTATTATAGTTAACCCTCAGAACGGCACGCCTTTAAAAAACCTGAGTTTCCTGAGTTTTGCTATAAGATAATTATAGGGCGGAAAAAATATTATTTTTTTTGTTCATGTTTGTGTCTATAGTTGGTTAAAATGAAATGACAATACATGTGCTGAAACATTGTGCTGAAAGAAGGATATAAGAAGAAGAGACCTCTATTAAGTCATTAAAACATAGTAATGCAAAAACCTGCAAAAAATGGCTGGAGTTCAAAGGGTTAAGCATAACTTGAATATAACATTAGAATAATGACCCAGATAACCATTTACACTCAACGTGATGATTTTATTTTATTATTTAAAATATTTATTTATTTAAATATTTATTTATTATTATTTCAATTATTACTAATTACTACTACTACTGAAACATGTCTTTAATCTGGACTTCAATATCCTTTAACAGTTATTCAGCTGCGGCCAAAGTCATAGCCATATGTTATAGTTTGAGGAATAACCCTTCTGAACTCCTCCTGTGTGGTGAGATGGGCTACTGGAAACGGTACTGAGCACGAGCAGACATTCACAATTGGGTAACATGCTATGTGCCCCAAAACGCACCTGACAATCATGATCAAATTCTATTGTAATACTGAAACCCTCCTGGTCTGCGTGACTGAGGGGTATGTGTGCTTGCCCTGTCAGCCACTGACAGAACTTGCCCACATTAATTAGCACTGCCTTGTCACCTTCACCCTCAGCAACACTTTCATGTAAGACCGTGTTGATTCCTTCTTCTGAGAAAACAGACAAAAAGGAAGTATAAGTTAAGTGGTATAATTAAGAAAATTGAGTAAATAAAATTGCCCACATAAAAGTTAGTATTACCTACTCGACATTAACAATTAGTACAAATTTACCACTCTGCACTCTCTCTGACGCCTCATTGTACCCTTCTCGTTGAAGACATGAAGACAGGTGACAGTGACTTCACCAAGAAATCAGCATCCACCTTAATTTCACCAAAAAGAATAAACACAATTGCTTGATGTAGAATTCTGGGACAATATTCAGTGTAGAATTCTTGAACAATATGTATTGCTTACCTTGCTAAATGATCCAAGTACAAAGAGCTGTCTGCAGATGTTGTTTTCTTTCTGGACCAAGCTGAGGAGGCCATACAGCTTCATACCGGAGCAGATTTGCTGGAGCATAGGAAGCAACCTCACTGTTGAGTATAGGACAACAGATCTGTAAAATAAAAGGTTCAAAAACAAGTCCAATTCCATTCTGAAGTTTGACCTTATATTAAACTTTAGGAAATATCCTACTGCAAAATGTCTTCCTTTTTTTCAATGAATACTGGCCCTGTGTATCCACATGACAAAATCCTGTCTGTGCACTCCATCAGGAATGTGTTGTCAGCTGCCCGAATCTTTGAGGGAAAAAAATATGCTCTTTTTCACAAGGAATGGTTGGCGCATATTGTTTTGAAATTAAGCATCCTATTGGTCAGAAAAGTGTACAATTAATAATAATGACAACACTTCAACGATTTACACCACCCACACATAAAAGACATGCTTACCTCTTGTATTAAATCGATGAGTTCTGGGTCTGTAACAGCCGTCTCAGTGATCACTTCCTCGTCCAGTTCTCCAGTGGTCATGTAGTTGTAACACCAGTCCCTGAAGAAATTTGGTGGTGGTCCACTTTGAGCAATGCTCACTGCGAAAATCTCTCCTACATTCCATCCAGAAAACAAATAATAATAATAAAATAAGTATTCATGCACAATCAATGTGAGCACCTTTGTCCTAATAAGTGGGGCCTGTTTTATATATATATATATATATATATATATATATATATATATATATATATATATATATATATATATATATATATATATATATATATTAGGGCTTTTCAAGTTAATGCGTTATTATCGTGTTAACTCATTAATTATTTTATCGCGCATTAACGCAGTTTTTATTATTTATTTTATTGTTGTAAAAGTCTGTTGCTCACAGGCTTTTATTTTGTAAAAATCTGTTGCTGACTGCTGCCCTGCTGCAGCCGCGCTTACAGGAACCGGAAAAGAAAACAACTGCTTGATAAACAAACCAACAAACATGGAGAAGGGTACAGATCTTTTACATGGCCATTTTCATTTTAAAGTTCTTCCAGACGGCGCAGTCGACAGAACCAAAGTTATTTGTAACTACTGCAAAGTTGAATTTTCTTATCACCGGAGTACTTCCAGTCTGAAATATCACCTAAATGCAATACACACAGTTGATACCAGCAAATCATTCAACGAAACAAACAGTGGTGCAAGGCTTCGGCAGACTACGTTAGATGCAGCGAAATATAATCATCAATCTGTGGCTCAATAACAGCCATATATGACCTTGATTCAATACAATGATTTTGATAGCTTAACCCTTCATCAACATCATCATCAGAGTGGATCTATTAAAGCCATAAACATGAACACACAGGAATTACATTTTTTTCTTTTCTTAATACTTAACAGTTTTAAAGATAATGCCAACTTGTACACTGAATAGAGAAGGCTGAATATGGTTTATATAAGGAATAAGCACACCTTTTGAATCAGGATGTCATACTTATGGCTTTTTACAGGTCTCCACATGCAGACTTAATAGCTGCAACTGCACATGTTTACTGCACGATGTGGACAGTCCAACAAGAAAAAATGCACAGGGTTTATTTTGCTGTCATGCCTTTTTTTGGTGTCACAGCATTATTAGCTAGCTATATATGACCAATTGCCTGCTGGTTTGTTAGCTCGACTTCGCCAGCTGTGAAGGTATCGCTACACCAACAATTACGAAGTTCAGTAGTGAATCTATGACAACTTTTCTTTAGTTAGTTATTGATGTTGGATTACTAGGATCATTACGGTTGATTAAGGACAAATTTTATTTAGGTTCTATCTGCTGAACCTGACGGGTTAGAAGGTTGCGTTTGTTTAGTTAAACCATCGAAAGGGCTGTTGGATTACATGTATGAATACAAATTATTCCACACAAAAATATCAGTAAGTGATGTAAGACAATGACATATGTTTAAATTTGAAAAAGTATTAAGGCAAATTTCACAGTTTTTTTTCACTGTTGATTTATTTAACTTTTTTTAAGTTCAATAATTGCAACGTATTTCCCGAAGTCTGCTGGTGGCGACTGCTGGTGGACAGCTGGCTACGGCTGCTGGCTGTGACTGCTGGCTGTGACTGCTGGCTGTGACTGCTGGCTGCGGCTGCTGGTGGCGACTGCTGGTAGTGGCTGCTGGTGGCAACTGCTGGTGGCGACTGCTGGCTGCTGAAAGAAGAGGTGACTGGAGGATGCAGACGGTGTGCCGGGAATGGAGAGGCCAAATACATCCATGGCAACCAGTAAGATGTTTGGCAGTGGCCTAGATGTTATGACCTTAGGTGAGGAGGTCTGCTGTGTTGACATTGGCTTCTTAGTCTGACTCTTGCTGCCAAGGTACCCCTTATCACGGTTGTTTACCTTCCTCTCAGCCATGATGCACTTTAATTGAATCCTTAACACCAGCCTGATATATGTGGAGGATTTTTTTTTGTTTATTAATCACTTATACTATTCCCCCCTGTTCCTTCACTTTGTTCTTGTTTTTCAAGTAAGATACACAGCACACCTGTTCACACATTTGTTGTTCTTTTTCCACTCATGACTAACTTTCTTTTATTTACTGATACCCCCTGGCTCTACTTTGTTGTTCTTATTCATTATTCATACTTGTTCCCACTTGTTTTTTGTTCCACAAACCCCAGCCTGATATATGTGGAGAGGATTTTTTTTCTTCAAAACACTCAGCATCTCAAACACTTCCCCAAAAACTCCTGGCTCCAGCTTTACATGCTGCATCCTACTTTGCAGTGTGCAGATGTTAGACAGTAGAATCTGCATTTGCTGTAGGATTTTATAACCAGTGGTGCCAGCAGTAAATCTTATTTGTATTGCTTTTTTTAATTGTCTCCTTTCCCCACTGTATTCCTTTTTTCTGTACTTGTTCTTGTTGTGTCACTCATTGTTTAATAAAAAAATACATGTCATTCATTCATCCAAGTGTAATGAGTTGTTATTCTTTAATATATTTGATACTTTGCATATGGCTTAGTCTTAAAATGATCATGGCTGTGTGGTAAACTCCTGCCTCATCAGAAGAAGTGGGCTGGACACTAACTGCTGAATGGACTGTTGCTACTCTGCTTTCTCAATCGCTCTCTGACCATGGGTAAGTAAATCGGAATTACAAGGAAAATACAATAGTCCAGATGTGCAAAAAAGAACATCTTTAATCATCTTTGATTTAAAAACAGATGTAGTAAGGTTAAGCCACTAAAGACAGTAGCCTAGTGCTACCCATGCTAACAAGGACGTAAAGCTTTCCCTCCCAAACTTAAAAACGTATCTATACATAGCTTTCAGTTGTCACCCTACCAAATGTAAAACTGACATTTACAAAATATGCAATAATGCACTAACAATCAAAGAAGTATGTGGGTATGTGTTCTTATTTATATTTACCATTCAATTTCGCAATCGCTGCTGTCAGTCCCGTAGTAGAACATGACAGCGCTGCGTGTGTTTGTAACTATATAGGCTTACATGAACCACGTGACCACCCCGCTAGCGAGATCAACGAGTGTCGCGACTCTTACTACCTCTATGGCTCTGGCATAGACTATTTACGCTAGCCTAACAATGCTGCCGTTTAAAACTGAATGTAACGTTAATGTTAGGTTAACTTACTAACCAGACATAGGGAGCTAACGTTACCGGCAATTAACGTTAACATTACTGATGTTAACATTAACGTTTGACTGCCTGCTAACGTTAACTAAAGTTAAGATTACGGTTTGCTAAAAAATAAGTAACGTTAACGTTGCCGTCACCTACACTAACATATTTTAGAAATATATACTTTGATACGAATTAAGATGCAGTTTAAAACTTTATAACATAACGTTACCTGCAAGACATAGGGAGCTAATGGTAATGTTAATGGTAGCTCGTTATTCAAACACTAACGTTAATCTTAACTAACGTTATTGACTGCCGACTAACGTTAACATAACATTACACGTTATCATGCTAAAAACATAACGATGTTGTCACCTGCACTAACATATCTCTTAAATATACACTTTGATACGAATTGACACAAGGTAGTGTTTTTTCCGCAGATATGACCAGCTTTAGCTCTAGCTTTAGGTTTAGCTAACAGCGACTTGCCTCATAAACCGTCCTCCTCTTGTCTTCGTCAAGGCCTCTTCTTCCCTGGCTTTCTATGGTCAAGACCAAGGTCCATCCCTTCCTGGGCTTCCGTGTGGGAAATGACTAATCACAAGAGGCCAGCGTTTGTTCCCTCCCACAACCTGTCAAAATTGGAAATTGGGGGTTGACTAACGCGAGCAAGCAAAACACCATTCCGAGCGAGCAGAATAAAAGCACAGGAGCAGAACTCACTTTCGAGAGCGCGTATGCCCCCCGTGGTTGTTTTGTACACTTGCACCTGTTTTTTCCTCGCTCGCAGCTGTTTGTTCCTAGGTCACTGCTGTTTTTTCCTCACTCGCTGCTGTGTCTGCGTGTGTGAATTAATATTATTTGCTCGTGAAGATGTTTCACTGAGCTCTCAACATTTGGCACTAATATAACGCCATAAAAATGTGCTGATTTGAAACTAATCTAAGATTTAAATTAAGACATGTGAGGCCGAAACAGGAACTAAATGGGTTTGCGTTGACTGAAATAAATAGGGGAATTTGAAAGCGCCTGTGGAAAGTACCAATGATGGAAATAAATTGCTAGTTTACAATAAATAGAGTGATTGAGTCATTAGTTTATTTTCTAATCTTATCTTGTGGACACTGTCATCATCATCAAATCAATCTTTTTGCCAAATACAGACCAAAAGGGACAGTATATAAAGGCTACAATTTAAAGAAGTAGTCAGACTCAAAATCAATTGCTACTGGAGGGGACACTGCAGTAACACCTCAAAACTAATAATTTATTTACATTTTACAATTTTCTACATTTCCTTGAAGAAGGAAGATTCTAGAAAGTAGTAGCGGAAAGAAAAGAAATATTGCAAGAAAAAGAGAAGTGACGCCCGAAATGGCTGCTTGGATGTCTAGCCTCAAGAACAAATAATGCTACCACAACCTACAACAACCACCTTTTCTTTTTTCAGCTTTTTTGCAGTACAGTTTTCTTTCTTTTGAGACTAAGTGATTGGGAGATTGTAAGTATAACTATAGATTAAAGTCTGGAAAGGGATCGATAATTCTCTTATTCATTACTCCATTTCACATTTTACCTGCTAACTGCTGTTTGTACACATATAGCACATACTGTAAACTGTAAACCTGTTCTGTAAAGCAACATAAAAGGGTTTGCATCAAAGTCCGTCCTCAGTGAAGTAAAAACAAAGATAGTGTGTGTGTCTAAGTGGATAGATAGAGGCTCTATTGGTTGCTTTGAAAATCAACGCTTTCCTCAGAGCAAAATAAGACTTGCAGCTTAACTTATTTGGACCTTTTAGAAGGTGTTGTTGGAAAACTGTAAGTAGAGAAGGCTTTATGAAGAAATCAGTTAGCAGCCGGACAGCTCCATCCTGCAGCAGCGTATTCTGTTTAAAGACGATAAATATTGACTTATCTTCTGGTTGATTTATGTGTTGCACTCTTGCAATGCCACAATCACTGAACGCAATGCTGTTTCACTGACAGTAAAAACATGGATGGACCCATCTGACAGATGTAGGTAGCATATTTCAATCTGGATATCTAAAACAATGAATGAACAATGATCTAAAACACTTAAATTGGGTGTGATATACACTTTGGCAGATGAATATAAAATATGTTTCTACTTGTTGCTATACCACTGCTGTTAGAACCATTGCTCATCTGCATTTTAATCCTGCAAATTTGTAATGATGCAAGATTTCTTGCATTGTAATTAGATGAAATACATGATTAAATACAAATCTGAAACATTAAATTGTCTAGGTGGAACACTCTTCTTCTAGAAAATACATGAAACCATGATCTTCTTTTCTAAACTAAATGCAAAAGTTTGAAATAACCGTTGGAACATTAGATCACAGGTTAAATTTGGTTCAAAAGTAAAAATGTTCATCAGACATTTAACACAAATGCCAGCCAATCAGATCCACTTTAATAAATACTCAGCTGGAGTGCCAGGTAACCAGGCAAAGCTGGGTGGGCAGTTTTTACTAATAACTTAATTGGTAACCTATCAAGTCTGCTAGGAAGTTTTCTTTGGTTTGTATTATATTTTCATATGTTATATGTAAATGACTCTAAGTGTGTGTTTTCTCAGCCATGTCATATAAGAGGCACCAGAACCTTTCCAGTGTACAGATACTGTCGTAGCTGCACCTGCTCATGGCTGCACTCTATACTCAGGCTACCAGCAACTACAGCATGGTAAGTCTTATACTAACTCATACAATGGTGATGTTGTGCTGAAAGTGTTAGGCTCTGACCCTAACATTTCTTCCTATTGAATCTGTTGTTGAAAATTGTCAAGTCATAGAACACATTTTCTATTATTACTCATGTTTGTTTCCTTTCGCTCTTACTTCCCTTCCTTTCTCCTCTCTATTCCTCTATCCTTCCTTCTCTATTTTGTCCTCTTCTGTTTTGTCCTCCCCTCTTCTCTTCAGGTGCCATCTTGTACAAAGATCCCTGAAGTGCTCGAGAAGTACTACCTGTCCCCATCTTATGGCATCGAGTTCTGCATTGGTTTTCCTGGCAACTTTGTGGTTGTACTTGGTTATATATTTTGTTTGCAGCAGTGGCAGAGCTGCAACATTTACCTCTTCAGCCTGGCAGTCTCCGACCTAATTTTCCTCTGTACACTGCCACGTCTCGCATACCTCTATGCAAACAAAAAATCAGAGACCAGTCCCTATGCGTGCATTATAAACCGCTATGTACTGCATGTAAATCTTTACTCTTCCATCCTGTTTATGGTTTTGCTAAGCATGGACCGCTTCCTGCTCATAAGATATCCAACACGGAACCACTATCTGCTGAGGCCACGGTCAGCCTTGATCTTAACAGGGCTGAGCTGGCTAGCTGTCAATGTGGAAGTTGCTCCAATGATATCATTGATGATCGATGACCTCCAGAGCGGAAACTGGAGTCGCTGCAGGGATTTTGCCAGCTTGGAAGGAAACATCAATACATTGGCCTACAGCCTGGGACTAACCCTGACTGGTTACCTTCTCCCTGTGCTTGGACTTTGTGGTTTCTCCTACCAAATTGCACATCTGCTCCGTGTCCAGGAAAGGGCTGTCCAGAACAGGACAACCTCATACAAGCGGCCTTTGAGGGTTGTTGTAATGGCTGCATTACTTTTTCTGGTTCTCTACACTCCATTGCATGTGCTGAGAAATGTCAGAATATTATCTAATGATGCCTGGGCAGGGCTGTGTATAAAGATGTACATACAGAGCCTGTACATCCTGACCCGACCATTGGCCTTCTCGCACAGTGTCATCAACCCCGTCTTCTACTTCCTCATGGGTGACAAGTTCAGAGAGCTCCTATTCGCCAAGCTCAGAAAGCTGGGCAGAAAGACAGAGAGGTAAAGGCCAGACTGAAAACATTCAACACATATTCATATGAGACACACATCAACATAGGGCAACCAAACACGCAGACCAGCTCTATCTGTATTTTGTTGAAGTTGTATGCTTTACTTTATTTCTGCTGTGTTTTAGTTACCTCCACCCATGGAGGTTATGTTTGTCTGTCAGCAGGATTAAGTAAAAACTACTGGCACGATATTATGAAACATGGTGGAAGGATGTAGCAAAGAAGCGAAAGAAAAACCCATTTCATTTTAGAGTGGATCTGAATCACGGGGCATTTGTGTGCTGCATTCATGTGGTGTCGGAATAATTTGCTGTAGTGACCATTTTCACATATTACATTGCATCCAAATAAGTATCACAATATTAAAGGTCCGATGACATGGTGCTCTTTGGATGCTTTTATATAGACCTCAGTGATCCCCTAATACTATATCTGAAATCTCTTTCCCGACTCTCTCTTTTGACCAACTGCCACTTTGCTCGTTTGAAAGCCATGATGTCTCTCTCTCATGGGTTGGCCAAATTCTCTGGGCGGGCAAAGCAGAGAAAGTGGAGGTAACCTCGCTTGTTATGACCTCATAACAAGCAAGATTCCAGAACGGCTCATCTGAGCTTACTTTTTCCTCAAAGGCAGAGCAGGATACCCAGGGCTCGGTTTACACCTATCACCATTTCAAGCCAATTGGCTGAGGGAACTCATATTAATGTTAAAAAAAACTCATAAAGTAACATTTTCATGCCATGGGACCTTTAAAGTAACTATGTACATATGGGCATAACTTGTACTGTACTGTGATGGTGTTCCACTTTTCTGCTTTAAATCCAAAATAATGCTGACATTTTCACCCAGTAAAAGCTTGTTTTATTACTAACGTTAAAGGCCGTGATAATGAAGCTGTAGCTCTGGTTTCCCTCGAGAACAGAATGGTGTTGTGTGAGGTTCGTGAAGTGTTCTAATGTGTCCACATGTGGATAGTAGTATATCATTCTTTATTTTAAGATGTCATTCTGCTAATAATCCCCATTTTTAGTAAATGTATCATTAATATGATTGTCTTTTTTGTTTGTCAAAATAGAGTTACTTTCCCATGTAGTCTATTCTCCCCAAGCTTGATTATATGTGATAGAAGACATGTCTGGATATCCATGAAGTGGAACTGATCCAAAGTTAGCGTTCATGTTAGTAACAGTGCAAGTAACATAACTAATAAACTTAATTAAAGATTTATAAACAATTATAACAAAAATTCAGCTAAAAGCCAGAGCCTATTTTTATATTAATGCACTGTGTAAGCATGCATATGTACAACCCCAAATCAGAAAAAGTTGGGACAGTATGGAAAACACAAATAAAAAAAGAAAGTAGTGATTTCTAAATGTACTTTGACTTGTATTTCATTGCAGACAATACAACAGCACATAGTTTAATGTGGTCCTCATGATTTTTATTGTTTGTTTTTTTCAAAAAAACAAAATTCCTATTTTACTTGCAACACATTTCAAAACAAGTTGGAACAGTAAAGCATTTACCACTTTGTAATGTTGCCATTCCCTTTCACAGCACTTAAAATACGTTTAGGGACTGAAGACACCAAGTGATGAATTGTTTCAGGTGTAATTTTGTCCCATTTTGGACAAAAAAATTAAATTTGAATGCAAAGCTGATCAGAGGCCACCTCTTACTATTTGGATTCCTGGGCTTTTCATCAGCACCATAAGTCAGTTATACTTTAAATAGACTTCAAATAAAAAATGTTGATTTTAAATTCTTACAGTACAAGCAATACCAAAAACTAAAAATAAGGAGTGTCCTAATGGTTTATGATGCATAGAATATAACAGCCACATGCAGTTAGAAGATATTTATCACATCACCCCATTATTGTCACTTCCCAATCCCTCCTGAGTGTATGTTTGCGAGGAGAGACAAAATAAGAGCCTATATCAAATATCAATTACGTACATTTTTGTCATTCACATAATAATCCATTCCATGTAGACGGCTGACTGATTACCATCAATCATTTGATTTCATACATTATTTTAGTTCATTTGATCTAATTTTAAGGTGTTTTATTTATTTTTTGTTGTTGCTACATAAATTCATCAATGTCATTTCCCACAAACATAAGGCATAACACTTGTAGAGTTTAGCCCGGTATCAGAGCTTTGGGCTAATACTGCTCTCTGCTGGATTACATTTGTATCACAAGATGTCCGTCAGGGCTAGTACATTAAATATGCTGCAATAAATGCTGTTTACGAATTATATACAATTCTCATCAATTTCCTTCTCTAGTGGGTCTCACTTATATGAGGATTGTAATTTGCATAGTTGTATGGGCTCTTTTATGGGCTACTTTTATACCCGTCTCACAACTCCATGAACACATACACATTCAGGTGCTAGGAGATGACTATGTTTTTCAGTAACTGCATTCACATTTAAATTCACTGGTAAACTTGGGAGGTAATTTAGTGCAGTGGTTCCCAACCTCACTGTTGGGAGTGCTTGTGACATTAGTAAGCAACAAAAACATTTCTGCTACCTACACAAAGGTTTTCAGGTGTTCCTCTAGTCTTTTTTGTCTTTTCTTCTAACTGCCTGGCTTATTTACTTCTTCAGCAAGAACATTTTAGTTGAACTGGTCACAAATGGCAGACATATGAAACTGGGGATGATTATGATTAGGTCACACTGGTTAAGTGTAGAGTGTTGTAGCTTGTCACCCTAATTCTTAAGAATGGCTCAAACCAACACACACACACACACACACACACACACACACACACACACACACACACACACACACACACACACACACACACACACACACACACACACACACACACACACACACACACACAATGGACCTTTTTCACAGCAGACATTTTGACTTGTCGTAGTAGGAAAAGCACAGCTGAAATTGATAACCTTAACGATGGCTCAGTTCCATCAAGTGTCCCAGTAAGCTATTTCAGTGAGTCAGCATGCACAATACTAGGGCCTCTCCTAAGTGGAATGCAGCCATCATTAATGGTTTTGAATACACCTGTGCTTTTCCTACTATGACATGTCAACATGTCTGCCGTGAAAAAGGTCTATGGCCCTTCCACCCAATACTATGTCCCTGCAGTACCGGAGGCTGCATTTTCAGGACCGCATTTCTACGACCGCATTTCCTGTACCTCAGCTTTTTTTTAACTACAGCGCTGTCCCGGAGGCTGCATTTTCAGGACTGCATTTCTAGGAGCCTAGTTTTTCAATACACCACCTACCAAATTGGATGACCACAAACGTTTAAAAGGTTAATTCCACCCAAAAGCTACTTTCTGTCCAAATATTAAGTTTAAAAAGGTTTTTACACCCAGATACTACTTGTCTTGCATCTCAACTTGGTTGCTAAGTGTTGCATGTTGGGCAATTTGTGTAGCCTAATTAGCAGACTTAGCTCATTAACAGGTAAACTAAAGATCTACTTTTTTAAATCAATTTAAATTGAAAACAATAATATATTAAACACATTTCACAACCCACCTCCCAACAAAGAAAAAACGTTTAATTTTGGCATTTCCACATGATACACAGACTAACAGGAGCATGGAAGTTGTATCAAACATCCCTGCTAGAAAGAGAGACAGAGAGAGATGAGAGAGATCCAAGAAAACAATAGAAATTACATTTTATAAACATTTGACTTTTCCTGACTCTTCAATATTAAAACCCAAATTGTGAAGTAGATAACAGCACTACCTTCTTTTCTCATTTGTTTTTCCAATCGTCTTCAGAATCGCTCCACTTCACTGAAATAGTAAGTGGACAACATAAACAGTCCTGTCACATTGTTATTATTACCCACTCACTTTCTTGGCAAGACCCGCCCTCTAGTTAGGGTCCTAGAATTGCGTTCCTGAAAAATCAGTCCTGAAAGTGCAGCCTCTGGAACTGCAGCTATATGCTGCTCCTTCCACCTTCTGTCTGAAATAGAGATATGAAGAAATGTGGCACTAGTGGGCATTAGAGGAGATGATATTGGCCAGCATCCAGACTCCATTTGCAGGGCTAGAAATTCATAAAGGTTACATGAAGTCTATAAAAAATAAAAGAGAAAAACATTGTTTGGTGACTGGAAGGTTCAAATCCTGAGCTCCCTTTGTTTTTCTCCTCTACTTCTATCATTTACTAAGTACTGCTTTACTATCAGTTATTCTTGATCATTTTCAACTGCCAAATGCTGTAAATATACATTCAGTATGTCATCATATTTGACCTATAATACTACAAAAAGTGAGTACTTTCACTTTCATACAAAATAAAAACAGCTGGGTACCACGGGTCATTCACTGTGAATTGTTCAAACCAGAGGAACCTCCAGAAGTCTGGCCACATAAAGACAACCATTAGTAATGAGGAATGGGCATGTGTGAAAAAAAAAAAAAAAAAAAAAAACTTTTTGCAGCACTTGCTGTGACGACGCTGATATTGTGTCTATGTGGTCTGCCACCAGAGGGCACTCTCATTATATAAAATTAAAAACACTTTCATAGTACAAAATAAAAAAATATTAAGGGGAGTATCGGATATATGATTAGATATTTATCTTAACGAAAAGCATCTTCTCTTCCCTCTTCCATAAAGGAAAAATGTGTTTAACTCTGTTATGAACAAAGTGAGACAAGAGGAGGCAAACCTTATTTACATATAACTAAGTATTTACAGAAAACAAAGAAAGGGTAATTTGTATTTAAAATTAAACGTAAGATCAAAATAGTCATGTTTTACATCTGTGTCCTCAAATCAACCTAATGTCTCATGTAAACTATGCTGCCTGTCTGAACCACAGAAATCCTACTGACTTGAATTGATGGAAGACACAGGAGAGCACTGCCTGGAATTTTCCGTGTTGATATTGGACGAACATTTGTTTTGTATCATATCTGGAGCATGGCCAGGTTTTATCTAATTTAATGATTCACAGATGATCACACATGCTTTATATAACATAAACCAAAGGATACTTTAACACTTTAACAAAAGCTTACCAAAGTCAGTATTAAAAATACTTGACTTGACTTTGCATCATTGCCCCACTGTTGGCATACACTAGTACAAATCCAAACACTACTAAAACACAGGAATGCAGAAAGATTACTCTTGATCCCAGAGTAATATAACCAAACAACCCACTGTCAGTCCCAGACTGGGTTATTTGAAGACATGCCCATTTCATTATACCTAACATACTGTCTCTGCAGGGTAAGGTAAATATAAATAACACTACCCTGACTTTGTCTCACATATCTCTCAGCAGTAGATCATGTGCTTTGCTAAGGCTGACCAACAGTGTAAGCTTTGTTGCCAAAATATACTGTAGGCTCCCTATTAAAACCAACATGATCAAGATGTGTTATGCAACCACAGGACAGGTGCTTGGTACCATAGATTAAAAATGAAAGTCAACACTGTATTATAGTTTTGTGTTTTGTGCTCCATTGATCCAAAGCAAAGTGAATACGGTCTTGTTCAGACTGCCAGCCCAAATCCTTTTTTGGCATATCCAGATGGTATCCAGATTGATTTTAGAAAGTCTGGACAGCAAAAGTCCAAATGAAATGAAATTTTTGCAAATCCGATCTAAGCCACATTTGGAAGTAGTTTGAAATGCGATGATGTCACACCACAAGTCTGAAGCATGCTCAGTCAAGCCTGACCCAGAATCCATCTGTCTTGCACTGTCATCAACAGACTATTTTCATTTCACATATTTTTTCATTCAAAACTCAGCTCAATAATGGAGTTCAAAAAGTACTTCAAAAAAGAAAACGAGAAATCATACAGGTGTACTATTAAAAAACTAACTAAAAAACTAACAGTGATAATGTGGTACAAGAAAATCAATGTGGAGACATCGTTTCAGTAAGTAAAGATTCCTTTTGGAATCTAAAAAGGCACATCTCCCGAAAGCATGAAAGTGTGCTACGTGAACATGCTGGGAAGAAAGCAAAAGGTTAGCAAATTGAATACGGTAACTTGTAACAAAGTGTAAAGTAAATATAGCGTAATATTCAAACAAATTCGTTTTGTCATTCAAGTAGGCCTAATAGTTTGTTTTATTTCATTTGTGTTGACCGTAAAATGTTGTTGCTCATTAGTTCTTTAGGAGGTAAGGCTGTAGTCTAAGCTAAAAGTGATATACATGTAGATTTTTTCCTTTTTTGGAGCGAGTGGGGGGTGATTTGAGTGGAGCGCGAAGCAAACTGCGTTGAGCGCTGAGCGATAATGAGCGGAGCAGCCTGATGTAGCTTTGAGCGGGGGAGCGGAGGGGTGAACAGTTCCGTGAGCGATGAGTGGAGATTCTCACCGCTCCACTCCGCTCATATGCTCTGCACACTAGCTACGCTCCGATCTGCACACTGCTGTTTACCTTTTTCCTGCTATAACTGAATTCCCACGGGACAGCGCGAGGCTACAGCTAGTATTGTGTAGCAATTACTTTACAAGGCACAGACATAATTTGGTCTGTTTCCATGTAGTTACATAGTCACTGATATGGTCATAACCACTACAGTGCTCAATTACCTATTTTTGATGGGGAAATAAACTACAATTTTTCGCCACAAAGGCATGAACGGTCTTCAGGAGGACACCCACCAGACCAGCGAGCGCTCGCTGGATTGCTGTCGGCCGCGGCAGGCAAGGAAGGTGGGGAGGAACCAGAAGCAAGGACGCCGGTCGGGTCTGCAAAACTACCACACCGATCGACACTGACAAGACTACTACTCACCAACGCCAGATGGATTGCACACATATATGCTACAAATACACACGGAACTGCTGCGTGATGATTATTACCAAAGCCAGCTGGCTGTACACACTCACTCATCCCAGACGGCAGCTAGCAGCTAACAGGGTAGATGAATTTAAACAATGTCTGAGTTGAAAACGCATCTTGTTGTCATGTAAGGGCCCTGCTCATGTTGCACAGACATTTTAATTGCATTCTGTGTCTGTTAAGAGGCACAAAGGCACTCTTTATCTTATGCCCCCTAAACTGTCATTTTAGCTAAGTGGGAGCTGTAGGCATTAGCTGCAGCAGCTCTGTGTCTCGCATAGTTATTTATCAAGATTACCGTAACAATTGGCCAGAGTTCTGCTTAAAGACGTATGAGGCCAACACAGGAACTAAATGTGCGGCTGTAGTTCCAATGAGACAACCTGTATGGGGACCAAAGAGGGAAAATATCACATAGAGTTGCTTTAAATTGGGTGTGATATACAGTCAAGTCAATTTGCCAGGGGTATGAATAATTTAGGGCTGGACTGTACACTTTGGCAGATGAATATAAAATATGTTTCTACTTGTTGCTATGGCACTGCTGTTAGTACCCTTGCCAGGATAAGTTGTCAGACTTCATCTGCATTTTAACCCTGCAAACTTGTAATGATGCATGATTTCATTGTAATTGGATGAAATACATGATTAAATACAAACCTGAAACATAAAATTGTCTTTTTATTAAAGACTTTTTAATAATTGTCACTTTAATAAATACTCAGCTGGAGTGCCGGGTAACCAGGCAAAGCTGGGTGGGCAGTTTTTACTAATAACTTAATTGGTTACCTATCAAGTCTGCTAGGAAGTTTTCGTTGGTTTGTATTATCTTTTATTATGTAATATGCAAACGACTCAAAGTGTGTGTTTTCTCAGCCATGTCATATAAGAGGCACCAGAACCGTCAGAGTGCAGTGTTTACTGTTTCCAGTGTACAGATACTGTCGTAGCTGCACCTGCTCATGGCTGCACTCTATACTCAGGCTACCAGCAACTACAGCATGGTAAGTCTTATACTAACTCATACAATATTGATGTTGTGCTAAAAGTGTTAGGCTCTGAACCTAAAATGTCTTACTCAGTGCTTGAAGTGGGAAAAAAAAGGTGCCGGTACTCTCTTGCATTGGCAGATCATCATGACATTTGAGATTTCTATAGTGAAAACCAAAACTTGGAGATATTGCTGGTACAACAATTTATTGTCATTTATTAACTATATAAATGTATGGATTTATTTAAACAAGTTTACATAACTTTAGTGCGTAAGCTATTCAAAAAATCATGTTTTGATTTTAAACATACATGTGGCACAGTGAATGCTTATTAACTATCTATGGATGGCCTAAGCGACTAATTTACATATAGGCTAGTATCAATATTGTTTATTTTTTCCACATATAAGCTGATTTATATTTGCTAATATGTTGGAGCCATGTTAAGAAAAAAAAATTCATTCATTCATCAAAACTATTCATTTTAACAATAATTTGGTGCTCAAACAGATGCAAAACAGTCTCTCTCAGTGAGTGTGTGTGCGTGTGTGACAGAGACAGGGGGAACAGCTTCAGTCTCCTCTCTGTCTGGGCAGCTAGTGACGGGATGCTGCTACATCATGTTTTGCAGCCCAGTTTATTATCATTAAAAACAAGCCAGCTGTTCGTGGAGCAAAAATACATCATTTGGTCCTTTGACCAACAGTCAGGCCATCCGTGTGTTTCGTTACTCACGTTACTGTTGACGTCGGTGTAACGTTAAGGTTGGTAGCGGCCTTTTATATACTGTCTATGGTAGCGGCAGACTCCTCAACTCCGTCCTTGGAGAAGCGAACTTCTGATTGGGTGGGCGGACTGCTTGCCTTTACGTGATTCGTCAAGATCTAAAATGTAAACACGTAGTGCCCTCTGGGTAGTGTAGTTTATGTAACGTTAGGGTCATCTCTCTGGCACTGACGCTTTCTCTGTCAGTGGTAGCGTACCGGCTGCATGCGAGAAGTAGCGGTACGCAAGAAAAAGTGCAGGTACGCTTAAGAGTAAAATGTAGAAGTGCCGGTACTGCGTACCGGTGCGTACCGGCCCACTTCGAGCACTGGTCTTACTATTGAATCTGTAATTGAAAATTGTCACAATTCGAGTATTACTCACGTTTGTTTCCTTTCCCTCGTTCTTCCCTTCCTTTCTCCTCTCTATTCCTCTATCCTTCCTTCTCTATTTTGTCCTCTTCTGTTCTGTCCTCCCCTCTTCTTTTCAGGTGCCACCTTGTACAAAGATCCCTGACGTGCTCGAGAAGTACTACCTGTCACCATCTTATGGCATTGAGTTCTGCATTGGTTTTCCTGGCAACTTTGTGGTTGTACTTGGTTACATATTTTGTTTGCAGCAGTGGCAGAGCTGCAACATTTACCTCTTCAGCCTGGCAGTCTCCGACCTAATTTTCCTCTGTACACTGCCACGTCTCGCATACCTCTATGCAAATGACCAATCAGAGACCCGTCCCTATGCATGCATTATAAACCGCTATATACTGCATGTAAATCTTTACTCTTCCATCCTGTTTATGGTTTTGCTAAGCATGGACCGCTTCCTGCTCATAAGATATCCAACACGAGACCACTATCTGCTGAGGCCACGGTCAGCCTTGATCTTAACAGGGCTGAGCTGGCTAGCTGTCAATGTGGAAGTTGCTCCAATGATATCATTGATGATCCACGACCTCCAGAGTGGAAACTGGACTCGCAAGGATTTTGCCAGCTTGGAAGGAGACGTCAATACATTGGCCTACAGCCTGGGACTAACCCTGACTGGTTACCTTATCCCTCTGCTTGGACTTTGTGGTTTCTCCTACCAAATTGCACATCTGCTCCGTGTCCAGGAAAGGGCTGTCCAGAACAGGAAAACCTCATACAAGCGGCCTTTGAGGGTTGTTGTAATGGCTGCAGTCATTTTTCTGGTTCTCTACACTCCATACCATGTGCTGAGAAATGTCAGAATAGCATCTAATGAGGCCTGGGTAGGGCCGTGTACAAAGATGTACATACAGAGCCTGTACATCCTGACCCGACCATTGGCCTTCTTGCACAGTGTCATCAACCCTGTCTTCTACTTCCTCATGGGTGACAAGTTCAGAGAGCTCCTATTCGCCAAGCTCAGAAAGCTGAGCAGAATGAAAGAGAGAGAAAGAGGGCCAGACTGAAAACATTCAACACATAACCATATGAGACACACATCAACATAGTGCAACCAAACACGCAGACCAGCTCTATCTGTATTTTGTTGAAGTTGTATGCTTTACTTTATTTCTGCTGTGTTTTACTTACCTCCACCCATGGAGGTTATGTTTTCGGATCAGCTTGTCCATTGTTTGTTAGTTAGTTTGTCTTTCAGCAGGATTACTTAAAAACTACTGGCACAATTTTCTGAAACTTGGAGGAAGGGTGTAGCAAAGAAGCCAAAGAAGAACCCATTTAATTTTGGAGCGGATCTGAATTACAGGTCATTTGTGCTGCATTCATGTGGTGTCGGAGTAATTTACAGGAAAAAAAAAGAATTGTCATAGTAACCATTTCCACACATATTACATCAGATCAATATAAGCATCACAATGTTCAAGTAATGTAACTTGATTACTGGATTACTACTTAAATAAAGCTTTTTTTTATTACTTACGTTAAAGGCCGTGATAATGAAGCTGTAGCTCTGGTCTCACTTGAGAACAGAATGGTGTTGTGTGAGACTCGTGAAGTGTTCTAATGTGTCCGCATGAGCATAGTAGTATATTGTTCTTTATTTGAAGATGTAATCCTGCTAATAATCCCCATTTTTACTAAATGTATCGGTAATATGATTGTGTCTTTTTTTATTGTAACTAACAAAATACAGTTACTTTTCCATGTTTACAAAATAAAGTAACATAAAATCTTATAAACATAATTAAAGATTTATAAACAATTATAACATAATAATTAAATTAAAGGCCTGACCCTATTTTTATATTAATGCACTGTTTAAGCATGAGTATGTATCTGTATTTGTTGAAAAAGCATATTCATTTGTAGTCGGATGAAACTGGCGGTGGATGTTTTGTCTTCTGCTGTAGTTTTGTCTTACTTATTTATTATTTTCGGGATGTTTGTCCATTACAGTCTGCCTTTTACTATATTACTTTTAAATGTAATGAAATATAACTTAACTAATAATTAATGGCTGCTACTTCTAATTTCTATTGGGAGGTTAATTATTAGTGAGACAATAGAAATACATTGACACATTGAAATCTTTTTCTTTTTTCATCTTTAAATAGTCATTATCTTTTAAATAAAAGGATGATCAGGGTGTTTTGTGTTTTTGACAGAAGACTAAAATGTGAATGCAAAGCTGATCAGAAGCCGCCTCTTACTATTTGGATTTCTGGGATTTTCATCAGCACCATAAGTCAGTCATAGTTTAGATAGACGTCAAATACAAAGTGTTGAATTTCAATTCCATTACAGTACAAGCAATATGAAAATGTAAAAATAAGGAGTGTCCTAATGGTTTATGATGCATATGCTATAACAGCAGCAGTGCTACCCAAAAATGAACCACAATGCTGCATAGACTACATGACAATGAAGAAAATGTGCTGATTTGAAACTAATCTAAGATTTATTTTAAGACGTGTGAGGCCAAAACAGGAACTAAATGGGTTTGTGTTAACACATATTAAAAATAAGGGAACTTTAAAGCGCCCGTGGAATGTACCAATGCCGGAAATAAATTGCTAGTTCACAATAAATAGAGTGATTGAGTCAAAGAGACAATTTCCAAATAGAAACCAAAAGGGACAGTATATAAAGGCTACAATTTAAAGAAGTAGTCAGCCTCAAAGTCAATTGCTACTGGAGGGGACACTGCATTAACACTGCTCAAAACTAATAATTTCTTTACATTTTACAATTTTCTACATTTCCCTGAAGAAGGAAGATTCTAGTAAGTAGTAGAGGAAAGAAAAGAAATATTGCAAGAAAAAGAGAGGTGACGCACGAAATAGCTGCTTGGATGTCTAGCCTCAAGAAAAAACAATGCTACCAGAAAATGTTTTTGAAACGTCTTGTGGCTTTTGTCTGTTTTACCTGCAACAACCACCTTTTCTTTTTGTGCTTTTTTGCAGTACAGTTTTCTTTCTTTTGAGACCAAGAAATCTTATTCAGCTCTTGGAAGACTGTAAGTACAACTATAAAATAAAGTTTGGAAAGGGACAGATAATTCTCTTATTCATTACTCCATTTCACATTTTACCTGCTAACTGCTGTTTGTACACATATAGCACATACTGTAAACTGTAAACCTGTTCTGTAAAGCAACATAAAAGGGTTTGCATCAAAGTCCGTCCTCAGTGAAGTAAAAACAAAGATAGTGTGTGTGTCTAAGTGGATAGATAGAGGCTCTATTGGTTGCTTTAAAACTCAACATTTTCCTCAGAGCAAAATAAGACTTGCAGCTTAACTTATTTGGACCTTTTAGAAGGTGTTGTTGGAAAACTGTAAGTAGAGAAGGCTTTATGAAGAAATCAGTTAGCAGCCGGACAGCTCCATCCTGCACCAACTTATTCTGTTTAAAGACGATAAATATTGACTTATCTTCTGGTTGATTTATGTGTTGCACTCTTGCAATGCCACAATCACTGAATGCAATGCTGTTTCACTGACAGTAAAAACATGGATGGACCCATCTGACAGATGTAGGTAGCATATTTCAATATGGATATCTAAAACAATGATTTAAAACACTTAAATTGGGTATGATGTACATTTTGGCAGATGAATATAAAATATGTTTCTACTTGTTGCTATGCCACGGCTGTTAGTATCCTTGCCAGAATTAGTTGTCAGACTTCATCTGCATTTTAATCCTGCAAACTTGTAATGATGCAAGATTTCTTGCATTGTAATTGGATGAATACATGATTAAATACAAATCTGAAACATTAAATTGTGTAGGTGGAACACTCTTCTTCTAGAAAATACATGAAACCATGATCTTTTTTTCTAAAATAAATGCAAAAGTTTGAAATAACTGTTGGAACATTAGATCACAGGTTGAATTTGGTTGAAAAGTAAAAATATTCATCAGACATTTAACCCAAATGCCAGCCAATCAGATCCACTTTAATAAATACTCAGCTGGAGTGCCAGGTAACCAGGCAAAGCTGAGTGGGCAGTTTTTACTAATAACTTAATTGGTAACCTATCAAGTCTGCTAGGAAGTTTTCTTTGGTTTGTATTATATTTTCATATGTTATATGTAAATGACTCTAAGTGTGTGTTTTCTTAGCCATATCATATAAGAGGCACCAGAACCGTCAGAGTGCAGTGTTTACTGTTTCCAGTGTACAGATACTGTCGTAGCTGCACCTGCTCAAGGCTGCACTCTATACTCAGGCTACCAGCAACTACAGCATGGTAAGTCTTATACTAACACATACAATGGTGATGTTGTGCTGAATGTGTTAGGCTCTGACCCTAACATTTCTTCCCATTTAATGTTGTTGAAAATTGTCACAAATCCAAGTCACAGAACACTGTTTCTATTATTACTCACGTTTGTCTCCTTTCCCTCTTACTTCCCTTCCTTTCTTTTCTCTATTCTATTCCTCTATCCTTCCTTCTCTATTTTGTCCTCTTTTGTTCTGTCCTCCCCTCTTCTCTTCAGGTGCCACCTTGTACAAACATCACTGATGTGCTCGAGAAGTACTACCTGTCCCCATCTTATGGCATCGAGTTCTGCATTGGTTTTCCTGGCAACTTTGTGGTTGTACTTGGTTACATATTTTGTTTGCAGCAGTGGCAGAGCTGCAACATTTACCTCTTCAGCCTGGCAGTCTCCGACCTAATTTTCCTCTGTACACTGCCACGTCTCGCATACCTCTATGCAAACAAAAAATCAGAGACCAGTCCCTATGCGTGCATTATAAACCGCTATGTACTGCATGTAAATCTTTACTCTTCCATCCTGTTTATGGTTTTGCTAAGCATGGACCGCTTCCTGCTCATAAGATATCCAACACGGAACCACTATCTGCTGAGGCCACGGTCAGCCTTGATCTTAACAGGGCTGAGCTGGCTAGCTGTCAATGTGGAAGTTGCTCCAATGATATCATTGATGATCCACGACCTCCAGAGCGAAAACTGGAGTCGTTGCAAGGATTTTGCCAGCCTGAAAGGAGACGTCAATACATTGGCCTACAGCCTGGGACTAACCCTGATTGGTTACCTTCTCCCTCTGCTTGGACTTTGTGGTTTCTCCTACCAAATTTCACATCTGCTCCGTGTCCAGGAAAGGGCTGTCCAGAACAGGAAAACCTCATACAAGCGGCCTTTGAGGGTTGTTGTAATGGCTGCAGTCATTTTTCTGGTTCTCTACACTCCATACCATGTGCTGAGAAATGTCAGAATAGCATCTAATGAGGCCTGGGTAGGGCCGTGTACAAAGATGTACATTCAGGGCCTGTACATCCTGACCCGACCATTGGCCTTCTTGCACAGTGTCATCAACCCTGTCTTCTACTTCCTCATGGGGGACAAGTTCAGAGAGCTCCTATTAGCCAAGCTCAGAAAGCTGGGCAGAATGAAAGAGCAGCAAAGAGGGCCAGACTGAAAACATTCAACACATATCCATATGAGACACACATAAACATGTGGACCAGCTCTATCTGTACATGTATTTTGTTAAGGTTTTATGCTTTACTTTATTTCAGCTGTGTTTTAATTAAATCCACCCATAGAGGTTATGTTTTCGGTTCAGCTTGTCCGTTGTTTGTTTGTTTGTTTGTCTGTCAGCAGGATTACGTAAAAACTACTGGCACAATTTTCTGAAACTTGGTGGAAGGGTGTAGCAAAGAAGCCAAAGAAAAACACATTTAATTTTGGAGCGGATCTGAATTACAGGTCATTTGTGCTGCATTCATGTGGTATCGGAATAATTTACAGGAAAAAAAAAAGAATTGTCATAGTAACCATTTCCACATATATTACATCAGATCAATATAAGTATCACAATGTTCAAGTAATGTAACTTGATTACTGGATTACTACTTAAATAAAGCTTTTTTTATTACTAACGTTAAAGGCCGTGATAATGAAGCTGTAGCTCTGGATTCACTTGAGAACAGAATGGTGTTGTGTGAGACTCGTGAAGTGTTCTAATGTGTCCGCATGAGCATAGTAGTATATTGTTCTTTATTTGAAGATGTAATCCAGCTAATAATCCCCATTTTTACTAAATGTATCGGTAATATGATTGTGTCTTTTTTTATTGTAACTAACAAAATACAGTTACTTTTCCATGTTTACAAAATAAAGTAACATAAAATCTTATAAACATAATTAAAGATTTATAAACAATTATAACATAATAATTAAATTAAAGGCCAGAGTCTAGTTTTATATTGCACTGTTTAAGCATGAGTATGTATCTGTATTTGTTGAAAAAGCATATTCATTTATAGTCGGATGAAACTGGCGGTGGATGTTTTGTATCCTGCTGTGGTTTTGTCTTGTACTTCCATTTTTGAGATGTTTGTACATTGCAGTCTGCATTGTACTATATTACTTTTAAATGTAATAAAACATAACTTAACTCAACTAATAATAATGGCTGCTACTTCTATTTTCTATTGGGAGGTTAATTATTAGTGAGAAAATAAAAAAAATATATTGATAGATGCATTGAAATCTTTTCATTTTTTCATCTTTAAATATTCATTATCTTTTAAATAAAGTGGTGATCAGGGAGTTTTGTGTTTTTTTGACAGAAGAATTTGAATGCAAAGCTGATCAGAAGCCACCTCTTACTATTTGGATTTCTGGGATTTTCATCACCACCATAATTCAGTCATACTTTAGATAGACTTCAAATACAAAGTGTTGAATTTCAATTCCATTACAGTGCAAGCAATATCAAAAAGTAAAAGTAATGAGTGTCCTAATGGTTTATGATGCATATAACAGCATCCAACAGAAGATATTTATCACATCACCCCATTATTGTCACTTCCCAATCCCTCCTGAGTGATGTTGTGTATGTTTGCGAAGAGAGACAAGATAAGAGCCTATACCAAATATCAATTACGTATATTTTTGTCATTCACATAATAATCCATTCCATGTAGTTGGCTGACTGATTACCTGTTACTTTTACACTTTTAATGAGTGCCAATACCAGTAGTGATGAGGCCACTGTGACATACGGATTGGCACAGCTCCACCCTTGACTAACTAGTTCATCACAAGCTCTGTCATCTATTACTTTTCTGCCTCATTCTGGTTCTCCTTTTTTCTGACTTCATTTCCATTTAACAGTGCATAATAATTAAAAAATTAGGACTTTCCTTTCCTTTCCTTGTCATCCATAACACATTTTATAAGATGATCATCCTGAAAACTAGTCAAAGAAAACCGTTTCATGATTTGATCTCATTTGACTTTGGTTATCATGGAATTAAGGGACCCCAGCTTGTTTCACAAGAGCATGCTAGGCTAATAGTGAATTGTGACAAGCTAAAACAAAAGCTGTCTTTAGGTGCATCTCACCTCCCTTACTTGATAGCTCTTTGCTCCTCAGTCGGCCACGAAGCGAAGCTATTTTCATTTCGGCACCCATGTTATCCAATCTGTCCGGCCACGCTGACTGGGGCCACAGTACAGCCACAATACAGCCAAAATACAAAAAAAAACACCCAGGTGTATGGTGATTTTGGCTATCTTGACTTCTCAGCGAGACACACAATCAGGCACACAGAGAGAGCGAGACCGACGGATAGACAGACAGACAGACACACACACACACACACAGGCAGAGAGAGAGATAGAGAGAGAGAGAGACAGACAGACAGACATTCTGTAGAGTGGAGCAAAGCAGGATCGCTTTGTGACTGAGAAATGCGCTGCTGGTATGAACCATAGACAGTAAAAGAAAAATGGACCCAGCGACCCCGCTGTTTTTGACGGAGACAAGTGAAGCCTCTTACCAGCACTTTTCCGGTGATGGTTAAGTGTTACTGAGCGTTACTGCGCAGCTGCAAACTTAGCTTCCCGCCGCCGATGTGACGTGAACAACGTCTCTGAACGTTGTAAGTCTTCTGGTAGCTGTGCCAAGAGAAATCTCAATCATTCCCAATCTATCAGAGACGGAGAGCGTAGGTATATGTAAGGAGATAACATAGGTATAGGCTAATTATTGCTAACTTAAATGCTAGTTAACATTAGTAATTAAACTAAACAGCTAATGTACGTCAAAACTGCCTGCGAGCTTCTCCTGTACTATACGGTAATTCCTCTACAATGCGACAGTAAGTCACGTGGTTATGACACAATTGTTAGCCTATTTTTATAAAAACGTCTGCTACGGAGCCATAACGTGAGGTACAAGGTAATGTAGCCTTGTGTACATTGTCGTGTTTCTTAAGAAATAAACAACGGACAAATCAAGTCTTTAAACGCTTCAGATGTAAAGTTATTGACTGTCAAAGTGACGCCAAAATGAATTGCAGTCAATGGGATACTAATGGGGGTGATGGGAACAGGGCTAGCAAAATGGCGCCATCGCGGCTTCGCTCTGAGGAGAGAAGCCTGCCCCCTTGGTATGAACAGCCAGGCGCACGATCGGGCACGAATCTACGCTTCGCGGCTATTTGCGTCGCATCAGCGTGCGATGTGTTTCCTGCGTAACTGTTTCTTAGTTTTCCACGAATCTTAAAATTTGAAAATTGTGTAAACTAAGCAGCTAGTTGAGACGAACCAGCCCCTCCTCCTTTCAGCGGTACATTTACACGGCTAATTATTGTGCACGTCAATGACGTGACGTCATCAGACCTCAGCAGAGGGAGGACAAGATGAATGATTGATACTGACTGATGTCAGTGACAAATACATCTCTTGAATCTGTATTATTTCTTCTAAAGTTCACTCAGTATTTTGATGTCAGGAATATTATTTTATTTTTTTGACATTTTAGATTGTTTCCAGTGAGATAAGAGTTTACATAGTGACTTTGCTGTTGTAAACATTACTGTTATCATTTAGCCTAGTTTTAATTTAAAATATTAAATTCCTACCTGGTTCTGAATTTAAAAGACGACCAGGCTGACATAGGGAATGCATAGCTAATATGCAGATCACAATATTAAACAATGTTATCGCACATGGCAGATTTCCCTTATATCGTGCAAGCCTAGACCTTTCATTTTCATTCTGATAAGCTTCTCATTGTTTTAGAGAACCAAGGTGTATTGTGCAATTTCCTGGATAGTGACAATGTCTTACAATAGAGAAATGAAGGGTTTGTGTAGCATGTTGCATCATGTTAGTTGTATTAGTGTGAATGTGTGTATTTGCCAAGTATGCATGTGTAATAATGTCAGCCCAGCAACACTTACTTTGAGTTCCTACACACCCAACCTCCACCACCGCTACAACAGCACATCATTTTCTCCTTTTTCCTCTTGCCTTTCACATTCAGAGTGAAACATGTTTCACAGGTTTGAAACACAAATCACTGATTCTTGGAAATTTGGATAAAAGAGGTTTTAATTTTGAAAATAAAAAAGTTAGTTAAATTACAAAATCTGAAGGTATATTATTATAGACCAAAGTCTTGGCTGTTCAGCAATGTACCGGTGCAACCTCCTCAATTTGTATTTATTTCATAAAATAGATGTTTTTTTTCCAGTTATTACTTTGTTTTTGTCAACACCATCAGACACAATAAAAAGCAAATCATTTTTCATTTATTTGGTCTAATATGTATTTAGAGTTTTTAAATCATTATCTGGCATTCTTAGTACACATACATGCTGTTAAATGTTGAATATTCACTTTTGTTAATTTTTTATACTTTTTTCAAAAGATCTAACATCATACAATATTTACTTTAAGCCTAAATAGAAAAAGTAATGTTTTTTTATTTAACAAACATATTTTCTATTAAAAGAGACTATTATTTTAATACCAGCACTGAAGAAACAAATTGTACGCATATTCATTTAAAACAAATAAAACTTCATCTGACGGTGGTGACTTTAGAACTGATGGTGGTGACACTAATCTGGTGACAGTGGCCTCATAACAACAGACAATTCAAAAATGTATACTACACAAGTCATTGGCTTCATGCTTAATAATGTTATTTCACTATTGGGTCCAAAAAATAACAATCCTGAGCATGCATATCATGTCACCACCGTCAGACTGTATGTCGCCACCGTCTGACGGTGGTGACCTCCAAATGGTCCTCAACGGAGGTTAGAATATAATTGTTGATCACAATAAATACGGGCTCACAACTGTGGTTTGACCTTGAGGCCGAACCATAGCCGTGAGGATATCCACAAAAACCTGACGGTGGTGACAAAAACCTACTCTTTCACATGATATGCATGAGTTGTTCACATTAGCCATCTTGTTTCCTCTCTGTTGCTAGTTACTTCAGACCTCTTCTTAAAAAGTATACATTTAAGTCATAATCAAATCTAATATTTTTTATACAAAAGAGACGGTGTTGACATGTTATGGTGATGACAGTAGCAGTGTCTAATAATATGAACAAGTTTAAGAGAAAATAGCAAACTTAAGAGAGCTTGAGTGATCTTGAAGCATGCAGTAGAGCTGAAGGTTTGAAAATGGGGTCCTCAGGAATGTAGTTGACCTTGTAGTTGCCTGATTTTATTGCTTTTTATAAATATCTGACGGTGGTGTTGTATATGTGGGACACATTTTGAGCAACCACAAAATAATAGTAAATATATATACAACCCCAAATCAGAAAAAGTTGGGACAGTATGGAAAACACAAATAAAAAAAGAAAGTAGTGATTTGTAAATTTACTTTGACTTGTATTTCATTGCAGACAATACAACAGCACATAATTTAATGTGTTCCTCGTGATTTTTCTTTTTTTTCAAAAAAACAAAATTCATATTTTGGTTCTTGCAACACATTTCAAAAAAGTTGGAACAGTAAAACATTTACCACTTTGTAATGTTGCCATTCCTTTTCACAACACTTAAAAGACATTTAGGGACTGAAGACACCAAGTGATGAAGTGTTTCAGGTCTTCAAAATGCGCCACACATTCTCTATTGGAGACAGGTCGGGACTGCAGGCAGGCCAGTCAAGTACCCGTATCCTCCTCCTCCGCAGCCAGGACTTTGTAATGTGTTGAAATATGCATGGACGTCCCTGGAAAAGATGTCTTCTTGAGGGCAGCATATTGTGCTCCAAAATCTCTATGTACTTTTCAGCATTAATGGTGCCATCACAGAAGTGCAAGTTAGAAGGGCACTGACACAACCCCATACCATGACACTGGCTTTTGGACTTGTTGCTGGTAACAGTCTGGATGATCCATTTCTTCTTTGGTCCGGAGCACATGGCGTCCATTTCTCCCAAGAAATACCTGAAATACTGATTCATCTGACCACAGTACACGTTTCCACTGTGTGATGGTCCATCCCAGATGCCTCCGAGCCCAGAGAAGTCGACGGCGCTTCTGGTCACTGTTAACATAGGGCTTCCTTTTGGCACAGTACAGTTTTAACTGGCATTTGTGGCTGTAACTATGTATTGTGGTACTTGACAAAGGTTTGCCAAAGTAGTCCTGAGCCCATGTGGTGATATTGCTTATAGATTAATGATGATTCTTGATGAAGTGCCGCCTGAGGGATCGGAGATCACGGTTGTTCAGCTTAGGCTTGCGCCCTTGTCCTTTACGCACTGAAATTCCTCCACATTCCTTGAATCTTTTAATTATGTTATGCACTGTTGAAGATGAAATAAGCAAATGTCTTCCTATCTTTCTTTGAGGAACATTGTTTTTAAACATTTCAATAATTTTCTCACGTATTTGTTGGCAAACATCTTTGCTCCTAAAGGACTAGACCTTTCTTGGATGCTGCTTTTGTACCAAATCATAATTACAATCACCTGTTGACATCACCTGTTTCAAATCACATCAGGTTGAAATAATTATCTCCTATCCGAGGACAACTGATTTTGTAGGCAATGGGCCAGCATATAATCATTAAATTAATACAAATAAACCTATAAAAGAACCTTACATATGTGCAAAGGACCCCCTGATTATAACCTTGAGTCTTTTTATTCATGAAAATGTTATTAATTTCCAACTGAATTAGCACTTTTCTTAGTGGGACATGTTTTTGCCAAAGTTTCAAGAATTAAATAAAAATCAGAGGAATGAAAAGCTCAGTTTTTTTCTATATTCCTTCTCTCTCTTTCCTGAATCACATCAATAACTTAAGACCTGCAATTACAAAATCCTTCCATCCCTATCTTAAAATAGTATAAAATGGTATTGTAGAATGGTCAGTCAGGCTCTTGTTAGGACAAACAACATTTTTTATAAAACTTGTTTATGGGTTTGGTTGGTCTCGTTTATTGAAACTTTCGAAAACCTACTTCCATGTTAATGTATTTCTAAAGTTGGAATTACCTCGAAGTCTTAGATCTTATGAAAGCCTGCTTCATATTGGACTGTCAATGATCTTTTGATGCATATTTCGCCCTGAATCCCCATTAACCACACTTAACTTCATCAGGCGTTGATACAACAGATGGGGTCAAATGCTTTCTTTCAGCCATGACTAATCACACCATGCTTAATCCCTCATTCTGTTTACATTGGCATCTCTGCTGGAATGAGCAAAGAAAATAAGCAACGGTGAAATATTGGGCTGCGTTCTGTGTTCGTTTCACAATTCATAATAAACAGGGCAGTGTAGAGTAGTTGTATTGCGACAGAGCAAGAACGAGAAAAAGCAGCAGAAAAGTTTAAGTAAGGATAAATATGAAACCTAAAGTTATATTACATATAAAGTGACATCCTAAGGTTAGATATTTTTGGGAAGATATTGCAATTCAGATGTGGCCTTTGAGGCAACAAAAACATTACAGGGCACTTGGTCTCTTTATACAAGTTTTTATTTAGGTAGGTTGCTTTATGTTAAACTTATGGTTTCCTAAACAAAGCACTTAATCTTATTATTCTTATTCTGCGACTCAATATTAATGATGAAAATAAATCTGCCTTGACTGGCTTTGGCTTCAGATCTTTCAGTATTTGACTTGACATTACCTTATGAAAAGTTAAACCAAACCTGAGAGAAAATCATGTTATTCAAAGTGCATATTTGCATTAGCAGTATGTGCATGCTTTACTCATGCTTACACATTCCTGTGTTTGACGAGAGTATTTGTGCACTTTCTAAACTGTATTTAGGTATAATCCGTGCAAAACTACTATATGTTATTAGTATTCAAAGAATCATCTGCCATAATCCATTTCACACTACTGTTAATAGCCCTCCATAGAAGTGACGGAATTTGCGAACAGTCCCACCATTTTATCTCCAGAGGGATACATAAATGCATCTACACATGAAGTACATGCACACACTTGTACACAAGGCCAGCATACAGAGGAATATGACCAGCATTGTGTAGCACATAAATAGCCCACTCTGTACCCAGGAGGCGGGGAGTGTTTTGTTTAACGTGTCCTGATGAACAAGCTTGACCTAGTTGAATCATTCTTTTGTATAAATGGTTTGCTCGCACTCATCCATCATCGTCTTTGCTATCCAAAGAAAAAAAACTAATTATGTTGTTTTTTTCAACCTCTTGAATAGAACAGATTAGTGGACATATTCTGCAGTATGTTAGCAGACCAACTGTACTCTCTCTTTCAGATATGAAGGCTCAACAGATCCAATCTGAAATACTTCACCTTATTGGCGCCAGTTGGATTTGTTGTGTCTGGGTCAGTCTATACAGAATATCCTCACAGTATATCATCCTGTTCACTATAACTATGTGTAATGTATTTGTCAACATCTTGTTACATGACAAGACACTTCTGTTCCTCATTTGCCTTTATTCTAGTATAGTATGTATTTCTCTATCTACACAGTGACACACACAGTGACACACACACACACACACACACACACACAATCAGTAGTTAGAGGTCCAGTCAATTTATTGACAGATAACATTGACATTAAACATTGAAATTAAAAATGATGCAACTCATAGGTTCTCCAAGAGGGAATCCAAACGGAAAATAGTCATATTTACAATTGACAATGTAGCAGTGCTAATGCAAATTAACTAGGTTTCTCTGACAAACGGTCACTTGATTAAAAAGATACATAAAAACAGAAATAGGCATACAGTCTTAGTGCCAGCCATATAATCGTGTCTACACACTGTTAAAGGTTACAAATGTCATCATAAAACTGGCACTTGGTTTTGCACTGGCAACTTCCTCCAACAAAGCAGCCTTTGTGTCATTGCCTGTACTGTATCCATTACACAATGGAAAGTATATTATTGAAACTACAGTAGCTTATTTATTGTTACCATGTAGAATGCCAAATTCACCACATGCAAAGCTGTTTACTCAAACTGTTTACTACAATAAAATCATGCTTGAACAAAGAAGGGGGTAGTACACACACTTTTTTTCCCCCAAAACCGTTAAAAAATGGGTCCAGTGCCTAAACTGATACAACCAAATAAGAAAAAGAAAAAAGAGCACAAAACGACAGTCGCCGACATTAAAGGGATACTTCACCGATTTAGCATTCAGCTTTGTATCAGTAGAAACCCGGTAGTATTTCTGAATGACCGTGCGTCCCTCCCTCATGTCCCCCTGAGACAGGAGATATCTGCATTGGGGGGTCTGGAAAAAATCTTCCGATGACGTAAAATTACGTTTTTTGCGTCATCGGAAGATTTTTTGGCCAGAGCAAAAGACTACAGAGCAAAAGACTACAACCAGTAGTAGGAGCTACTTCCGCATGTTTTCAACCCGCCCATCACCCGAAGCGAGCCGATCTCAGCCGGAAAAAAACGAAATGTCAGCCATCTTGAATCCTCGCTAAACAAGGCTCTGTTCTATCTTCTCAGCAGCAGACTTTTACAACAATTATGTGCATCCAAACTACCGCACGTGTACCACCAGGATACATCAGTACAGATCGGAGAATATGCAGGAAACGTTATTACAGACGGAATAATCGGCACACTACGAGAGCTTTGACTGCACGGAGACCAGCATGGAGACCAGCATGGAGACCAGCATGGGGACCAGCATGGGGACCAACATGGGGATCAGCGGTCTCGCTCGATGCCACGAGCCGGGTAGGGGACCTCCTCATCGGCTAGGTGGGAAGCTAAAGCTAACCGGGGAAAAGGCACATCCAGAGCGAGCTAACGCTAGCCGGCCACCTGTCCCATCAATCCTGCTTGCAAGTGTCCGTTCATTAAACAACAAACTGGACTACATCCAACTTCAACGATGCTCCCAACGCGAGTTCAGAGACTGTGTTTTTTGCTTTCATGGAAACATGGCTGAACAACAGCGTACCAGACTGTCCAGCTACCAGGACTGCTAGCCCTCCGACGATCCGAGCTAGAGATGCTCTGTCACTGGGTAAAAGACCCGTGAAGGTGAGCTGTGTTACCACGGACTGGTGCAGACATGTGGTGATTTGTATCCAACTAACTGCTAACCGCTGGAGTTTGTGACTGTTACATGGCGACCATTTGACATTCCACGCTAATTCACGGCTGTGTTTATACTCGGTGTTTACAGCCCACCAAGCCTAATGCTAGTATGCTTAGCTGAACTTTACAGAGCCTATATAATGTGTGTGTGCACTAAAGCTAGCCTGTTTCGTATGTCGTTTTTATATAATGTCGTTATATATTTTAAATGTGTAACACCACTTAAGCCACGATGAAACGTTGTTTCGTGTATATGGTTGAAATAAGAATAAAACAACATTGAGTTGAATGCTTCTGTCTGTCTGCCTGTCTGTCAAGCGGTAGGCGTGGCTTGGGAGTGGACTCAAAGCAGCGAAGCGAAGTGCATTCTGGGATTTGGTGTCTTTCATCCATATGAGCCAAAAACACATTTTCTGGCTTTTCTCGGCCTAGAAGGCACCAATTTCAAATTGTTTTTCACATTTCTGCTACATAAGTGACCCAATTTAAAGATATATTCAGCTTTCCAGCGGTGAAATATCCCTTTAAATGCACCAAGTCCCGTTGGTGTTGTCTCTCCGACATCTCCAGTGGCCATGGTGTCTCAAAGTGCAGCTGGAATACACCGTTTTTAGCTGCAGACGGTTGCACATCCGTGTGTTGGAATCCTTTCGAGTGAAATACAGCCACATTTTAGACTGTTTAGCTTTAAAAGAATACGCCACCATTTGTTGAAATAGGGCTTATCACGGTCTCCTCTAGATGTAGATAGGTGGGCAAACGCATTTTGTTTGTCTCAGTGCATGCATTGAGCCGCCACAATAAGTAATTAGGTTGTTTTGTTGTTGTTGGGTCACTTTTACTCGCGACATGCTAACGGCAACAAATGATTCCATTCACTACGCTAAGCTAACGGCGGTTCCGCCGGACTGAGACAATGCATGCTCTGAGACAAAAAATGCGAGGTTTAAGCCAGGTACTAACGGTACACACATGCACGTTTATACATTTTGTTATAGGGAATTTACTTAAGACTTGTGATGCGTTGTAAATATTAAGGCTCCAAATACAACTTTGACCAAATTCCCTCTTGGATATTATCCCTCTTTTTACCGTATTGCTACAACATACCCTGCTCAGCTCAATCACAATAATGTGTGTATGCAAGGTGTGAAGAATGTTTGAAGGTATGTACATTGTTACAGCATGCTCTTTACTGATAAATACCAATATTTGTGTGGAATGTGGCTCATCAAATTCCATTGTCTGTAGCCATTATAAACAAGACTCCAGATAATATTTATGTTATACTCCGTAAAGTATGTGGAAAATGAACTTAGATGTTGTGCTGCTGAAGATACCATTCACTCTGCAATTTAAATAATTTACCATACCAAGAAGCCTCTGCCTGTGTACCACATTTTTATGGATTACACAACTAAGGGATAGTTCTTTACTTGTGGAAAACAGTGTTACATCGAAAAATCTTTAATGCAATGTCAGGAACCATTATGCAGCAGTTATAGTTTTGCAAACACATCTAAAACAATCTTAGGTTTCAGTATTAGCTGCATTCTTGGAACTTTGGCCAAACTGAACAGAAGTTTTGAAGTTATTAAAGTTTTGCTGTTGTGAAAATCCTTTCCTCCTTTGCCAATACTTGCACTGGATTCCTAAAACCACAGATGGGATAGCTCATATTTCTTTGGTGGCATGCATTTTTAATTTACAATGTTGATTCTGACGCAATGGATATAAGAGTAGGATACAAGAGATAGGATACAATGAACAGCACCACAAAATGTCAGCTAGCCACCCACATGTAAAACAATGTTTAACCATCCAAAACAACCATCACCACATTGTTTTCAATATTCCACCTATGGGTAGTGTTATGTTGGTTGGACAATGAACACAATCATACAATAAAGTACAATACTTGAGTGATGGTATTTTACTCAGACTACCTCATGTGAACATATTAGAACTATTCTTTCAAAACCCTGTTTCTTATTGGTATCTAATGAGGTAAAATCCATGAGTGGAAAAAAAGAAGTTGATATATTACTCAATATATTTACAGAGAAATAGCATGACAAAAGAAAAAGAAATAAACAACAACTCCACCAGGGGAATACCAGGGGAACAAGTTGCACCTAACCAAACACTGGTGCATTGTGTTGAAAAGCTGGAATGAATATTGATAGTCAGGAGGTTTTTACAAGTTTTCCTCAAGCCATTTGATATAGTTGTCTGTCATGCGACGTGCAATCAGGAAGTCAGTTGGCCACACAGTGAACATCAGTCCTCCATGAAATCCTGTATCATAGTGTTCATGTGTAACCTCAACACCAGCGGCACGGAGCCGTGTAACATACATGATCCCATCATCTCGGAGAACATCATACTCACATGTCAGAACGTAGGCCTTTGGCAGAGAGCGCAAGGCAGAGTCTGGAACCAGCAGGGGTGATGCCCTCGGGTCAGCAAAAGATCGAGATGGTACATCCATCGCAGTTGCCTCCCCTCCGACTCCCTGCACAACAGCAGGAGCACTATAGTTGTATTTTCTATGATATGTTTCTGGCAGAAAGGCGCTCCAGTTGACAAACTTCAGCAGGCGGGAAGACTCAGGGTTGTTGTGGGTGTTGGCCATCATGGCTCTGAAGAGGGCCTTGTCGCTGGTGAAGTACTCACTCCAGAAACGCACCATGAGGGTGCGGGGCAGAATGGGCATGTCCTGATTCTGCTGATAGGAAGGCGTGTTAAGATCCAGAGCCTGCAGTACGGGGTAGATGAGTGCTTGGGCCTTTAACTGAACCTGCTGTCCAGGCTCTCTTTGTAACTGTGAAGAGAGACAGAAAAAGATTGGCATGTATTCAAAGAAAATTCCATTCCAATTTCTCAATCCGATGAAATATGTGCTGAAAGTATTGAGAAATAAAACAGCATTATCTAACAGCATTATCTAATCACATGTATTAGTCATGGTTGTTTACAGGAAGAATTGCATCACTCCCAGTTCTGTATTTGTCTCTTCACTAACTCATGGATGTAGTAAGAGAACTAGATTGGTGCAACAGTACAGCTATCCATAATTTGCTCAACCTAGCCAAAATACATCTTAAATGGATAATGATGTTGGTAGTATGTGTAAATGAACTATGTTAAACTTTCCTACATCTTACTCAGATCTCCCTACTCACAAGGGCTGTTGCTTGAACGACAGATTGTACTTTCGCATACGGACACACACGCCCGCCGATAAGGGGGGACAAACGGGTCTGTTGTCCCGGGCCCAGGATAGGGGGGGGGGCCCAGAACTGGGCCCTCATTAAATTATGGAATAATTTTTAAAAAATGTTTTAAAATAGGCATATTTGTGGAAAAAAATATGTAATATTTGACTTGTATAAAGCTTTTTATTTGTTTTCTTCCTAATTGTCCTTAAAATAGTGGTCAAGAACCCCCCCACCCCCAACACAAAAATGGTTTGGCCACTGATCAAAACTTGATGTTGTCAGTAGATTTGAAGTTCGGTACGCTCAAAATGTCCGGTCAGCACAAGTCCGGTGCTCAGAAAAGGAAAGAAAAGAGAAGAAGAGAAGAAGAAAATAGAGGCCTTAGAGATTTTCTAAACAAATATTTAAAAAAAGGTGGTGACGGTGAAGCTGGAACTAGTGAAGTCAATGTAGAGCAAGGTAAGAAACAGCGCAGCCAACGTTTACGAGCCTTGTAACGTAACCTAACAGCCCAGCTCTAATGTCAACGTCCATTAGCTTGTATAAAGCCTGACACAACACGTTATCTTTGACAGAAACAGTTGAGTTTGGTAGCTCCGACAGAGAGGATGAGACAGAGAGGAGAGAGATCCAGCTGCAGTCAGGTGACAGAGAGAGTGATGCGGGAGGGGCCCACAGCCCCGCAACGGAGGGACAGAGTCAGGTTACCGGTGAGAGAGAAGAGAGAGAGAGAGAGAGAGAGAGTCACAGTGATGCGGTAGGGGCCCGCTGCCCTGTCAGAGAGTCTGAGCAGGATGGATCAGAGACTGATCACACACCTAATTTCAGCGATCCTGCATTATGGCCAACTAGAATGACCGACTCTGATAGAGTGAACCTCGTACGTGTGATGGCAAAACGAACGCCTTTCTCAGAGAGGGCAAAGGAATTGCCAGCAGATGCAGAGGGCAGGGAATTCCCAAACTATTTGACATATTCCACATCCCACAATGGAAGGGAAAAAATCGATAGGGACTGGATAATATATAGCAGCTCAAAAAAGGCCTTATTTTGCCTACCATGCTTGCTGTTCTCCTTTGAAGTAGAGAAAAAGTCAACTAGTGCATTAAATTCCACAGATGGGATGAAAATATCGAATATAAAATACAGAAAGCTTTATGAGAGATTTTTTTTAATAAAAAACATGTCTAACATGTCACAGGAGAGGCTCAATGGTTTGGCAATGCTCTCCATAGAGCGTCAACTTGCCAAGAAACTGGACTTTAAAGACATCATAGATGATTTTGCCACAAGGAATGTTCGGCGCATGGCATTTGGAGTTCAAATCTAAACATGTCACACCAGCAGTACCCTGAAATACAATGGTAAATATTCATTTATTTCCTGCTAGAGTCAGAATTCCAATACATATGAAGAGTGTATTTGGCAACAGCTTGTGTAGTTTGTTAATGTTACCCGTTATTGTTAATGCCTGTCACTTGTCTTTTGCAGAGAAAGGTGTGAGGAGAGGAGAGGAAGAGCAGAGGAGAGGAAGAGGAGAGGAACATGAGAGGGAGAGCAGAGGAGAGGAAGAGCAGAGGAGAGGAACATGAGAGGAAGGGCAGAGGAGAGGAACAGGAGAGGAGAGGAAGAGCAGAGGAACAGCAGAGGAGAGGAACATGAGAGGAAGAGCAGAGGAGAGGAAGAGCAGAGGAGAGGGAGAGGAAGAGCAGAGGAGAGGAACAGCAGAGGAGAGGAAGAGCAAGGGAAAAGGAGAGATCTGGGCACGGGGGGGCCCATCTAAGATTATCTTGTCCCGGGCCCAGGCAAGACTGTCAGCTGGCCTGCGGACACAAAGAGTATAGAAGCAGATCGAGAGACAGCCGCCCCCGTTTCTTTTTCAGTCTCAGACCGAAGTCAGATTAAACAGTGCTAGACAGCGCTGATCAAATATAACCCAGGACTGTTATTGTATTGCCTACTTCTCACTATAAATGTTTTCAGAAATATATTTTATTTATAGTTTTATATATTTATAGTTTGGCTGAAATACTGCCGTTTGGGAAAGGTAGGCGACATACCGTTTAGTATTGCAAAAATGGAGGATGAAAAAACTCTGATGAAATTGTAAAACTAGGCAGCACTGATCAAATATATTCCAAGATTATATTACTGTATTTCTCGCCTATTTCTCGCCTAAAATGCTTTTTATAAAACATACTTTAGTTTACCGTTTAACTGTAAAACAATATTGTTTATTACCAGCCAGCCGCCAAATTGATTCTGTGACCTGCTTGCAATAGGCTCGTTCGAGATGAGCCAGGCCTGCGCAGAATCCTGCCTCTCAGCTAATCTAACAGCTGATTGGTTTAAAATCGACTCAACATTAAGACCTTTTTTTATAAACTTTTTATTGTTTTTGAATTGGAGGGATTTTAATTGCTATTTGTCCGATTTAAAGGCCAGTGTGGCACAGTGCATTCTGGTAGCTGTAGGTTTTCTATCTTTTGAGCAAAAGTAATACCACAATCCATTTTCTGTGTTTTCTCTGGCCATGTAGCACCAATTTCAAAAAAATATGTACGCTATTCTACTGCACTGACAGACCAGCTTTTTATTTATTTATTATTCCAGCAGTAAAATACTTATATAAGCATCTTTCCTGATTGTCTGGTCAAAAATAAAACAAAATGTAAAAGGGAAGAACATGACCTGTGTTTAGGTAAGAAGGTACTGCAAAACAATTCCCTTTTTGGGAAATATGACAAAGAGGAGGAAAGGCGTACAGAAACCTTTCTGGGCGACAGCCATGTCCCATGAGAGTGGATCATGGGGTCACCCTAAAGGCAGTGTGAGCCAGTGAGTGCACTAGGTTTTTGCTTTGAAGCAAACAGATCCCTATCTACCAGCCTGACGTCTGACTCATGATGTCAGTGTTGTCTACTAAGTCTACTTAGTAAGTCTACTAAGAGTGCCCAGAGACATCATGTCTGCTCCAGGATCGTGTACGCCTGAAAAGTGAAGCAATTAATGTCAGCTACTCTCAATGGTGCAACACCGGATGTTAGGCCTGGGCAATATATCAATATTATATATCAATATTGTGATATGAAACTAGATATCGTCTTAGATTTTGGATATCGTAATATTGATATGTGTAATATTATGACATAAGAGTTGTCTTTTACTGGTTTTAAAGGCTGCATTACAGTAAAGTGATGTACTTTTCTGAACTTACCAGACTCTTCTAGCTGTTCTATTATTTGCCTTTTCCCCACTTAGACATTATGTCCACAGTACTGATGATTATTTATCTAAAATCTAAGTGTGAAGATATTTTGTTAAAGCACTAATTGTCAACCCTAGAATATCACCGCAATATCGATATTGAGGTATTTGTTCAAGAATATCGTGATATCTGATTTTCTCTCTATCGCCCAGCCCTACCAGATGTTCTCCATGGCCTTAAACAGTGATCTTTAGGGGTCAAAGAGGTAGTGCATCTAATTTCAACCCCTCTACAGTGTTACTGTAGGTGATGTGTCAACTGGACTGTGTGCGACAAGGCCCATCACCTGGAACGAGCCATCAGATCAAGGTCATCTAGGTAGAATATAGCTAGAATTCTGCTTCTGCGAAGATACGCGTAAACATCTTCATTCAGCTAGCATTTCTTTTTTGCAGCGGGGGAAACGTGTTAACGTTAGGTTATACAACGATTCCTTCTGGCTTTATACTTGACTTGATGAGCAGGTGAGTCCATTATCTAAACATATTCTACATAGTATGAAACTTAGAAGCAAAAATAACAAATTTGTGATATCAACTCAGTCTTTGCTTTTTCTAAAAAAATCCAAAATTAGGTTAGGATAACATTAAAACCATTAAAACATTAAATATTTATTGTTTTCTTATCCTTTAACTTGAAAACTCCCTCCTGTAAGACCCCATTATGGGAGTTGTAAACAAATTCGCTGATTAGAATGCATCTGTTCACGGACAAGTTTAGCCACCCATTCAAATGTATTCACTTTATTACACTTTATTCATGTCATTCTAATAACATAGCGGCATTTTCCCAACATAATTACGTTTTTCTTGATTCTATCTGTATTGGAAGCTGACCAGTTAGCTAGCTAATGAGCCAGCAAGCTAACGTTAGCCAGCAGCTAACATCACAGTGACTATCACAATATATTTCACATGTCACTGTCACCTTTTGGGTAGTTTCACGGGGTTTGTTGCAACGCTAACTAGCAACTCAACGAGGCTGAGAGACTGGTGTGGGTGGGGATGGCGAGCCGAGGACGGCCGATGGCCGATGTTCAGCAGCAGGACATCTCCAAGCTGCCCGGAACGATCTCCCCCTTCACTTTTGTTTAATCTTAACTATTCGTTTTGGTGCTTGTCGGGTTAATTTAGCTAACTGTAAAGACAGCTAAACGCGAAGGGGTGAGAAATTCGGCAGGGAGTAGATTTTCGGCACGAGACGCAGCTAACACTAGCTATGGATGGCCGCTGTTGCGACCCGGATCTGGGTCTGGGTCTGATATGGTCTGTTTCCCGACGCTTCATTAAACTGCCGTTAGTGTCGTAAGCACCCGGCACCGGAGTTAAGTGCTGTATAGTACTTATACTGTATGGATTGCTGTAATGGTGGCTGACTGTTGGCTGGCTGTGGGCTAAGCTACATATCCCGGTTGTGTTGCAGCTGTCCCAGGCAGACAGACCGGGTGCTAGCTGGCTAAATTAGCATTAGATTAGTCGTCGATATATAGCTACAGCTAACGTTAACATTACTGGTAAACTCATTCGCGGGTTAGCCCAGCGCTGCTTTTATCCGTGGTGAAAGCAATCATGCTACCAATAACTTTATGAGCATGTTGAACGATGTGGTAGCTAACCGTATAATGTCATCCACCAAGCATTAGCTAGCTAGCATTAAGTTAGCTACTTGTCAACCAACACATTGTAGTAACGTTAAACTGGATCGATATTGATATGTATCAATAAATAAGATATCTGCTGTATTACTGTGTTGCAAAGTGGCATGTTATCAATCACAAAATGATGCTGTGTGGCAGAAAAAGCAGTATTATGGTTAGGAGTATTTTTTTCTGTAAATATGATTTACAATTACGCTCAAACATATCATCTGGGTGCCGTGTTTTGAAGGAAGTTACAAGGAACTAGAGGGTGAAAGGTTATATGACGCCACTGACGGGCGACTAGGAAGGAAAGGAAACGTGCCGTGTCTGAAAATAAAATAACAGATTTCTCTGGGTTTGACGTTTGGTGGAAACATTTGGGAGAGTGTAACTACACATCTCAAAAAATATATATAACATAGGTATGGTCGTTTTTAGACATTTTAATGCAGAAATGTTACATATTGTACCTTTAAAACAAAGTCCTCCACGATAGGCTGTGATATACAGTACTATGTCACTATTGGTCACCTCAGAGCCAACACAGAGAACATGTTCTTTTGGTTCAGGGTAATACAATGCTATTTATCATAAACTGGCTGATTAACCTTGCCTCGTGTCACCTCTTCATACAGTTATTTTTCCATATGTAAACCAAAAACAAAAAGCTAAATATTATATAAAATATATATAATATAGGGTTGTGCCGATGGACAAGACCATCGTCCATCGTGATGGCTGGCCGACATCACGAGGGAGAGCCACCATCGTGACGCCACACCCCCCCCCCACCCTGTCAGACCTATTCGCAGGCGCTGGACGGGAAATTAACAACTGTCCTTCATAAACAACAGGTTTCCCACCGTTGTCAGAAAGAACAGGGGAGACACTTTGTTTCTCTCACTATGACTACTAGTCGCTACTCGCTCCAAAGCTAATCGCTGTCACTCTCTCACTTCTCTGTCGCTCTATCACCCACTCCCCACACACACACACACACACACACACACACACATGCCGGATGGACGCACACACCAGCGCACAAGTATAACCATCAGGCCACTTGTGGATGCTATGGCGAAAGCTCTGCGCCGAGTAACAAGCGTTAACGTGGACAGCTTCACACTTTCCTTTCTCCCCTCACAAGTTTGTGGACACTACTGTGTGTGTGCATCAATAAGTAAGTCTGGTGTCCTGTGGGTACGGGACGATGTTACGTAGGATTTATGAATGTACTTAGTAACAGTAGGCTAATTAATGAGATCAGTATTTTTATGTGAGCTATATTGCGCATCTGTTCAAGTGTTCTGCAAGAGTTATGTTTCTGTTTTTTTAATTTCGTTATTCAGTGCAAACATAACGGAGAATGTAGTTTAATCTCAGTAATGATGGTATATTAGGTTATTACTGTTGCTCTGTTAAAGGCAAAAGTTCCACTGTTATGCAGAGCACGGACATCTGCACCGTGGTTAAGTGAAAGTAGGTCAAATTGTAATTTATTGCCAATAGCAGGCTGCACCTCCCCCCCCCCCGCCAATGACGATATCATCGTCCATCATGACATTTTACTGTAAACATCGTCAACTGCCAATTTAGGAGACATCGCCAAACCCTAATATAATATATACTAATATATACAAATATTCAGTACCTGCTGGGAGACTGCAGCTGCCAGGTTGCCCCCAGCACTATCCCCAGACACAGCAATGCGTCCTGGGTCCACAGAGTACCGGGCCAGCACCCCCTTCTGGAGGAAGTGTTTAACCACATGGTATACATCCTCATATGGGACAGGGAAGTGGTGAGCTGGGGCAAGTCGGTACCTGAAGAAACAGGTGCAGATTAAAGCTACATTTGGAGCCATGGTAAATACACATGAAAACATTTTAAGGGGATAACCAGATCATCAGATTAATGGGAAATTGCGCATGTTTTTTTTCTTAAATTAGTTTAATGCATTTACATGTTTGGGAGAAGAAAATAGGTGTATACAAGTTTAAGCAACAGAAAGATGCTCGTCTAGGCTGTAAATTATAAAATGATTGGTCAGTGTTATTGGTTAAAAGTTATAAACAGTGACACCCCAATTGATTCAAATGAATGCCTCAAAACAACTGCAAACTGCACCTACATTATTGAAATAAATTGCATGTTCTAAACTGTTATTGTTTTAATCTATGAACCAAATGTTACACATGGCTGACTTTGAGATTGTCAAATGCTGGAATTACTCATTGAACCTTGAAAAATTGCACAAAGGAATTCAGATGAGGCAGATACGGCAGTACCCCCACACACCAGACTCAAATACATGGATCCACTCTACCTCCCACTGTCAAATCATGTACAGTCATCAAGCACAACCTCGTAATACACACTAAAATGAAAGTATGACTTGGTGACGGAGTACTGGTATGTCACATAACTGTTGATTGACAAAGCTGAACAACGGTGTAGTGAATTAGATGATAGCAAGAGGGTATTGGCAAAAGACAGTTACAGTACTGAGAGACAGAGTTAGGGCCGGAAGTGCCAAAGAACAACAATGAGTGTAGCTGTGACAGGGAAAAGCCTGGTGAGACCCAAATATGAAAACCTGTTAGCTTCACTCTACTGCATCTTCACTTCCATCTAGCCTGTGACTAATGGAGGGAGGACAGGCACATTATGACAACAGCAAATTGTTTGAGTGGATAAGAGAAAGAGTTGGGGGAATAGTAGGACTGAACTATGAATAATACAAATGAAACAGATGTTTGTGCAGTATATTACAGTAGCTACATATAACTGGCTATAAAATATGAAATACTTACTCGACAGAAAGAACAACTGCATCTAGCTTAGTGACAATTTTTCTGGCCAGTAGATCATATGGACTCATCCCTGCATAGACAGAGGAGACAGACAGATCAGAACAGAGATTCTAAAGCAACACAAACCACCATAATTATTGACATCCAAGGTAACATTGCAGTAACAGAGATGAACCTGCCATGTAGTACAGCGGTACTTCCTGACAAGCTCTGTGTTACTGTAATTGTTATAGCCGCAACAGATTGCAACAACAGCATGACATGTCAAACTGCATGTCGTGTGTAAATTTACATTTTGCATTAGCAAGTGTAACCACCCTCTGAGGTTCCCCCCGCTCCAGCAGACGGTGTGTTCCTTACTCAGGAAACTGTGAAAGCTTTGTGGCTTGTGTTTGATAGTTTGCTATTTATGATCCTGTCATAATAACTGCCACAGGGAGTCTATACAAAGCTGTAATTTGTCACATCCATTTCAGAGTACTTTTCTCTTTAAAATTAGTAGAAGTACTGTGTGAAGAACACATCACAAACATCACCCATCCATCCATCTTTCTATCCATCCTTAAAAGTCACAATTCTGTGTGGTAAAGAAGAAGACAGGCCAGCCTATCAACTTACGGGAACTACCCAGACACCATCCTCCACCGTGCAGGTATATGACAGCTCTCCTGAGCTCAGATTCACTGCCCACCTGATTAGGCTGGTACAGCACCACCTCCACTCCATCAAATTTCTCTTCTGTCACCTTGACATGCTCGTCAGAAACAGGCACTACCCTTTCAGCCAGAGTGATGAAGTACATCACCCCCATGTAGTCCTTCAGCCCCAGTAATTCACTGAGGTCTGCCTGGAAAGGGAAGCAAAGAGAGAGACAGACACATTAGAGAATTGAGCCATGAGTATTACGTCTCACACTGTACATACTGTTCAGTTAAGCTATTGCAGGCTGCTTATCTTATGTAAACAACCACCTTGACCAAAGCTCATAATATTCAAAACAGAAAGGGTTAAGATGCTAAACTATGTGGCTATGCAGTATTACAGAGGTAGAGAGGGACACTGAATGTTGCCTGGTAATGTCAACAGCCCCCCTAGTTATTTATTTTAAGAAGTCATAACTAAATGATAAGTTCTAAAAGCATGACTTGCACTCTATTATGTCTGATGATGAGGCAGGCAGTCGGTGGCTGGCATGAGGCTAATCAGCTGATGCTCTTCTACTGTCGCCACAACAAAATCATCAGTCATCCACTCCAAGCTCTACATGCATACAACCAACAATACAAAATGTAAATATCTTACTTAATACATTACATTGTTTCATGCTGAAATGATATTGAATCCATCCGAAATGAGTCTGAACACTATTCTTCCTATCACAAATATGTCCTGTTGTGTTAAAGGCAGTAGCCTGCACTTGCATTTTGTGACAAATATGTTATACTCATACTACTGCAACACCTTTCTAGGTGTTGAATTGACTAAGTATCCTATATTGATCTTGTAATACTGCAAAACAAAGCCACTACTCATGTTTTTTAACATGTATACTAATGTTACAGCCATGTATACATTACTTGGTGTTAAACCAATAAAGGGTCATTTTAGTCGCACCACAATGGGCTAGCTAAACCACAGGTGCCTGATGGTCATAAATAGATTTGAGTTTCCTTAATAGGATCTAATATTAGAACAGGTGAGCAGGACTATACAACACGTGGATTAGCATCTGACATAATCTGATATAACAAGCATGTATATCCACATCAGCAAAATACAATACACGTTTAACCTGCCACTTTCCCTAAGACAACTTGGCATGTTTTGTTATTTGATATATGGTTACATTAATGAATCGCGTAGTAAACTGAAATAACAAGTACGTACGTGTTCATTCACCCAAAGTGCTAGATAGCATATTCTAAAGGGATTTATTTTTAAAGGAATCATCAGTACCAGCAGACCTAATGTGAACATAGTCTGCAAGAATACATTTTCTTTTGACTTACCAGGTTGCTGAGACTTCTGAAGAAAGAGTTGGTCAGCATGAGTTTCCATCTCTCTTCTATCTCCTCAGGAATTGGCTCATAAATATAATGAGCGGTAAAACAGCAGAGAGCGACGAATAAAATGATGCTTCCAAACCTCATTTTACAACGAGCGTCCTCAGCAACTGACTGCAGGGTACAAACACAAACAGGCTGTTAGCTGTAGCGAGGGACTCCGGTGCGCGAGTAAGCTTACGCTCAGAATAAATGTTGGATCCAGACCAGCTAAATATGACAGCACGTGTTTGGTGTCATTTGATGGTTATCGGCGTGCATGTTCGGAGCTTTTCTTCGCTGCTCGTGCGCACGCAATGCATGTCCGTCTCGTGGAGCCGGAGAATTACTTTCAGTGTCCGTGATATGGAGACAGGAGCGCGCACCCTGTGTAGGACCGTCCCACCTTGGCCCACACTGCAAATTCTTCAGGTGCCTCAGCGTGCACAGCAGTTACACATAACGCCCGAGTGAACTTCGTGGCAAGACGCAACGGATACTTAAAAATCATAGATTTTGGAACAACGGTGGCCCATGCATCCAACTTTGTATGAACCAATGTTTACACGTAAAATACATTTAAAAACGTCATAAATATTTGGTTAATCGTGATTTTCTTAAGGGGAAGTCACTCCAGATCCATGCAGTTGATGCACCAAAGTGTCAGCTGTGCGCTCCAGGAGACACCCAAGCTTGTGCTAAACCCATAGACTGTTAATATTACAGTCAATGGCTAAACCGCGTGTTCTTGGGTATAAATTCTGTACGTTCGGTCACAGTATCGGTGTGGCACATAACCTTGGGGCCGCAGCGTATAAAAGTGACTGCAGTGCAGCTGAACAGCAATGGTTGCAAGGCAGCCGTAGCTAATTATATTATTGGTGACAGAGGCAGATAAGATGTCGCGTTTCCTGGCAGGACTGACAGTCAGAGCAATATGACTCTCTCATGCTCTCACGTTTCTAAAGGACCCTCAATAAACTAACAGAATATACATCATATTTTCATTTTGTTTAATGTCAGTTTTATGCCCACGTCTTCAAGCAGAGGCAGGCCACAACATTCATGACGAAACAAAATCAAATTTTTGTGGGAAACAGGTCCACACAGGTGTGTCTTTGAGTCAGGCCCTTTACATTGGCAGTCTCTGCCTCTATTTCTATGGAATGCCGTTTCATTCAATATTAAAAGAATACATAAATAAAATACATAAATACATGAATAAATAAATAGGCCTTTGAAATACATCAATAATATGAGGCAATACATGAATTAAATACATGTAAATATTCATATATAAATGAATCAATTAGTTAAATATATTAAAAGGTTTTACTTTTACTTATTTCATGGTACTTTTATTTCATAAGTCCACATTTATTTCAAGAGACTTTTCATGAATCCATATTTATTTATTTCCATGGGCTTTTATTTCCTAATGCCACATTTATTGATTTCCCTCTCTATTTATTTCCAGTTCTTATATGCAAATCAGGGGGCGTGGCTGTCTCTCATATTCAGAACAGAGCCATGGACAAAAAATGCTGGCGAAGTGAGAGTGCGGACATAATGGAAGACATCAGTGGGCTCCGAGATAGCATGCTATCATTAGCAGATCAAATTGATCAACATGGTTTATCGGCAGATACTATTTTGGTACATATTACTATGGCGGATAAGTGCTCTTCAAGAAATATACGTAGACGACAAAGTTTTAAATTGTTTAAGACTGATTGAGCACCGTGTTCGTGTTCGGAAGATGTCCAAGTCCAAGAAGTCAACATTCCCGCTGGTACTACAAGCACAGGTGCTGGACGCCCGCCTCTGGATATTCCAGGCGACATGCTGGCTAACTTTGTGTTGTCTGGTCTATCAACCCGAGAAATCGTGGATCTGTTTGGTGTGTCATCCAGCACGATTCAGAGGAGATTGGCCGAAGAAGGCCTTAGGTGAGTTAAAGGTGCACTATGAGTTCCTTCATGGTTTCAGCGCGATTTCATTTGTGTCACTTTTTTTGCCCACGACTCTGTTCTGACTGTGAGACATAACCATGCCCCCTGATTTGCATATAAGAACTGGAAATGAATAGAGAGGGAAATCAATAAATGTGGCATTAGGAAATAAAAGTCCTTGTTTGAAGCTGAGCGCTGACTTTTAATCGTTCCTCTTTTGCTCCAAAAACAACCACCTCAGTTTTTTCTTCATTTAATTTAAGAAAGTTCTGGCACATCCAGTCGTTAATTTGTTCAATGCACTTAGTCAATGTATGTATTGGACTATAGTCTCCTGGCGATAAGGTTATGTAAATTTGTGTGTCGTCCGCATAACTGTGGTAACTTATTTTTTTGTTTTCCATAATCTGAGCCAGTGGAAGCATGTAGATGTTAAACAGAAGAGGCCCCAGAACGGAGCCTTGAGGAACTCTGCACGTCATATTTGTATGCTCAGATGTATAATTACCTATAGATACAAAGTAGTCCCTATTCTTTAAATAGGATTCAAACCAGTTTAGTACTGAGCCAGCAAGGCCAACCCAGTTTTCCAATCGGTCTAGTAATATGTCATGGTCAACCGTGTCAAATGCAGCACTGAGATCAAGTAATACTAAGACTGTAGTTTTGCCACTATCTGTGTTTAAGTGGATGTCATTAAATACTTTAACAAGAGCTGTCTCAGTGCTGTGGTGTGGTCGAAAACCCGACTGGAAGGCATCAAAACCATTGTTTAGTGACAAGAAAAGTTTGAGTTGTTGAAAAATTGCTTTTTCAATGATTTTACTTAAGAATGGAAGGTTAGATATCGGCCTATAGTTGCTCAGTAGTGCCGTGTCTAGATTGTTCTTTTTTCAAAGTGGCTTGATGACTAGTTTTCAGGGCTTGTGGGAAGGTACCTGAGAGAAGAGATGTGTTTACAATCTGTAAAAGATTTGAAGACATACAATTTGAAACATTTTTGAAAAGGCCTGTTGGTAGAATATCAAGGCAACAGGAGGAGGTTTTCAGATGTTGTATTATGTCCTCCAGGTTTTTATGGTTGATCATATGAAATTGTGTGATATTGGAATTTGTTTTGCCTGGACAGTATGACAACACATATCCCGTACTTTATATGGAGGATCTGACAGTTAGTCTAATTTTCTGAATTTTGTCTTCGAAAAAGGAGGCAAAATCATTGCAGGCCTTGGTAGATAAAAGTTCAGATGCTACTGGTACTGGAGGGTTTGTTAACCTATCAACAGTAGCAAACAGAGCACGTGAATTATTAGTGTTTCTGGCGATAATGTCAGAGAAGAAGGACCGCCTAGCATTCCTCAGTTCCAAATTATAAATGTGAAGTCTGTCTTTATAGGTGTTATAGTGGACCTGGAGATTAGTTTTTCGCCACCTGCGTTCAGCATTTCAACACTCTGTTTTTTCTGTTCTTACCCGTATGACATTTCTCCATGGAGATCTTTTCTTACTAGAGACAGCTTTGACCTTAGTGGGAGCAATGGCATCAATAACATTTGTAATTTTAAAATTGAAATTATCTACAAGCTCATTGACTGAGACCCCAGAGAGGGTGGGTGTGGAGGAGAAAAGCTGAATGAATGTTTCACTGGTGTTTTCAGTGATATACAGTTTTCTGATTACCTTACCTTGGACACTTTTGGGCACCGAGATAGTGCCATTAAAGAAAACATATGAATGATCAGAGAGGGCAACGTCAGTCACCACAACCTTGGAAATGTTCAAACCCTTGGAGATAATCAAGTCCAGAGTGTGCCCCTTATTGTGCGTGGGTTCCGTCACATGCTGAGTCAGTCCATAGTTCTCAAAAACACAATACAGTTATTTGGTCCCTCTATCCTGCGGGTTGTCCACATGAATGTTAAAATCACCAGCAATAATTACACAGTCAAAGTTAATACAGATTATAGACAGCAGTTCAGTAAAGTCATTGAAGAAAGCTGCACAGTATTTCGGTGGTCTGTAGATATTTAGAAATATAGCTTGAGGGGAGGACCTTAGCTGAAAAGTCACATATTCAAAAGAAGCAAAATTTCCATAAGATATTTGAGTACAATGGAATGAGTCATTAAACAAAATGGCTACTCCACCTCCTTTCTTATTCACTCTATGCTCACTCATAAAACTGAAGTTAGGGGGAGCTGACTCGATAAGAACAGCGCCACTGTTATTATGGTCCAACCAGGTTTCAGTTAAAAACATAAAATCAATATTGTGCTTAATAATAAAATCATTAATTAAAAAGGAGTTTCCTGCCAAAGACCTGACATTTAGTAAGGCTAGTGTTAGTGTGTTAAAATAATTATCTGTCTCATTTTTTGGTGTAGGCGTTGGCTGACGAGGAATGAATGCTAAATTTGCTAGGTTTGCAGTTAAGTGCTTCTTCTTTCTTAGTGGATTCATCATTCTTTTTCTATTACCTATTACAACATAAATTGTGGAAGGATTTAATACACAGGGCCTGGGCTTGTCCTGAAAAGAGTCATGAGTGCCACTTGGCGTGCATCCTGGACCCGGCACATATCAGACAAAGCTTGCTGCATTTTATACACAAGTATACTTATCAGTCTGGGGAGGAGGAGTTAGCTGCCATCCTTGGGTGGGCAGTGGTGCCTGCCATTTTACTTTTGGCCGAGGGCCAATGATGGGAGAAGGAAGGGGGATAAGTTTGATTCCAGCATCTACTTTTGGCCGGGGGTAAATGATGGGAGAAGGAAGGGGGATACATTTGGTTCCATCAACTACCAGTTGCTTCATCTGGTCAGTGAACTCCAACATGGGGCAGGGGGAAGGAGGGGAAAAGGTGAGTGGAGAGAGCGATGGCATGGGCGGATCCTCAAAGGCGTCAGGGTTGGTGAAGGGGTTTGAGGGGTGTTGGACGGGTGAAGAGGGGGATTGAGATTTCTCATCTCTGCTCTGTGGTCTTCCATGGTCAAATCTTTGCTCAGGCGGGGGCTGTGGTGGATTACTGCCCTGCTTTGTTATGTCTTCCTCTTGTTTAGATTCCTCTTGTCTCGTGTCCTTGGCCAAGGGAGCTGATGTGTGGCGCAGAAAGTAAAGTTGGTTAGAGGTGAACAGCTTTACTCCTGGTTTGTAAAGGAAAAGTCCATCTGCCTTAAAAAGATGTCTGCGCTCCCAGCAAATGTTAAAATTGTCAATAAGCTGCAGAGAATGAGCGGTACACGCAGTTAAAAGCCATTTGTTCAGTGTCAACAGTCTGCTGAATCTATCACCTCCTCTTCTGACTGGCGGTAGAGGTCCACTGATAAACACCTTCGCGTTTAGGGAGCTGACTGTTTTCAGTAGATCCCTAAAGTCCTTTCTCAACACTTCAGACTGTTGCTTTACAACATCATGTGACCCTATATGCAGTATAATGTTAGTCACAGTTGGGTGTGCTGCCACGATATCTGGGATTCTGTTGGCCAAGTCAGACACCATTTCTTTGGGAAAACAGAGCATTTTGGTGTTTTTACTGCTTTTTACATCTTTTACAGCAGAGTCACCCACAATCAGAGTTTGAGGCCCAGTTGTTAGCTTTCCCTGTAGCAAATCAGTTATCAACTTGCAGACTCAGTTGTTGGGGAGGCATTTTGTTGCTAATTCTCCCTTTTGCAGCTGTCCACGGCTGTGTTCTACTAAGTACAGGGGTTGAAGAGGCGCTCTGCCTGGATGGTAATGCAGGCCAGCCGTTCATATCACAAATCTCAGGGCGCTGTGCCCTGCCCGTTAGTCGTCCTCCCATTTCCCAGGAAGATTTACTCTTAGGCTTTGCACCGAAAGAGTTCCAGGGAGGACTACCACTTGTTGATTTATTACCCGCTTCACAGTCCTCCTGTTTCTTTGTAGTCTTGTTGGTGCTAATTAGCCATGTGTTAGCATGCTTTTGTCCACTGTTTTAGGTCCATGGTAAAGTGGTGTCATTCCCACATGATGTGTTCACTTCCACGTTTAGGCTACTTCTAACCGATGAATTTTGGTTTCCAGAGCGGCAATCTTCTGAAGGAGTTTGTAGTAGTCATCCACGGAGAAGGGAGGCAACTTGCTGCTAATTAGCTTTAGCTAAGTACCACGTTTCCAGTCACTGTAGTACAGGCTTGAGCTATTGGTAGGCCACGCTCACGCAGAAAAATGATTAAATATGGCAATAGCCTACTATGTCTACAAAAAGTGTATAGTCCAGTGATTTATAAGTATCCAAGAGCCGCTGCTCATAGTTTCTCTCAGAGGAAAAGCAAGATTATCAGCAGAAATATGCGAGCAGAGGCAAGAGCAAGCAGCAAAGCGTCTGCACTGATAAGTCAGTATAGTGTACATTCTTAATGTATTTTTCTAAATAGCTGTACATAAATAAATATTGCAAGTAGCTGACTGTTCCATGGGCTGATTATGCAATAGAAACACTGCACTTTATAAATATCTGCAACAGTATATTTACCTTTCTCACACCTCAATGCAATAGTAACCTAACTACATGCAAGCAAATCCAATACCAGCATGATGGGAAAGCAGCAGGCCTGGACACTAGAATACAATAAAACCTACATGAAATTTACTGTTTTGTAATTTCATTAGTATTTATCACTAATTTGTGGTAACCTAACACAAAACAATTTTACTGTCAGATCAGATGTTCAACCAGAGCATTATACACTCACCTAAAGGATTATTAGGAACACCTGTTAAATTTCTCGTTAATGCAATTATCTAATCAACCAATCACATGGCCGCTGCTTCAATGCATTTAGGGGTGTCGTCCAGGTCTAGATAATCTCCTGAACTCCAAACTGAATGTCAGAATAGAAAAGAAAGGTGATCTAAGCAACATTGAGCGTGGCATGGTTGTTGGTGCCAGACAGGCTGGTCTGATTATTTCACAATCTGCTCAGTTACTGGGATTTTCACGCACAATCATTTTTAGGGTTTACAAACAATGGTCTGAAAAAGGAAAAACATCCAGTATGCTGCAGTCCTGGGGGGCGAAACTGCATGGTTGATGCTAAAGGTCAGAGCAGAATGGGCTGACTGATTCCAGCTGATAGAAGATCAACTTTGACTCAAATAACCACTCGTTACAACCGAGGTATGCATTAAAGCATTTGTGAAACCACAACACGCACAACCTTGAGGCGGATGGGCTACACCAGCAGAAGACCCCACTGGGTACCCCTCATCTGCACTAAAAATAAGAAAATGAGGCTACATTTTTCACGAGCTCACCAAAATTGGACAGTTGAAGACTGTAGAAATGTTGCCTGGTCTGATGAGTCTCAATTTCTGTTGAGACATTCAGATGGTAGAATTAGAATTTGGCGTTTAACAGAATGAGAACATGGATCCGTCATGCCTTGTTACCACTGGGCAGGCTAGTGGTGGTGGTGGAATGGTGTGGGTGATCCCTTTCGCCTTCAGAACTGCCTTAATTCTTTGTGTCATTGATTCAACAAGTTGCTGGAAGCATTCTTTATAAATGTTGGCCCATATTGATAGGATAGAGTCAAATACGGTATTAGTATGGTGTTCCTAATAATCCTTTAGATGAGTGTATAACAACCTTATAGACAATTTCCATACTCATTTGCCTCAGTGATCATTGTGATAGACTAATTATAGCTGCTCCTTCTCGTCATTGCACTATAATGCAAAAAGCGGATTGTAGCACCAGCAACATACATCTCTTCTTTATCCTGATCGTCTTTATTTGAATGAAATTAAGGAATTATAGGCCTACCCTTAACAATTGATTGACTAAAGGGAAAAGTAACTCCTTGTGATGAGGCATGGGTTAAGCTCAAGATAAAGTCTCTTTTAGTGCCATTTGACATTCTCTGGTTTGAAAATTAGTTAGATTAATAGGGTGTGCTGGACATTAGTTTGATTTGTCTTCAGAATTCTCAGAAACCTGAACCAAATGCCTTCACGTGACTTTGTGTGAACCTTTGTGTCATGATCCTTTCAAATTTCTCTCAGTCAAGTTGGAATTTGTAATTGGCTGGTATGTAGGAGCAGGCAAGTGTCTCCTTCCATCAGCCATCAAACTCTATTGAGATGCAATCTGCAGGATCCAGTGTGTGACGGAGGCACGGTGAAAGCCTCTGTGAGACTGATCACTGCTGAGCGGTAGAATACTAAATAGCCTATCTTCTCTGAATACAAAATTACACTTCACACACTCTGGGGTTCTCCCTGGAATTCCCTCCCTACTTTTTCGCCTCCAAAGATGGGCCTCCACTCAGCTTCTAAGGGAGACCACCTCAGTGGCTTAGTAAATGTTTCATGGAGCCCTGTTCACGCTTTGCCTTTTGTCAGTTAGGGAGAACGGGTGTCGGAGGGTGCGTGGGTGAAGATGTCTTCATCTGGGTAGAGCCATGCTGTGCAGTGCTATGCCACATGGTTGCCCAGCACCCTGCTGCGTGTGGGGGTAGCTCAAGCAGATGTGAAAATTTCTAAAGACTCAAACAAGGAGTTTTAGCACTGTGTGAATGTGTGTGAATGTGTCTGAATGTGTGTTCATGCGTTAAGGTGTGAGTGCTTGGCCATGTTTAATTCCTTTGTGCATGCACATTCTTGGGTTGAACACATCTACAGAGGCATATCAAATTCTTATAATTAAGGAACTCAATCTGGACCTCCACAGCCAATAATGAGTAGGAGAGCAAACTTTGTTACTTTTTAATTTGCAGAGCCCTTGCTGAGGCAAAGTAGACTTGCTGTGTGATGAGAGGCATTTGAAGGCACTCAATTCTCAGTTCAGGCTGTGCATCATATCTTTTTGGTTGTGTTATATCCTTTCTACATGCATTACTGTACACATGAAGACAGGTGACACTCCTAATTGGGTGCCTCTCCAATTAGAACATAACACTAAAATATGCATCAAACTAACCAGATCAAGCAGAATGCCCTGAGAATGACCATTTATAGGGTTAGGGGGTAAAAGTCAAATACAGTATTTAATGTAGTCTATTTAAAGACAGTTACTGCTAATCAGTCTCACTTTAGTCTTTACATGCTTTTTTGTACATTAGGTGTGCTTAAACTAATATTTATGTACAATACACAAGTTGGTTCAGTGCTATTTGAAGTGGCAACACATTACAATTAGGGGTGGGTCCAAACCAAATCCTGCTTAGGGCTCCCAAAAGTCTATCTGCATGGCTGAAAATAGTCAATGTTCAATGTTTACTCGTTTGAGATACTGCTAAAAACTGCAGGGCACAGTTGTATTAGGACATTTTTTTTTTTTTTTTTTTAAATGAACCTATATGTTTGTGACCCACTTTTTAAAGTTTTACATCCACAGAGGGAATACATTCACTTGGGGCCAAGTGCCAGTATGAGACAAACATTCTTGGTTTTGGCCTTTTCATGAGATTTGCTAACAATAAGCAAAACAATATACAATAACATCAGCCCTATCCTTTAAAATGACAACAGATAACAAAAACCACCACAAATACCATTTGGCATAACAGATTTATATAAATTATTAATATATATAACAAAATATCTAAAGTAATGGATTCAACGTAAAAGGTAAATTTGTATGCCATAACAAACTATTCTTGAACAACGTCTAAGAACTACAACACATTAAATCGCTTAGTGGAAACCTTCACAGACAATGCACAAAAGGCCTAATAATGTTTTTGGTTTTTTTTTCGCATCGGTGGTTGAACAATTAGAGTTCAGGAAAAAATAAAGATTTGCATTATTAAAGAACATTTGAACTTGTGGCCCAACTACAGTAGACACAATCACTTGCAATTTTCATTTCCCTTTGACTTGAAGTATCCTTATCTGCTAAATAAATGTTAATCAAAACATCGTCTGGAAAATGTTTAACTTTTAATGTTTTCATCACACTTCTTTTGCAGATCTTCCCTACGTGACTAGTAACCAAAGCAGCATTAAGGATCTTGAGGTTTACTATTTCCACACAGTGCGTCGTCATAATCATGGGACTGAGTGTAGGACACAGCAGTGGTTAAGCTCTTTATCAGTAGTCGCCTATGTGACACTTTTGTTATAAGGAATGTTGGCCCCTCACCCCATTCCACGTGAATGTCTTATGTAATAACCGTGAATTTCTGTAATCACTAGACTAGAAAAGGAAGGCATTTGGACTTGGTTACGCATTGAAAACTCATTTACATTTAAAGTGTTGAAAAGTAATTTACATTTAAAGTGTTGGTAAAATAAACATGGTATAGGGCTATAATTTGATTATGGCTTAAACTTAAAATAGAAACATAAAATGATTTGGGGATGTTTAATCACAATTAATTTAATTAAACACAGCAGTGCTTTTATGGTAAAGGCTAGCATCAGCATGCTAACAATGACAGTGGAGATGTGAACCAAAGTACATTAACATTTACCCAGTAGTTGCAGAGACATTTAACTCAAAGTCAGTCAGTAGGCTTATTTCAGTCTGGAAGTGGTGGGCCGACCAACATCGTCATCCATAGATCTGAGCTACTAGCGTGGCTAAAATCCACATTCATTTTGTCTTTTGGTAAAATTCATTAAATGAACAAAAACTTGACAACCAAACCTCAACCTCTTTTGGCCACTCAGGAAATATGGTTATATCCATTGTATAGTTTTACTAGCGCCTCAGCTCTAAAACAGTTTTATAGAATTTTATATTATTCTGTTTTAATTAGTGCTGTCAGTTTAACGCATTATTAACGGCGTTAACGCAAACCCATTTTAACGGCGTCAATTTTTTTATCGCACGATTAACGTTCTTTCGGATCTAGCTAGAATGGAAACTAAATATTGAATCCCACTATGGCCAAGCCATGTCCCGCCCTACGAAGGAGCTCGATTGGTTGGGGTTAGGCATTTCACCTCGAGTGGTTAAGGTTAGGATAGCGGATTGGTCAGGGGATAGGACCTGAACAAATGGGGTTACGTTACCTTAGACCAGGCGTCCAAAGTAACGTAACCCCATTTGTTCAGCCAATGGCCAGTAGTAGTGATTGAAGGGCGGGCGCCCGGGCACGCCGTGGCTGCACACACTTGTTTGGACTTGCGAGCCGCTAGCTAGTAGGCTCGTCACAGCGATTACCTCCGGAGCGAGTAGTGACTCTAGAGTCAGTGAGAGAAACAAAGTGTCTCCCCTGTTCTTTCTGACCATGGTGGGAAACCTGGAGCAGGAAAAGTTAACTCTCTCCTTGATTTTACGTTGTTTATGGAGAAGGACAACCAGGAAATGAGTCGGGGGAAACCATAGTCGCTATGACGACCAGCCACGCTCGCCTCAGGCATGAGGCAGTACTATCTGCAATGGAAAATCAAGGTAACAGTGTTACATTGTGTGACAGATTATTAGCTCCAAGTGAGAATGTTATTGTGAAATTGAACACTATGTATATGCCAATGTTGTTTTCAATAAAAAAAAAAAAAACATTTGCACAAAGCAAAACAATCCACTTTTCCATGTTGGTAAAAGCATTAAAATGAGAAAAAATAATGGGACAAAAAGAAATCAAGGGACATTTATAATAGATAAAAATGTGTGATTAATTGCGATTAATCGTGAGTTAACTATGACATTAATGCGATTAATCGCGATTAAATATTTTAAATGTTTGACAGCACTAGTTTTAACGTAGTTCATCAATGTGGAGACAGTTTAAAATACTTTAATATACTATGTAGACTACTTGGTAGATTAGTAATGCATTATATCACATAAGCATATCATATGTTTGTTATTTTTTTATTTAAAAAAAAAAAATAACTATAAGTGTTAAATAATGCAGTGGAGTGAAAAGCGTAATATTTCCTTCTGAAGTGTAGTGGAGTAAAAGTATAAAATAGCATAAAATGGAAATAGTACCTCAAAACTGGACTTGGTACAGTACTTTATTAAATGTACTTACTTACATTCCACCGCTGATTTTATCTGAATGTATTGCATTTTACTCTATTCTGTGTCATAAATGTGTTGTTTCATTGTTTTAATGGTTTAAAACTAATACTGTCATTTATCAACCCTCTCAGAAGAACCTGAAGCATGGCTCTGTGTTTGTAAAAGTGCTGTACAAACAAAACAAAAACAGCCTTCAATTAATATAACAAAATGTAATATTTGTTTAAATTGTAATGTCATTCTTCAATAGGAGTCCATTGATTGGGACAGACTATCATTAATAAATGTTCAAATGTCTGTACACCACACCTACACTAAGTTGTATGTCACAATATTCTTTGTGTGTGTTTTCATATAAAAAATAGATTGAAAACAATCACAAGAGAATCGGTTCTGGCAAAGAAATTCAACCTACATCATTTTACAGGAACAGTAGGGCATACTAAAAAGATATGCTCGGCTAAAAAAACGTTTTTGAAACACCATGTGTTACCTAATAGGAAAATACCAACTGTTGTGGAGCATTGCTGCTAACATTTAAGTATAAAGTATGTTCACTTCAAGTACATGTGAATTAAATCAGTCCATCTCTAGTTGTTGAACTTTTCTTTCCAGCAGATGGTGCTATGGCCTAAATCAACTGCTACAAGACTTCCATGCATCTACTTTTACAACATATTGCTGTTGTCAGGCCAAAAGTCTGATTCTCCAAAATGTTAGGACCTGACAACAATAACCATGCTTAAACTGAATGATAATTCATTTTTTTAAATTCTCCACAGGGGGAGAATAAGCCTAGGATTATGAAAAATGTCTCAATACGGAGAAACATGACGCATGCAAACCACCAAATGAGTGACGACATACAGTATATGCAGACTGATTTGTAATGCTTTTATCTGCTTCTTTGTACTACTCAACAGGTCAGAAGAAGAATAACTAGTTGGCACTTAAGCCATGCACACTGAAGGGGCATGTTCACAGTTTTTGCCTATAGAGTGCATTATTTAACATTTTAACCCACCATATTTGCATGAAATATGTCCAAAACCTACATACAGTATCCAGCCTCAAGGCTGTACATTGGTTTAAAATAACTCAATAGATTTAAAACAGTTGCTTTCCTCCCTTCACTGCTATAGAGGCCGCAATAGAGATGCTTGCTGGGCAAACAAGGCCACCCAGTGGCCGGACCAGTCATATCATATGATCTATCTATACCTGATTACTGTGTCTCCAGTATCTAATTCCCAGAATTATATAATCTACATAAAATGTTAGGCTCAATGAGACTCACAAAACGTATACCCCAACAGGGAAAATTAACTTAGCCAATGTAATGTCCATCATCCTTTATGGCAATTTTAAGCAGAGTCTGACAGACAGCATGAGGGTGAGTTTGGATAGTTTTCTATCAGAAAACTATCCAAACTCACCCTCATGCTGTCTGTCAGACTCTGCTTAAGTCATCCAGACCTCCTGGTCTGTAGCTTCCCTCTGTAACAAGGTCCCTAAGGTTGCAGGGTGTTTGGCTTTGCTGACACCTAGAGGTGAAAGGTCAAAGGTGTGTAAAATACTGTGGCGTATGCAACACACATCCGCACACAAACAAAATATACTGTGAGCAGTACAACTGTCTGTCGTACACATGGCTCATGTGCTCAGGTTTACTGAAGCATTAAACAATCTGAAGCGCTTCCATATAACGGTTGCTAATCTCCATTTTTAATTGACGGAATCATGTTTTTATATTGTGCACTTAAGAGAAAATCAATCATACTGGTGTTGGTTTATTCATTTTTCTAATGGTTTTTATCTCTTTTTGCAAATCAAGGTGTTCACTGTATAACACATGCATTGCATTGTTGTCCCAGAGATGACCACGTAAGAGCTAATCAAACTTAGATCAAATATTAGTAATCTTCTTTGACAGATTTAAAAATGAAAAATCACACACATTTGAGAAAAATACACAAGCTAAAAGTATAACATGAACTGGTCCCAAATGAATCCTGAAAAATACATGAAGCATGGTGTGAGTGATGGAGATGTGCAGGAAAGATGCAGTGACACACAGACTGGTCACCAGTAATGACTATACCATACCATGTAGCATATACATTTCCCTCTTGACACTTCTGATTCACCTTTAAATGTTTAGTTTAAATCGTGCTTCCTACTCAGTAGCTGGACATAGTCTGGTTCTCTGTCTGAGATGAGCAGATGGAAAAACCTGAGTCATGATACTGGAGAGCTGAGACGAATGGAATCAGACACACCTACATGTGTAACACAACTGTATTGATGGCACAGTCAATCCTAAGCTTGTTAAATTTGCTGCCATTGTCAGGTAATTTTCAATTTCTTTCAATAAAATGTTTTACAAAATTGACCATAGTATAAGCAGAGTGCCGTTTACTGTATATACTATACAAAAACAAGACTAGTGTAATTGTATAGGTCCAGGTTTTTCCAGCCAGAATAGTACACCTACAAAATGTGCTATAGCACCGCCCCAGGCTCTTCAATGACATAACAGAGGAGGTCACAGATCACAGTGATTTAGAGAATCACTCCCTTGAGACAAGTTACCATCCTTCTCTGCTCACGGTATGGAAAGAAAAGCAATTATGGACATATTCAACCCCATAACACACTTTCCATCCTTTCCAACAACGAATCACATCCAGACAAAATGAAGAATGTTTAGTTCAGTGTTTGCTATACTGTAGCTCTCCATTTCACGAACTTTAACAAAAAGCATATCACACACACACACACACACACACACACACACACACTTTTTCTCCAAACCTCAATAAACCTCAGCTGATTCAAAACACGCCACCAGACTCAAACAGGTCCAAGAGGAGGAAACGCATCACACAATATAAAAATCACTTCAGTGGCTCCCAGTTCGTTGGATTTTGGGGGTTAGCTCTAGAATATATAGCTTGACCTCCCTCCTGACTCCCTACGATCCTGAATGCAACCTGGGATCCTCTGGGAGGTTATTCCTGGCCATTTGTTATTGTCTTTTGTTTTGTTATATCATATTGTATTAACGGTTTACTTATTGGGTTTTAAAATTGTATGTAAAGCACTTTCTAACTTGATTTGAAAAGCGCTTCATAAATAAAAGTACTATTATTAATATTATTTATATTATGTGGTTGCTTGTAATCTTTCAGCTCCACAGCAATGGATCTCTTAAGTTTAAGGATCGCCAATATTTCAAGCCAAAACATAATGCAACCCCCATGCAGGTTTAACAGATACCACTGAGACTGCTCTGATGAGACTGCTGGTTCCTGGCTGCTCTCAAACTTGCATGTTGTTTTTCTTTTCTTGTGTCTGTTATTTGTCTCTTTAATCTATTACGCACGTCTTGAAGTAGGTCAAAAGCTGTATAATATTGTCAGTTTCCATCATCTAAATTGCCCCCAAACTAATAACAAGTCAACGTGGAGGTTTTGCCTTACCCTACCTCACGTGAGGGTGGGCATGTTGAAGCTAGCCTTTGCTGTTCATTGCTGTCTTGTGTAGCACACAGTATTCACACAGTTGAACAATGTGAAGAGACAGATAGTGTTTTTGTCCAGTAAGAAATAAGGTCATAGAGGATAACAGGCTGACTCATCTCTTGCTGCTTTAGACTTCTATGCCTTTTAAGTTCAGAGGTTTCTGGACAGGTGATAGTAAGACTTGTAAAGCACTCAGATGTGTTCCTGTGACAGAAAACTTGGCCAGCACCGAGGACACAGAGAAACTGGAAGAGCTTCTGGCTGAGATCAGTGAGCCACATGTTAGATTTTGACGGCCTTCTGGCATCACCTGAGACACTGAGATCATTACAGTGAGTGTGGAAGGATGATTTAATTACTTGGTCCCTAATACACAGACAATATTTTAGCAGTAAAAGTTGGGAATTTTCCAAAGAGTCAGCACTAAATTAACATTACAGTTTAATTCCATAGTAGCAATGAACTGTATACAAAAAAGCTCTGTTCGTGCTTGTGGGATCTTTGGTCAGTCATTTATACCTTCCAATATTGTGAGATACACTGTAAATGTCCGTGAATTGTTCATGTTGCCTTTACAATTGTAGTTTAAATGATTTAGTTTCTTTTTACAGCCATATGCAACTGGTATTTCAGCAAATGGGAGGTCTAAAGAGGTCATTCAAGAGGTCAGCCCCACTGAAAAGACATTATAAATGTTAAATAAATAAAACAACAATATTTCAGCTGCTTGATAGAAAGACTTGCCCAATGTTTTGATTACAATTTCTGGTTAGCTTATGTATTCGTTGTTATGATGATGTTTTGTCATGCAGTTATGGAAGTGCTGATGTAAGGGTTTTCTCAAGGGACTCAAATCTAAATTGTGACATGTACATAGGGCTGGGCAATATATCGATATTATATCAATATCGTGATATGAGACTAGTTATCATCTTAGATTTTGGATATCATGGTTTTAAAGACTGCATTACATTAAAGTGATGTACTTTTCTGAACATACCAGACTGTTCTATTATTTGCCTCTTCCCCACTTAGACATTATGTCCACATTACTGATGATTATTTATCTAAAATCTAAGTGTGAAGATATTTTCTTAAAGCACCAATTGTCAACCCTAGAATATCGCCGCCCAGCCCTACATGTACAGTACGTTACAACTTGTTGATGTTTAATGACACATGCTTTGCAAGCATCCTGTTACGTAAACTACATCAATATCTTGCACATTTACTGCCTGCATTTTTATATACACACACCATCATCACATTTTATTTAGCCTGGCCATGAACTCTTCAAAATACCACTCCTCAAAATACAATCCTGCCATTCTCCTGTGTTACTTTTTACCTGATTTCACCTTTCAATGGATTTGATTTTATTCCTGGAATCCATTCTACATTTAGTGCAATGAGAGAGATCAGTCGCATAACTTCTGTCAGTAAAGCCTACAATTTATGCTGGTCAGGAAGTGCACATCTTTGTGGTTTAATTAGCAATTAAAATTATTATAGCAATATAATTGTTCCCAAATATTTTTCCAACTTAATATGCATCCTGTTGCATTCTTGTGATTATCCACTTGTAATGAGTCTCTTAAATTATCCGTGTTTGGAAAATTGTCACACAATCATGGTCTTATTTTATGCAACTGAGAATGTGAGAGCTGTTCTTCATTAATGGCATTCTCCATGTGTGTTCAATGTGGTGCTTTTATGAATGTGCAGATGAAAGAGAATGATGATAAAAAGAGAGCTGGACATGCAGGACTACCAGCAGGACCTTGATATCCTTTAATGGCTTTTTTTTTTTAAAGTGGGGCCATTAGGGCCCAAAGGACCACTAGGCACCGAAATAAAATGGTATAAAACAAATAAATAAATAAATAAAAAGATAGCAGAGGGCTCTTTCATTTTCACGGTCCAAGGTCACCCAGATCAGAAACATATGTTGTCATGTTTTCTTTGTGTTCAGTCAATGAGGCCTATGGCTGTAACCTCTGGAATCACTGGGAGTTACAGCAGCTAAACGTGACAGGAAGCTCAGAGCACAGCGGTGGGCCCGGTGCTTCTGTATGTCAGAACCACTCAGCCCTAACAAAAAGAGGCAGGTAATGTGCACCGCTGAGTCCCGCTACACCAGCCAGCTCACAAGCTTGTGACATCCTCAGTCCCTCCGTCCTGTGTATTACTTGCTCTACTTTCCAAACATATGACCTTTTTAGGATGAAGATAATTGCACTGTAAGTATTTTCATCCAAACAAGTGACAGAAATTACTACTGTGTATTAAAAACAATGTTTTTGAATGCAGGGGAATATTAGTGCATTATTAGATTATTCTGTCTCGCTTCGAGATAATACTAGCAGAGCAGAGTGGTTGAGACCATTCAACTGTTACCATAGTAACGCAATTATTGCAATCAGAGGGATAAACAAGGCAGTAAACACATGAGTTCACAACTCTCTGGAATGACACTGCGTTTTCCTGGCATGTTTATACATACCTAGAATGAGGTCAGATTCACATGCACTGACACGCTTGTGCATACAACTGCACATCAACCAATGGCCTCATAAACACGCCACACAGACACAAATATAGCACGGCTCTTTCAGAAGTCTCAAACAACAACAACATCAAAATGATTAAAAGATGACAGACTAAGACATTTTGACCAAGGGCTAAAACAATGGTAAGAAACAAAGATAAGGTGAAGTAGGTGAATGGAAAGTATATGTTTTGATCCGTTTTGTTCTCCCTGCACTTCAGTAAAAACAACTGTTGATCAGAAACTGACTCACAAGTTCCAGGCGGCAGTAAAGGGGGATGCATGAAAAAAATAAAAGAGGGGAAAGAGAACAAATGGTTACTACGTGAGAGACCTTTAACTCCTTTATTTTGTGCCGCTGTGTTTTGCTGAATGTGTCCCGTGAAGAGAGTAGTTTGACCATGGTAAGCTGGAGCATTATTTATGAGCTAGATCTAAAAGACGATGTGCACAGATCAGCATGAATGCACCAAAAACACAGACAGAGCAGTGTGTTCATTACAGCTGAATGCTCAAGTGACTGCATATGTTAAACCATATTGTACGCATAAGTTATAAACTCCCCCCATGTTTATCAAGACATACAGGCTATTTCCACACACACGACACACATCACCGATTAATCTGAGAAAAGATGTATTGTTTCTCATTATTACACAGGAAAATAAATAAATAAATAAAACAAATGCGTCACAATTTCACTAATAAATGTGCAACAGATCTTTAATTTTCTCGTCATCGAAAAGTAAGAACTCAAATGTCCTAATTCATGTGTTATTTAATGAGTCATAAAACGTGCCTGGATTATTTGGCTTCGCAAATACTTAACCTTTCTCACTCCACTGGTTTTCCTTTACTCTCTGAAAGTCTGAAACCATCTGGTTTTGTTTTATCTTAGACTTGAAGACTAAAATACTCAACTGGCCCTCAAACATTAAAGTCATTACAATGATAACGTCCTGCTAATCTCAGAACTGGAAAAACAAAGATCCATCATAAATTTGTCGAGCAGCCTGGACAGAATCTCTAGCATTTGTTCACTATCATGTGCATCCTCTGTGGAGCCAAAAACTCTTTTCACCATCTCTGTGATTTACATGCTCACTGACACAGATGACAGTCAGTGACATGTTTGTAAATCATCAATGGCTAAGTCAATGCCAAATAGCCATGTGGATTTTGAGGGCTCCAATAACATTTCTGAGTAAAAATACCACCAAATTCCAAACTCCCAACTATGGCTCAGTAGAAAGCCCTGAGTTAGACATAAGCTGTAACGGTGTACCAATACACTGCATGACATACGACAGTGCCATGCAAAAGGTCTCACAAAAGGTCAGTGTCCTACAGATATACTGCAGAATGTCCAGGACTTAAAAATGCTCTAAAATAACCAGACGGTTGTTACTGTGATTCCCAACTGACCAGCTCACCGCCAACTGGGGATGCAAGTAGTGCAAGGCAAGTAGAAAAATGATTTACTATTTGAACAGTAGCAATGTTGCACTTACATATAAAAGCATTTTTATACCCAACTTAAGTTCACTTTCTCTGTTGGGAAGTATTTCAACTACTGTATGGTAATTCTTTACACAGAACAGTCATTTGTTGTTAAATAAGTTGTTAATAATTATCTAATACAAGGATGCAATCACAAAGTTGGGATATGTAATGAACATGAACAAGAAATAATATGGGGCATATTTTTAACAGGTAATAATAAGTATCCTTTCTTCGTAACAAACCCAATGCTACTGTTGTGGTGCCTTTAATCAAGCCACTGAACTTAAACTGCTCCAGAAACCAAATTCCAGTGACTTGTTTAATGAGGGACAACTTAACATATTACCCTACATCTTGGCACATATCAGCATAAACTGCATTAATAGTGTTATTGTAATATGAAAAGTTTTACAAAATCAAAATGATAAGACAAAATAAGGCAAAAAAAGTACACATTTATTTGACCAAGCCAGATATATTCTGAGCTGCTGTAGCCTCCCTGTCTCACACAGTAGTCGCAATGCCATGTCATGACCCTAAAAGGCCAAAGGTCAATTCAGACTCAGGACAGACAGCTATTAACATGTATGACTATTGTCACATCGATCAGACGTGTCAAGAGAACTGGGCTCCTTTTTATCAGTACTATCGAGAGTTAAGGCGTATGCAGGACTGAATTAAGTCACAGAACTGAATTCCAAGAACTAGATTTCTCTAATACTCACACACCATACAAACTCACACACTGATACCCACCAAAACAATTTGGTTCTGCTTATCGTTCCAACTACACATGGCTTGCTTTCTGGACTGAACAATGCTGCACATAGCGATACATTCTGTTTTGTTTAGGCTGTATGGGCAAGATGAATAAGAGTTGCGAGCACACGAGTCAGCAGTGCGCCATGGACCGCAGGTTTTGTACTCCGCTCCGAACGCCAACAGCTGTTTGTTGCCAGCGCAGCCGCTGTATCTCTCTTGGAATCAGAATGGTTAAAATCCAAACGATACCCAACCCTAATCGTAGGCATGCCGCGGTAGTCAGAGTTTCTGGTGTTACTCGGGCACACACCGAATACATGACCCACCCATGTCATTTTGTTTTTACAGAAATAAAACTCATTTAGATCAGCGTATCACATTTATCAAATAAAAAAAAACTCCAATTTATAAAATATATATTAAAATACTATCATAAATTATATATCATCTATATTATATATCAGTATTTAATGTCTGATGATCGACGCTCTAAAAAGAAAACTTTTGTTTATATGATGTAGACTTTTTAATCACAAGAGCCACAGAAGCTCGTCAAATTAAACTTTAACCATGTGCTCGCTTACATACAGGGAAATTAGTTTCTACTATGGATAACAAATGTGAAGGAAAGAAACAGAAGAACATGAAATGTGCTGAATTATAAAGAGAGACTTCCACACATGAGGAAAAACATGTCAAGGATGTTGAAAGAGAGTCTCATGTAAGACGATATTTTTTCCAAACCACACTATTCCTGTCATTCACCTCCCACAGAGGTGGGCCCCCAGTCATAACCCAACAGTGAGTGTGAGGCTCTGAGGCCAATGCTGTATGTATCTACAGATTCCTCAGAGCCTACCAGCTAGCTGTGACTTTTAACAGCCGGCCCGTTCCTCCACACACCCTTTAGCTCACACTGAGAGTAGAGAGAAGAAAGTGATATCAGTTTATCATTTCCTACTGTCAGCCAGTCAGTGAGGGGATGAACTGTGTACGCAAACATGTGGAATGTCCTTAAATCAAACAACATGCTGCAGAATCAAAGTTCTTTAAAAACCACAACGAATCCCAATTTTACCTCCAGATGCTTTTAGCCTAAGTATTATTGCTTGAAGAATAATACAGCTGCCCTTGTAGTACTCCATCATCTGGAGTAAATTAAAGCCAATGTGAAACAGTGTCCTTGGCAAGAAAAATAGATGGACCACATTCAACTTTGTGATCAGCAGAATCACAAACAAACAAATCATTTTTACTGGCCACATATGCAAACACACACACACACACACAACCTGTTTCAAGCTATGCTCGTCCCATCACCTCGACCCTGTTGTCACTGTCAATGTGCCATCTCTAAGAAGAGGTCCAACTCTTCAGTTATAATAATGACGACTTGAATCAAGACATAATTAACTCTACTATGTGCCTTACTAGAAAAAAACAATTCTACTCTATTTAGCTGAACAAATCCACTTTGATGGGATTTAGAAATAGGCATGACATCCTACATAATTATACAAGAGTATGTTGGGGAGAGGAGAATATTACAAACACCAACTGTTATGGAAGTCGGTAAGTGAATCAAATGTGTGGCTGTCAACAAGCCTCTGATAACATAGGATTACAGTAATAGTCCTCTCTCGTCACTGTTGGCAAATCAAATAACAGCTAGAACAATCCAATTCTACTTCTTGGTTGCTGGGTGAGAAGCATGTCATTTCCTACTGTCAGCCTATAGAAGATTTCTTGCTTCTATGGGGTGAGAAGCATGTCATCGTTCTCACCCTATAGAAGCAAGAAATCTGATTTAGGCTTCAATGAGGAAGAGAAGATAAGAAGTGTTGTTGTTGTCCATGTCCTCAAGTGTTGGTGCGTTGTCCAGATGTTCAAGTAAACAAGCCTGTGACCTGAAGTAACTGATGAAAGGGATCCCCATAAACCCTCATTCCATGCAAATTATTCCACCAACACATTTAAAATGAAGTTCAGAACCCTTTGCTTGCTCCTTTGTGGTTTGAATATGTCTGAAAGGTTATACTGTAGTCATTAACAGTCTCGTGTGTTACTAAAGATAGTGCACATTCCAAAATTCTCCCCTCTGCAAATGTGCCTCTGTGTGTGTGTGTGTGTGTGTGTGTGTGTGTGTGTGTGTGTGTGTGTGTGTGTGTGTGTGTGTGTGTGTGTGTGTGTGTGTGTGTGTGTGTGTGTGTGTAAATGGTGTGGATGAAAGATGTGGTGAACAAGCAGCTTTGTGAGAGGAAGAAATGTTGATGACAGCCACAGTGAAAATCTCCCACAAAATAAACGACACGCTGATTTTAAGCTGAAGATCTAAAAATGTAGGCATTTGGGGTGCTATGCTATATCAAAAGAGTACCAATACCCTTGTCCATCTGCTGTGAATTCGCCATGATACAATTTAACTTAAAAGTCTTGGATGTAAGAGTCAGTCCTCTAACATATCCACTAACAGCAGAACGTGGAGGAAAAGTATTGGCCTCTAAATATGCTGATTTGTGGGCACAGAGGGACTCTTGGAATTCAACAAACTGGTCAAAAGAATTGGATTTTGGAATAAGAAAAAAGAAACTGACCCCTACATGCCTGAAATAATGTTTTTTTGTTGTTTTTTAAAACATAAGCAGACTACAAAAAACATCTGGTGAGAAAGAATAGAGTAAAATGCTTATTGGACTAATCTCTAACACGTTTGTCCTTCCCCATGGTGCTTTCATCTGACAAAGAGTTTAACAAAGAGTGTGTGATGCAGACAAGCTTGGGCCACTTACCATGTCCAAATTTGATGTAGGCTAGCTACTACTTATTATAGAGAGTCAAGATCAAGCATAAATTCATTCACAGGCTATAGCTAATAAATCACACCAACCATTTCGATTATTCTTCTAGGAGGTTACTTGCTTCTGTGAAAAACAACTTTTAAAACTTGATAACATAAATCAAATATTATTGTCTTGGCAGACAAGTTTTTGATGGAGTTTAACAGTCTATTAGATGCATGCGTGGTATGTCCAGCAGACCACTTTCCTGAGTATTTCATGGTTGCAGTAACTCTAGGATTACATTACAGCAGATTACAGGGGGGCGGAGGAGACCGAAGTGTGCGCTCGCTGCAGGCGCTCATACAGAAATGACTCCCGTCCCTCTGCGTCTCAGACACAGTGGACTCGTCTGAGGAATCAAACTGGAGAACTGCTGAAACCGAATGTGGACCTTCTACTCTTTTATTGGGGTTTTTACATTATTACGTTATAATTGCAGCAGTTCCGCTTTCTACAGTTTGTTCAAGTGCGTTGAAGGAAACCGTAGGTCATTTAGATTTCTTTTAAAATATGTTTCCCTGCCTTATCAATATAATACATTATCCGTAGCCTACAGTATTTTTGCACGGACAGAATATTTATTATCTTTGCATAAGATTTTGCATGTGACGTTTTCTCAGTTTGAATTTATTACCATCCTAACAACGTTTGCCCTATCAGAGTATGTCCTTGATGCCTATAAAAGTTGAGTGACGTGATGCAAATGTACAGGGGGGGAAACAGCCTACTAATCTAGCCTTTGACTGCGTCGGATAATCCAACTTTCAGATGAATTAGCCTATATAGTTTGTTGTTTCATATAGTGATATACCCATCTATCTACCAATCCATCATATATCTATCTATCATTGGTATTCATGACTGGAGTAACGCTTCTACACGCCGTGCTTCCCTCTCCAGGTGGGTTTCATTAATGGTCCAGTACAACGCCTAGCCCTCCTTGCCCGTGCACAATGAGTGTGTGTGGCCGCAGCGCCTCACACCTGTGGAGGTGGCTGCTGAAGGCTCTGTTGTTCTTGGCTGCCGTGCTGCCGTCGAGCGGGGACTGCCCAAAACCATGCGCCTGCAACGTCCCCACTGAAGTGCACTGCACCTTCAGATACTTGACCGCAATACCTGACCACATCCAGCCAGCTGTGGAAAGAATTAACCTCGGGTGAGCTTTCGCTTTTTTTTTCTCTCCAGCTTTTAGCAGATGATTGGAAAACTGCAGATAGCCTACTCTGGGGGAAGACCATTTTTGTATTGATTGATTTAGCTAAACCACAGACTGTCAGCTGCAAAATGATTTATTGTAATACACATTACAAAAAAAATAATGTTATAAGTAGGCGACTGTCTTCTCAGAGTTTAAACTAGCAAAGCCATTTACCATCACTGGTAGTAAAGGAACTGTCAAAAAAGACAGAAATTTAGATAGAAATGTGCGTCTATTGACCAATAACGTTAGCATAACCTTAACTTACCTCAAATTTAAGGGGGGTGTCACTGGGCGATCTGAGTCTCAACGCGATCTGAGTCGCGTCGAGTTGCGCATGCTCAGATTTAAACAATTTACGGCATAACGACAATAACGGAAGATGGGAACAGCAATAATCGAAGATATAGAAGGTGGAAATCATTTCAAAAACGTTTTAGTTATCAAATGCTATCTATGATTGTTTGATTGCTAACGTTAGCTCATAACACCATTCAAATAACAGCCGTTGTTGTGTTTGATTGCTAACTTGTAGCCAGCAGTGAACAAACTTGGTCATGTAGCTCCATTTTCACTGACTTTATTTTATTTTTTATTAACTGACGTGAGGGATCATGCCGTGAACATGTGATGCTTTACGCTAAATAATACATTACTGCCATTTCCATCTTCCATATCTTCGATTATTGCTGTTCCCATCTTCCGTTATTGTCGTTATGCCGTAAATTGTTTACATCTGAGCATGCGCAACTCGACGCGACTCAGATCGCGTTGAGACTCAGATCGCGCAGTGACAGGGGGTTAAAAAGCTAACATTAACTCAGGCTAAATCTGTGAAGGTTAGCTAATGTCAGCTTTAGCAAATAGCCCATTTAACTAACGTTGGCTAACCTATTCAATTTTCAGCTATGATGCAAATTGTACAACATACCAGCTATAGCTAGCTCCTCGCGACCGGATTCGCAGCTCCGCAAAACTGCCACAGCTAGCCTCTCTCGGTTTCCCCAAAGAATTTCTAATATAGGAAGAAGTTCCACTCCCTCGTTACTTCCGGGTTCTGAGTTCCACTAGATGGCGCTCACAGGCCAGTGCAGAATGAATGGGACTCTATGGAGCTATACCCCTAAATATCCACTTTTCTCAGGATATCATTTTTTGTCTAGTAATTTGAATGTTGCATTCGAAAGGGGAGGCAAAGAAAATACATACTGCTGGGTGTTAGATTTTTTTAAAGTCACTTGTTTGTTCTAAAAAGCCTTTTAAAATGTCAATGACATCATACACATATACGGCCAAAGATACTGGTTTACGGCAAGCTCTGAGTCGCTTCTTTTTCTCTCTCGAGGCATCGACAACACAGCTGACAGGTTAGACTCTCCCTGTCAATACACATGCTAGAAAGATGTTTGCTAATGTTTTAACGACCACGCCGAAATATTCACTCTGACATTCTGGCTCCACTTCGGATGCCGTCAAGCGGGATCTCCGATCGTAATCAGTCCTTCACTGACCAATCAGCATTCATTAGCAGAATGCTAGCGTGATATGGGCAACAACGACTCAACCTGTAAGAAATCGAAAGGGCATAAGTACTCATTCATTCAACTTTCGACCTATAATCCATGTTGAACTTGCAAAAACTACAATCAAATCTGAGATTTCTCAACGACAATCAGGCGAAAGAGACAAACTTAGCCGTCTAGCTCCATAGGGTCCCATTCATTTTGCACTGGACCGTGATCACCCCCAGTGGAACTCTGGTGGAACTGCAACCAAAGTCGGTACAATGGGGCTGAATGGGGAGTGGAACGGCTTTCCCCTCGCCGATGAAGAAGTCCCGACCTGCCCTGTAGCCACTAGCTAGTTTCTGTGCTATTAGCCAGCCTCCCAGAAATATGAAACATGGTGCTCCAGGTAAACATGTTATTAAATTACCATAGCCTACCTGATGGTGATAACAGAGAGTGCCATTATGTTTGTGCAGTGTTTCCTCAGGTTGGCAATTTGAAAAAACATAAACATATTCTAAAAGCTTGTGTCTATTCACCTTTTACGATATTGTACACAGGTGTTTTTACTGAATTCCCCTGATTAGATGATAGATCCCTCAAGACCTTTTCACACAGATTGACTTGTCACGGCAGGAAATACCAACCTGCATCACTGTGTGGGCATGTATAGTTTGTGCCTGATTCCCGTCTCTTGTTACCTGTCAGGGAGGGAAAACCTAGACCATAAGAAGTAGATTCCTGTTCCTGTCACAAGTAATGCGCATGGAGAAGGGACACCTTTTGGCTTGTGGCATTCATCAGGGTCATCCTGAGGCCTCAATCCGAAATGCGTTGGTCTTACAATATAGTTGTAGAAGTATTGCTGAGGTTTTGACCTCTTAAAACTTATATTCTTACCATTTTTATTTCTGCGCTATTTCTACTGTGGTGACCTCGCATAATTCCCAACGTAACCCTGCCCAAGTTAAACCTGAGGAGAGGTCTAATAAGCCAGTTCAACTCAAGTGCAGGACCTTTAACTTAAGTACCTCCATACTTCAAAACAAATCCTTTTGGAAAATACTAAATGTTTAGAATATATATATAGCCTAGAATGTACTTTACACCAAAAGCATGCCACAAATGTGTGGTAAAGTGAGAGATTATTGAAGAGTGATGAAAAAATAAAACTGTAAAGCATTTTCTTTAAAATACTATTGTAATTACTAGTTGATACTAGTACTAATGGATACTAATCCTTTGTCACAAAAAGTTAATGTATTATTAAATAAATAAATAACATATAAAAATAAGTTAATATTTTCTGGGTTTTTTTCTGATTGTGAAAGGGAGCGATGATTAAAGTAACACATTTCTGAGCTAGATCAGTAACAGTAACAATATTAAAGGTAACATCATCAGTGATGCACCAGCAGAGCGCTCTGATCTTCAACCTGAGCAGAGATCTAATCTGGAAGAGAGTTTTCATTTTTCTTTTGTGGTACATTTGAGCTAATAAGCTGAAGTCTGTTTTTTGTTTCTCTGCTTTCAGGTACAACAGTATAACTGTCTTGAGAGAAAATGATCTTTCAGGACTTGAGAACTTAGAGTTGTTGATGCTGCATAGCAACACTATCCACAGTATTGACGACCGAGCCTTCCAAGACCTCAGGTCTTTACAGGTAAAATCATATTTTTGTCAGTCACTTGTGAACAGATTACAGTCTTGTCTTGTAATATTGGAATACAAGTTCACTGTACTGGAATATCAAAAACACTAATGTGAAAAGCCTGCCAGTATCCTATGGTATAGTTCGATACTTGTGCATGACGACACGAATATCAAGAATGTACAATGTTACTTCCACTGATGTTTGATCTTCACATAATTGGATTTATAAAAGATGGATAAAATATCAGTACAGTATAACACAGTCCAGTACATCAGCACCACAAGCTACAGACTCAGACATTTAAACTCAGTCCTAACAAAAATGAAACCCCACAAACTTCACAAGGAGAGCATTATTATGGGGCTTTCATAGTGGATTGCATCATATTCCACTTTCTTTTATTTTGTATAAAGAATACTCTCCAATAACTGATTGCTTGCATATTTCCAGACTAAATAATGATTCTGCTGTCTTGACAACACTTCATGGTATCCCTCAATAATGTGCTGTTGTGTGTTAATAGTCTTAAATCAACATTATTTTGACAAACATCTCCAACTTCTCAATCATCTTCTCACAGGTATTGAAGATATCCTTTAATAAAGTAAAGGAAATCAAAAAAGAGACGTTCAAGGGCCTGGACAGTCTGCTGAGACTCCACATGGACCACAACCACATTGAGTTCATCAGCCCAGAGGCTTTCTATGGCCTAACCAAACTCCAGTTGGTCCATCTGGAGGGTAACCGCCTCCAGCAGCTCCACCCAGACACATTCATCACACTGAGACAAAGCCAGGTGTTCAAGCTGTCCTCAGTAAGAAACATCCACCTGTCAGACAACCTCCTCACCACGCTGCCTGAAAATATCTTCTCAGGCTGCAGCCAGTTAGAGAACCTCTTCCTTCACGGCAACCCATGGACATGTGATTGTCGTATGATGTGGTTCTCAGTGTGGGCACAGAAGAACACAGGTGAGGAGTGTGTGTTTGCTTTGGAATAGTCTGAAAGCAATCAGACAGATTCACATGCTTGTGTACAAGGGAAGACAGCCCCTTCTTTCTTAATGACGGATTCTTTCTTAAGGCATTGATTTCTTTCTAAACACATTATACATGCTAGAAAATACTTCTGGAAAACATGTAAAAAGTCTGAAACTGTGTAGTACTGAATTGTGGAGTTAGACCGTTAAACAGTTTTTTACCATGTCTGTGTCCAGGATCTTTTGGGCGGCCTGAAATCATGGTTTGATGACACACTGGAGTCATCCTTAACATAACCTCTCCCCTACTACATAAAAAGGATGTAACTACTAACGTTAGAGAACATAGCATCAGTGTCGTTTTCTTCACTCTCATGTGAGCGGCGCAAGTTCACTATGTTCGGCAAGCTCTCTTAGCTTTTTCAGTCTAATGAATACATGCAGACCTCTGCCAAAAGCCAAATAGTCCAGTCATATATGATATGCACATCTGCAATCACAACCACTGTATATGTCTGGAAACATTTCCAAAACTGTAAGAAGCAGCAGACAGAACAACTGTTAAACTTACAGTATGTTATGACCACTATTAAAGGAGAACTCCGGACAATTTTTACGTTAATCTTGCTAAATATAACTATGCGAGACTTGTCTATAGCAAAAACAGTTAGCGCAACAGCAGTTACCTAGACGGAGCTGCTGCAGCTAATGCCCACCGCTCCCACTTAGCTAAACGGCAGTTATGGGGACATAAATGAAATAGTGCCTTTGTGTATCTTAACAGACACAAAATCCAGTTAAAATGTCTGTGTAACATGAACAGGGCCCTTACATGACAACAAGATGCATTTTCAACATTCACCTACCCTGTTAGCTGCTAGCTAGCTAGCTTTCGTCTGGGACGAGAGAGTGTTCAGTCAGGCTTCAGTAATAATCATCATGCAGCAGTCCCCTGTGTATTTGTAGCATATATATGGATATATAAGATATATATCCATTTTGTGTGCGATCCATCTGGCATTGGAGAGTAGTATTCTCTAATAATAATAATAATAATAATAATAATACATTTAATTTATATAGCACTTTTCATAGACTCAAAGTTGCTTTACAGGGAAGAATTACATGTAAGAAAAATACAGCATAACATGAGGAAAGGGGAGGAGAAAAAAAAGCGACTCCCAAACTATGCTCAGTACAGTACAGAGTACAGTGTGGGAACAGGAAAAAAACCTCGGCAATAAGCACATACAACACGATTCAACACATGACTTGCAACAGGGGAGGGAAATGGGGGGGAATGGGGGGAATGGGGGGTGGAGGTAACCCAGACATAGGCAAGCACAGAGCCATAGAGATAGTGTCTTTCTCTATCACTCTGGGCAAGCAGCCATCAGAGCAGGCAGAGAAGCGGCGAATAAACAGCGGCAGCGTCCTCTCCGTCCGACCGAATGGCGCTGGTCACAGACCAGCTTGTCAGACTGGGGGGTAAAAAAGCGGCGAAGGCGTGGGACGGGGGTATTAGGGGGGAGGGGGGCCTGGTGAGAGTCGCTTAGCCTGGCACCCATTGGGGCCTCAGTCCGCAGGATGTCATAGCGTTAACACAGCAAGTTGCCATGGAGACAACCTTGAATAGGTCCCAAGCAGAGTCAACAATCAGCAGGTGTCTGAGGGAAGTTGGGGAGGAACGCAAGAGTGTCTCTCTGCAATGCTCTTCAGGGGGATGTGAAGTTCCAGCAGCGGCCTTGGCCGAGGCCAGTGCTGGATAAGGGGGCCGAAAGTTGATAAGATTGGAGTTATTTTGTCTCGGCGCGAGTAGCTGCATTCCTTTACACAGCCACTCTGTTAGTCAATTTCTGGTCAATCGGTCTTTGTAAAAGCGGTGATCTATCCAAGATAATATCCAAATTGCAGTTCATCTCCATGTTGTTATCCATAGTGCGGTTAATAGTCCCAGCTTCAAACACTGACCGCTCTGCTCACCGCTTCAATCATTCCAGGCAGCTTTTTAGGGCTTTGAACAGCTGTCATAGTCTTGTCAAATTTGTCGATAAACCAGGCCAATGCCTAATCCGGTCAGCAAGGGCCTGTTATCATGGTTCCGAATAGGTAGATATCCTCAACGTCCTCCCTGGAATGAGCCGCCAGACACACGACCCGTCACTTCTCCCACGCGTCCATCGTGTAGCCAGCAGCAAACGTTCCGGCAGGGCAAGCAGGTTCCCCCGAACCCAAGCTTCTCGTCGAGAAGATGGTGTCAATTGCGTTGAGAGACCAGTTGATCAAATCCATGGTTTTAGGGTTTGGAGAGCAGTGCTGAGAGAGTCTCTCAAAGAGTTAGACGAGACAAGAGGAGCAAGCAGGGGAGGTGTGGGAGAGGAGAGGAGAGAAAATGCGACCGCCTTCGTTGAGAGCCAAACGAGAAGTGGAAGAATTCTCTGCCGTGGGGATCGTTATGGTAGTGTCCGACCGGTGGACTTGCTTCTGCTTCCTGCCCGCAGTCCTCGCTTGCTGCACCGACAACAATCGCGAGAGTGCCCGCTGGTCGTGGCTGTCCTCCGGAGGACCGGTGATGCATTCGCGGCGCTTTTTTGGGGGTTTATTTCCCCTCAAAAATAGGTAATTGAGCGCTGTAGTGGTTATGAGCATATTATTGACTATGTAACTACATGGAAACGGGCAGAATTATGCCTGTGCCTTGTTCAGTAAAACACAGACGGCTAGCGGCAGTCTCGTGCTGAAGTCCCGTGTGAATTCAGTTGTAGCAAGATAAATAACAGTGTAGGTTGAGGAGAGTACAGTGTAGCGTGAAGAGCGGAGGTGTTCACAAGGGAAGAAGCTTGGAGTAACGTAACTATGGAGAATATCGAAGAAGATATTGAACATATGGAAGAGGCTTTTGAGTTTGATGGTCGTCCTTATTTATTTGAACCCGAGTATACAGACGAAGAACTGGCCTCACAAGAGTTGGAAAGAACCAGACAGACAGACAGAGGGGCAACAGGCAGATGAAGCAGCTGCTCCAAGATCACGCATTTCGGGCAACTGGTGGTGTTCGTGTGGGTGTTGTGCCGCGAAGGCATCACCGGTCCTCCGGAGGACATCTTCCAGACCAGCGGATGCTCTCGTGATTGTTGTCGGCAGAGAATACTACTCTCCAACGCCAGATGGATCGCACACAAAATGGATATATATATCATATATATCCATATATATGCTACAAATACACACGGGACTGCTGCATGATGATTATTACTGAAGCCTGACTGAACACTCTCTCGTCCCAGCCGACAGCTAGCTAGCTAGCAGATAACAGGGTAGGTGAATGTTGAAAATGCATCTTGTTGTCATGTAATGGCATTTTGTGTCTGTTAAGATACACAAAGGCACTATTTCATTTATGCCCCCATAACTGCCGTTTAGCTAAGTGGGAGCGGTGGGCATTAGCTGCAGCAGCTCCGTCTAGGTAGCTGCTGTTGCGCTAACTGTTTTTGCTATAGACAGGTCTCGCATAGTTATATTTAGCAAGATTAACGTAAAAATTGGCCGGAGTTCTCCTTTAAGCCTATTGTATAAAGCACATTTAGAGGGTGATGCTGTGTAAGCTAATACTATCAATAAAACACGATAATCAATCACTCTAACTGAAACTCACCATCTAAACATTGCCACTGAGTGTCTGTCTGTGACAACCTGGAGCGCAGTTTGCCTGTTTATTTAGCCCCCTTTCCAACGAGCTAGCATTACACGGTTGGTGCCAATGGAATCCTTGGGTCATCTAGTTTGATATGATACTGATGCCTTTACTCTAGCTTTCTAGATTTCTGAATCATTCAAATTTGGCCGGGTGGTTAATAACACATGTTCCTGCAAATTCACAAAATGCCCAAAAAAAAGATAACCTTGATCTAAACTTTTGTGAACCAACATTTGGTAGCAAATTTTATTAATACTGCATGGAACTGTAACCAAAGCAAGAAAGGCATATGCAAAGGAAACATATAAATCTTTGCAGAGACATCACTGGAGGCATAGATCATTTCTTCTTCTAGGGCTACAGAAAACACTAAAGACACGGAGGAACAAAAGTTATACCATTCATTCATGACTTGGCTAATGTAAAAGGCAACTCATAAATTACAATGCTGTATGATGATGATATTTTCCGGTTCATAGATTTTACTGATCAGTTTTGGTTTGGCTGGCCCATAATGTGGAAACAGTAAATGTTTTTTTTTTTTTTTGACATGCAACCGACTACACAGTATTACACACTTGATTTAAATGTTTCCAGGTGTGCTGAAATGCAAGCGAGACAGGACATATCCGAGAGGCCAGCTGTGTCCTGTTTGTGAAAATCCTGCCCCTTACCACAACAGACCTCTATCCCTTCTCCCCGGCGTTGCCTTCACTTGTACCAAACCCTGGATCCAACCTCATCTAAAGCAGAGAAACATCAGTCTGAATGAGGGGGACTTTACTCCAGTTTCCCCCAAGGACTTCATTGCCCCATTAGGCTCCATACAAATGAAGCTGATAGACCAGTTTCACAATGATGCCAGTCTGTCCTGCACTGTCCAGAGGCCCTCTGCTTTTGAGAACTTGACAGAAACCTTGGAGGAGGAAGAGGGAAAGAATGTCACTCTGCTTACAGCTGGCATAACTGCATATTTGGTGTGTAACATTGACTATGAACACATACAGCAGCTTTGGAAAATCCTGGCCACCTACAGTGACTCTCCCATGACAATGGAGAGAGGCGTAATGCTGGCCAGAAGCCCAGAAATGGTATACAGGTATAGTCAGATCAAAACACAGGAGGGAGAGGAAGGAATTCACACAAACATTGAGGCTGAGATTAAAGCCTCCCCTGCATGGTTGTTGCAGGGAGAGGTGAGCTTCCAGCTTGACCGCACCACTACCACTTTCTCTACTCTGCACATTAAGTACCAGTCTGCGGTCAACCTACGTGTGGAAAACACATCACCTAAGAAGGGCCATTATTCCTGGACCATGATCAAGCGAGATAATCAAACCAAGACTGAGCACACTGTACTTACAGGTGGGAGTTAGAGATCAATGCTTAATTGCTGATTTTACCTTTACTTCAGTCTACATTAAATAAATAATCTCTTAACTGATGCATAATAATCTACCGATAATAATAACTATAATAAAATATTTATTTTATTTGTAAAATAGGTGGTGTGGCTCAATTGAGCTGTCAAATCCGGGGTGAGCCAAAGCCTTTGTTGGAGTGGATTTTACCAGATGGAAGTAAGGTCAGAGCTCCTTACTCCAGTGAGGACAGGAGGATCATAATTTCTGCTGATGGGAAGCTCACTCTGCGGGGCGCAGATGCTTCAGACACTGGCCTCTACCGGTGCATCACCACAAACTACCTGGATGCAGATATCCTTGTCTTTCGAGTGACAGTTCTGTCCCCTGATGTGGAAGAAGTGGAGATCAACGGTGTCCAAATCTCAAGGCCACTCGGTGAAAAACTGGTTCTTGACTGTAGTTCCTCAGGGAGTCCTGAGGCATTGACACAGTGGGTACTCCCTGACCACTCGGTACTGGACAAGTCTCATGGGAACAGGAACGTGTATGAGAATGGAACCTTGCTGATTCAGGGTCTCACAGCAAGGGACAGAGGATTTTATAGGTGTTTGGTTTCTAATCACCTGGGAGTTGATCTGCTTGTGTCTCAGGTGACAGTGACTGGAGAAACGTCTGAAAAGGTGACGGTTTTGGACAGTGAGGGATCACGGGTCAAAATGGCAGACAAGGTTGACCTGAGCTTGACTGAAAACACAGTCCCACTCAATGAGATCCCCTCTTCCAGTCCCTCTGACAGAACTAGTCAGGAATCCAGGACCATCACCTCAGATCGACCTTACCCCAGACTCAGGTCACAGGCTGGAAGAGGTAGACTGGGACAGAGAAGGAGGGGGACAGTCGGCAACAGACGCATCTGGAGTAGTAGGGTGTTTGATAATGCTTCCAGGAAAGTGGACCCACAGAAATTTGCTGAACTAATGAAAAAGGCTCAAGATGGATCAAGAATTATGACTGGCACAGAGAAAGAGGGGGTGAAATATGAAGACTCAAACACTGGTCTTTCTGGTGATGGGGAAATTGGCTCTGGTGAGGATCATAAGGAAGGTCATATCATCATTGTGCCAAAGATAGTTAAACCAACTACAGATAATCCACAGAAAGGTAGAGTATTTGGACAAGAGAACAGGCACTCTGAAACTATAACAACCACAGAGACAAGCCAGGATAGTAATTTAGCAACAATGGGGGCACATCAAACAGTTGGCATGGAAACCACAGTAAGCAATCACATTGATGTAAGCCAAGTGTCTGACTTTAAAAACACACCAACAACAGAGTCATATATGCAGTCAGATTCTACACCGATGAAGTTCACATTCACACACCATCCAACAGAAAGGAGTGAAAGTCAAAGTGATGCAGTTACACCATATAACGCAGTTTCACACAACGCAGGCCTCTTTAGTTTTGATGAGACCACTGAACTTTATGCTCTGGAAAGAGCTTCCAAGCTAGGTTTAAACAAGCTCCCAGTCACTCTCCAACTTACTGTGACAGACACTTCAGAAGAAACTCAGCTCCAGTTCTCAGGAGAACAACCTGCAGAGCCCGAGACGTCCACTGGGGTGGCTCTATCATTTACCACAGACCCTCATGTCACTCCAATGAGGGATGGCCCAGGCCCAGTGGAGCTAGTCATTCACACATCCACAGACCCAGAAAGCCAGACGACATTCACAGCCGTCAGCACCACAGAGAGACAGCAAGATGAGATAACCTTCCACACGACCCAGACAATCAAATCCCCACGCCTGCCTGCAGGATCCACTATCATCTCCCGGCAGCAGATCCAAATCATCCCACACAAGAACAGCAGAGGAGGGGGCCGCAGGAGGACCTTCCAAGGCCGCAAGAGGATAATTAAACCCAACAGGATCACCAACATACAGTCCTTGATCAATAAACTTAAACAGTCCTCATCAAAGAAGGAAGGGAATGTCACAGTGCCTTATAGAATTGAACTGACCACAGGTGAGCAGCCTTGTTTTGCAAGCAAATAGAGACAAGTTTTGCTTCATTGTTTACTGTGTGCCTCTTTACCTGATATTTTGTATATCTGTTTCCTTTTCCTTTTTTTCCCTCAGACTGTAATGAAGACAAAAAGAAGATAGCAACCACTGATCTGCAGGTGGTCACACCAACAGCTTCCTCCAGTTCATCTTTACACAGAACAGAGAGACCTGCCTCTACACAAAAAACTGCAGCCTCTACCACAAACTATTACATTACTTCAAATGCCCCCTTCACCCATACAGAGTCTAGGCCAGATGTTTCCAGTGGCTACATGACCTCTGCTGATGCCCCTCAGTTTGACCCTACAATGGATCCATTTTTGACCACAAATAACAAATTGTCAATCTCCACCACTATCACTACTACAACCGTCTCTAAGATTATCCGTGGAAGAATCCCATGGAATAAGCTGTTTGGAAGCAAGGAGAGGGCAAATATACTGAGCAGGCTAAGGAAGCCATCCATCACCCCAAAAACCTCAACTACAGCTGAAACTACAACAGTGACCCCAACCACAGCCCCTGCTGCTCTGTCCACCACCACCACCACAAACTCCCTTCCTGAACCTGAGACTCTGTCCCCGTCCAGACACACAGGGAGCGAAGAGGGATCATTAGATGATGACAACGGAGGCTTGTCCTCTGCAGATTTTGAGTTCACAACATTGCGACCCAGCTTTCACTATCTAACTTCTACCAGTCCATCATATTACTCCAAGTCTGCCACCACTGCTGAAACACCACCAGAATCACATACTCTACCTTCCCCACCTACTGTCAAACCTCCTTCAATTGAAAATCCTGATGAAGCCTTATTATCTGGTTCTGGGGGACTAGCTGATAACTGGTTAATAATCAAACAGAGGCCTGGTGGGACAAGAGGACAGCAAGGGCGGAGAAGAAGGCCCTTAAGGGGCAGGAGACCCTTCAAGAAACCTGCAATCACAAAATTTCACCCTACAACTGAGGCTTTAACTACAACTATGGGAACTACAATGGAGGCAACCACACTACCACAACGGACTGTTTCACTTCATAAGCCCCTTTACACACCATCTAGGAAAGAGAACAGAACTCCAGTAGTTGTTGCCACTGCTCAAACATCAGAGGAGACTGACTTATATGAGGAATTTGGCTGGAGCACATCTAGCAGTTTAACAGCCTATACTACAACCAAGGCACCTTTGATCCCTTCAACCACATTTACCCCCACCACCACATTTATGCCAATTACCACAAAAGTGCCTGACACAACAGCGCAACCCAAAGTCCACAGCAACATCAGACCACCAACACAGAAGAACATCGGTCACGCCACTCGTAGGCCACCAATGAGGAGACTCGGACCTACTGTGCAGAGCAGTGGTGCCATAGACAGTGCAGATAAAGGTCTTGATACGAAGACCATTCTTACAGCTAAGCAGGGATACACTTACACCCCTGCCCCATACAACAACATAGGCAAACACAATGCCATCACTGGCAATGAAGCTACACGTGCCAATATTGCTGGCTTGGAGCCCACTACAAAGGTCATGACGAACAAACCAAAGATAGTTGGGGGCAATGCAGCCAGCTTCACCGTCTTATCTAACTCAGATGCTTTTCTGCCATGTGAGGCTGTTGGAAACCCTCACCCAGCTATAACCTGGAAACGATTCTCTGCAACTACAGGTAAAGAAAATATTTGATCAATTGTTGTCATTTAGAAAAACAGTAGAACAGCTTCAGGTGTAAACATCTTTTGAAAGCCATGTGAAAACAGCTTCTTTATATTCAGCCGCAGCTATATGCAATATGTAGGAATGGTAATGCTAAGCGTAAATTAAATTCATTGAGGCAAATGTAATGTTTTTCAGATTTCAAAGAGCAGGGAGCATAGTGTTGGTTCTTTTATTTGACTGTAAGGATTGGGAAATACTGTATGCTGTTGTGACATTGTATTAGGGCAATCCATGTCTGTTTTTAAGTTTGAATGTTTCTTATAAGAAATTCTCTTTCTCTCTCCTTCAGGAAGCACTGTTACTGTTAAGGGGAGGATGGGCAAGTTTGAGGTGTTGAGCAATGGCACACTGTCAATCCAGAATGCCAACATTAAGGACCGTGGCCAGTACATCTGTCTAGCTGAGAATGATCATGGATCAGATAAACTTCTTGTCACCCTCTCTGTGGTGGCCTACCCTTCACGCATCATGGAGGCAAAAATGCGTGAGATAAAGTCTCATGCAGGAAACACTGTGGAGATGAAGTGTAAAGCAGAGGGTCGGCCCACACCCATGATATCCTGGATCCTGGCCAACCGAACCCAGGTCAGGGGTCAAAACACAGAGAAGGGGAGAGTATCAGTATCTGCTGAGGGGACTCTGGTCATTGAGCAGGTGTCTGTTTATGACAGAGGTAATTACAAATGCATCGCCAGTAATCCAGCTGGAGCTGATACTGCTACAGTTCGACTGCAGGTGGTGGCAGCTCCCCCAGGTATCGTGGAGGAGAAACGGCAACAGGTGAAAGCGAGTGTAAGCCAAAACATTTGGCTACCCTGCACTGGCCAGGGCAGCCCTCAGCCTGCTATTCACTGGGTCCTCCATGATGGGTCAATGGTACAACCTTACAGATCTGCCAGAGGTTCAAGGATATCAGTGTATTGGAATGGAACCCTTCACATTAAGGATATGACTCCAGCAGACAGCGGAAAATATGAATGTATTGCTACCAGCTCTACTGGCTCAGAGAGAAGGGTGGTGACTCTAACAGTAGAGAGGCAAGAGTCTGCACCTCAAATAGTGGAGACATCCCACCGCATGACAGTGTTGTTCTTCGGGGACCAGCTGAGACTAAACTGTTCAGCTACAGGAGACCCTAAACCCAGGATCATCTGGAGGCTGCCCTCTAAAGCTGTGGTGGACCAGTGGCACAGGTAAAAAGCCCTTGATAGAATAGATAGAAGCATTTACAGCGAACTTATGAGTAAAGGCTAAAACAAACATTACTAACATTTTGGACACAACAGACTCAACATTTTTGAACAGTTTTAAGGCCATGCAGAACTTCCACAAAATAAGCTTTATTGTTTTCAGGGGATCATAATTCTTCACTTCAGGATTTAGTAATAAGTATGTTTGGTCATTTTTAGTTTCCTGCATTGACCATCAAGTCAGTGTTTTGATGTGATGGTTACTCCTCTGAAGCTTTACCAACTTGCTACATCAGCTTCAGAACCATGTCCATAAATACTGCATATTTTCAGCTCACACTGGAAATATACAAAATGACTACAATGCCTTGTAGTGTTTTTTGATCCATTGCCAAGGCCTTGGCTCAGTTTACTGGTCAGTTCATAAAATATTTAGTCTCTTTAACCTCCCCAGTGAGTTTATGTACATGTTTTGGTGAAAGTATTCAGTAATAAGTTTTCCGCTGTTCGTGTTCATTTTTATTCAACTATTTGAAGATTTTCTTTGCAACCACAATGTTCTCATTTGAGTTTTCTTTTATGGGGTTTCCCAGTGGATTCTATTTTAATGCAGTAATATAAAAATGATTTGCTGTTATTATGGACATGACTGTGATGTGTGAAAGCATAAGAAGTTTTGTAGAACTGTGAAGAATTGTACAAAATGAAACCGAAAGATCCCACTTATATTTGATCAGGCTTTATTCTTTCCTCTCCAATGACTAAGTCTATCTTATTTCTGTCATGTATTTTTTCAGGATGGGCAGCAGAATTCAGGTTCTGGATAATGGTACTCTTATTGTTAGCACTGTGAGTGATAAAGATGCTGGAGACTATCTTTGTGTGGCACGAAACAAAATTGGTGATGATCTCCAACTCATGAAGGTCAGCGTGTCAATGAAGCCAGCCAAGATAGAGCCGAAGCTGTATGGGAAGAAGCAGGTCCCCTACGGTAATGACTTTAAGGTTGACTGTAAAGCATCAGGAGCACCAAAGCCAGAGATCTCCTGGGGTCTACCAGACGGTAGAGTTGTCAACAGCGCTCTTCAGTCTGATGCCAGCAGTGGAGGAGGACGAGCACGACGCTATACACTTTTTGACAATGGAACTCTCTACCTAAACCAGGTATGCAATGGCACATCGTTCTCCTCAATGACACATACATTTTCAAAATAATTTACATCACTGTGTTGTGCTTCTCCAGGTTGGAATGTCAGAGGAAGGGGACTACACCTGCTTTGCTGAGAACCAGGTGGGCAAGGATGAGATGCATTTACATATCACTGTGGTGACTGCTGCCCCCAGGATACGTCCAACCAGCCAGACATATGCCAGGGTAAAGCCTGGAGGGAACATCCGCTTTGACTGTGAAGCACTTGGGGAGCCCAAACCCAAGATCCTGTGGATGCTGCCCACCAACGATGTCATTGCAGCATCTAATGAACGCTACCTAATGCATGTCAATGGCTCCCTGGATATCAGGGATGTAAAGCTTATCAATGCTGGGGAGTATGTTTGTATGGCTCGAAACCCTGCTGGAGAAAAGAGAAAAGTCTACAAGCTTGATATAGAAGGGAATCCACCAGTGATCAATGGTTACCGGCAGAACAGGACTGTAATCAAAGATGTAGCTGCTAAATACTCCAGGAAATTAATAGACTGTACAGCTGAGGGCAATCCCAAGCCTAGTATCACTTGGATTATGCCTGATAACATTTTTCTGACAGCACCATACTTTGGCAGCAGGATTAATGTCCACCATAATGGGACATTAGAGATTCGTAACGTGCGGCCGACTGATACAGCCGAGTTCATCTGCATGGCGAGGAATGATGGAGGAGAAGCAGTAATGGTGGTGCAGCTCGAGGTGAGCAGTAAACTCCGAAGGCCGATCTTCAAGAACCCCTATAACGAACGTATTATGTCTCGGATTGGGAAAACCACAGTTCTGAACTGCTCTGCTGATGGATACCCAATGCCAGAGATAATTTGGACTTTGCCTAACGGAACACGGTTTACTGGTGGCCACCACCTAGTTCAGAATGGTACTTTAGTCCTCTACAACCCTCGCAAAGAAGATGCTGGGAAGTACCGCTGTGGTGCCAAGAATTTAATGGGCTACATAGAGAAGCTAATAATTTTGGATGTCGGGCAGAAGCCTTACATCCTGACGAGGCCTAGGGGCATCATACGCAGTGTGTCTGGAGAACCTCTCTTCCTTCATTGTCTATCTGACGGAAGTCCCACACCCAGAATCTACTGGACCATTCCTGGTGGTCACACTCTTACCCGGCCTCAAGTTCTCGGGCGCTACCAGTTACTAGAGAATGGTACTTTGGTTGTTCACGATACAACTCTCCACGACCGAGGGAACTACATCTGCAGGGCTTGGAGCGATGCTGGGGAGGCTGTGCTAACTGTCCCTGTTATTATTATCGCCTACCCTCCACGGATCACAACAGGGCCACCTCCCAGTGTGAGGGCAGTGACCGGGACACCTATCCAGCTCAACTGCGCTGCCATTGGGATCCCCAAGCCAGAGATCACCTGGGAGTTGCCCGATGGTTCAGTTTTGTCAGCAGCAGAACAGGGCCGACCTATGGGTAGCGAACTGCTCCACCCTCAGGGCACTCTTATCATTCAGCGGCCCACAGCCTCTGACTCTGGCACATACAAGTGCCTGGCCAAGAACCACCTGGGTACAGACTCAAAGCTCGCATATGTACATATATTGTGAGAAAGAGACAGAATGGGGGAGGACGGTGGCATATCCGAATGTAAATATTACCAGACACTCAGTCACTTGTGTCTACGAGGTACAGTGCATGTTTTCTCACATGTGGATTTGTGAGGGTTACAGCTTGTGGAATATTATTAGTGGGGAAAAAACAAGTGACAAATGTGAATAAAAAAAATAAACAGAGCACAAAAAGATAAAGGAAACAGACATTTTATAGGAGACAAATGTGTTTTCTTTAACTAGAAAACATAGCCTGGGCTAAAAAGTTGTTATTGTAACTTTAGAACTGGGCGTCTGGAAATTCATAGGTGGTTTTAATTTGCGGTGGTTCTCATGGGAGCAAAAGGGCCTTTAAGTCAAACTTAAAGTGATTTCTCTGACCAGGCGTTGCTGGCCACACATAGGTATATTATTACAGCACATACAGAGAGGGACAAAAAAATGGTGTAACAGAAAAATGGTGTAACAGATTGAAAGAAATAAAAAAAAGGCTCCCAAGAGGCTTTTGATTCCCTTCAGACATTGGCAAGAAGTTGCTGCTATCATGAAACAGTGCTTTGTTGTTTAACATCAAATGAAAAAGACAACAGGAAAAGTATATAGTAAAATATCTTTCAAGAGCAATTCATCGAATTACACAGTGGAAGAAAATATATACGGCTTGTTGTACACTGGATACATATCTGCATAGACAGTACAGTGCTTTTATCAGATCTGATTTCTTTGTTATAATTTTTATATAGTGATGACAGTTTAAAGTAGATTACTTTATGTCTATTCGCAGTGCATTTTCAAAACAATACAAGACACACTATCAATCTATTGTGTTGTACACAAGAATTTACAGTAATGTTATACATTATGCTTATCTGTAATAATACAGTATATGTATATCTATTTGTAGTATCTACTTTATCAAAGTATAGGAGACAAAATGAAATTAAAAATAAAACATGGTTCATGTCTTTTAATGTTTTTATTGTACTATAGGATACACCAAAATCCTTTAAATTATACATTTGTTAAATAAATGAAACATCACTGTTGAATGTACACAGAGCTAGTACTAGTAGGCTTTTATAATGCTGTTGTAATGAAAGTCATTAGCATTATCTAGTTGTACCTCGCCCTTCTGGAGGAGGTTGTGTCTCTGGCTGCAGTAGAAATCTTCCAGACACACATAGTTGTACCTCTCCAGCTGTAAAAATAGTTCTTTACCCAGCTCTTCAATGTGCAGGACCCACAGGGGAGCCTTTGATTTGTGTTTGTGATGGAGTGCTGATTTCACTGCACTCCTGCAAATTAAGACAGACAGATTTAAATTTAAACCTGGATGTAATTAATTTGATGAACTATTCCTGTTTCCAAAGTTATAGTTCACTCTAAGAAAAATAAATATATTGCATGCAACACAAAAACTTAAATTAATAATGTTGAATAATGTCCTTGAGATACGGCATGAGTGAGATTGTCTACTATATAGCAATGTTTGCTCTCTAATCACTTACGTTGTTTTTAAGGGCATTCATCAAGACAAATACCCCCTTATACGCCTTAAGGGCAACAACTGGAACCAATTTCTCAGTAAATTGGACCAACTTTGAATCCTCGATAATGATGCACATTTAAAATCCGCTAAAACTTCCTTTTTTGCAAGACCTCATAAATAATGCTGGGACTTGCACTGAGGTTGTACTGTTTACACTAACTAGGAGAACAAGAGAAATAACAGAATAAAGGAATCAATTCTGTCGTATGAGATGAAATTGTAGGTTAATATAGTGTAACACTTTTAAATCCTCTACATTGTATGTGATTGGGGTAGAAATGAATTCTCTAAATACTTTTTAGGCTATGGGCCATATAACAAAATGCTTCTAATGAAGAGATATCAGAGTCTTTTCTACAGTCTCTTCCTGATGTTGGAGTGTGAAGGACAGCTGTAAACACAATCGTTAAAAAGGACATAACTAATTTAAAGTGGCTTCCAATACCTAACAGCTGCATTTTAACGGAGACTCAAAAAAGAGGTCAGTGGTTATTTCTCAAGTGTGTACGTTCCCATAAATCACTTTTTGTAAATGTCAGAAAAAAACTAATTTTAGTTTAGAGCCAGTCTGCAGCAGTATGATATGACCCAGGCAGATATGGGGAATGAGGGCATTGTCTTCCATAAACTTTGGAATGCAGGCCATTGCTCCATGATATGAGAGAAAACTGCTTTCATATGTGAGCTGGGCAACAACCACACACAAATTAAACTAATAGAGTGAAAACACCATGTATTTTTATTGTTTTTAATTATAGCTCTTCAATGTGAAAAGTTCAAAGTTCATCACTCGCACCACGTGCCCTCTCTGGAAGGTAAAGAGTTTATTTGTTCAGTTCTGGTTTTGCGATTCATGTTTGGAGAACGAAGGAGTTTGCCGTCCACTGCCTTGGATATTTATGAGGATTTATGTGATTTTCCCATTTGCTCCTTTCCTCTTGGGTTTTTAAAGGAAAATCTTTGAAGTCTAACACATACCATTTAAAATATGGTTTTCTAAGAAGCTACTGAAAGTAGTGTGGGGAATTTTTTATTTTTTTTCATGTGTCTTTACCAGGTCAAATATAGCGTACCTCTGAGCCCAATTTCTGGTTACAGCTGTTAAAGTGAGACATGTCAACACCAAGAGCTGCACTAACACTAACATTTCACGAGATTAATTAACAAAACATGTTTTTACACTGGATGAGGTAGGTAAAAGTATGGCCAGTCCTTGGCCACCTCGAAGATTGTGGAAAAAGTGAACAAATCTGCACAGAATCAAATGACTTCTTGATGGGGAGATCGTCCTCATTACCCCACAGTCTACCTTCTCCAAGGGACTCACATTACATACAAGTTATTTTATGTTTTCTGGAAGCAGATCGTTGATTTTTCACGTTTATTTACACTACCCCTACTTTTTTTTATCTGGATTCAGCTGCCAACTCCCCAAACTGCGGGGAACATCTAACAATAGATGCTTTGTTCAACTAGCAATTCCTACGTTAGTTTTCTCCATGTTTCCATCCAGCAGCAAGGCAGTCCATTTCAACTCCAGGAACCAATGGGAGGCCGGATCTGTTCACTCTATAAATAAGTCACTGATTCTACTTGAAGATATGCTTCTCAGCGACACAAGTCTATGTAATGTATATTTTGCTGTCTAGCATTTATGTGTTTAGTGTAGGGTTTTTATCTTAGATATGGACTTTACAACAAAGCTCCTTATTTTTCATTGAGTACTGAGTTCTCAAAATGATACTGGATTTTGATGTTGATACTGATCACGATATTTAGGAGTTTCAGTACCGATTCATCAGGAGATAGTCATTTTGTTAGTATCGCCCGACCCCAGATAAGCATGCGAAGATGGATGGATGGATGGATAGATAGATAGTAATTTTGTTTAATATACACACAAAGCACAAACAATCCTGGTACAGATCCCTTAGACACTCTATGTAAAATAAGCATTTCTGTATAGCATGTTCTTGTTACTTATTGGCCAATATATACACCGATACTGATATGTCTGTAATAAGCTAATGTTTGCCGATATATCTGCCGAGACAAAAATACATCTGAATGGAGAGTGACTATTGGACTTAAATTCACCCGGTGGCTCGAAACGCAACCCTGAAACGTGCCTCCAAATGAATGTTCCGTAACAGCTGCATATGAAAATCAGCAACTGTTTGCTAACACTATATCAATATGAATATGAGTATCAATATCAGTATGAATATCAATATGAAATATGAGCGATAACACTGTATGTCAGCGTTGCCCCCAAGTCCCCAGAAAGTAAGTTATTGCTAATTTAAAGAAGAAAGTGTTCATCTTCACACCCACTTCCTTAGTTGCAAACACTCCAACTCTGTTGCTAATAATTTATTTTTAACATTAACTTTTTTTTAACATTCAATACACCTTTTAATTATCGTAAGTAAATGTTTAGTTCAAAGACCTTTTTTTACATCCCATAGCAGGAAAAGCACAGGTGGGACTAATAAACCTAACGATGGCTCAGTGCCGCAGGAAGTCCTGTCAGCGAGCCATTATGCACCGTTCATATTATTAATCACAGCTGTGCTTTTCCTGCTATGATCTCAAAAGATATTTTATTTTAAAAGGTATTCAAAACAAACACTTTCCTGCAATATTTAAACATACAGCCAGCATTTGTTTTTTCACAGATATTTTAGGAAAACTGTATACCATTCATTTAAGAATTCATACCTACTAATAAAAGTGAAAGTGCAATGTATGTTGTAACAACGGTATGTTGTAATGTATGTTGTAATGTATGTAAGTCATATCATATATCTGTGTGGGCAATACCAAAATGAGTAATGACAAACATTTAAAAAAAGAGGAAACTTAGAGCTGACTGAGAAAAACTAGAAAGGAAGGATAAAGTCCACCGAGTCGGTAGACATGGTAAACCAGGGAAGGGTGAGACATACTTTTGGTCTGTGGTATGAATTCCATACTTCAACTAGAACGCTAGCAGCCTAAACATGGAAACTGAGATGGGGGACTGCTGGGAGCCGACCAATAGTAGTCTGAGACAGTACTTCTCTGTTAGCTCAGAGAGTCTTTTTTCTTTGATGCTGCAAACTTGGCAACAAGTAAAGTCTTATCACAGCAGAATTAAGAGGACCACTTGCTTCATTTTGTTCTGCAATCTAAGCCTATAGGTGGGAAAGTCTTTTCAAATAACCAAAGTGGGTCTCTCCGTTACACACACAGCCTTGTGGATGCACTCACAGAACAGTATAGATGCTCGTACAGTAGATCGGCGTCTTTTTATGTAACTGTCAATGCTGGAATTTCACACCAGCATTGCAGAATGCACACATCCACCTTAGCCACAAGTAGGACAGATTCATCTTTGCACCTCTCTCCCAGGTAGGATCTGTCATGGTGTGATGGTTGTTCCAGGTTTCTCGGACCATTGCTTCTCAGGAAAGGACTCAGTTTTGCCTGGCCCTAATAGGTCGGCCATTAGTAAGAGGAATGAAAGTATGCAGGTGGCAGTTGTCGTCTTGCTCCCACGATTGCATGTAAAACAATAGTTGATTTACAGTGGGACTCTGAAAGCTCTCAAGGCCTTTCTCTTCCTCAGATATCGTTTGGGAGTGTTAAAAGTGAGCCTTTAAGCCATATAAGCCAGGTACAGCATAAAAGCCAGGTACAGGGGCAAAGGTGCAATAATAAATCAACTGACTATAGCCATAAATTGGCCAAATCGTTCAGTAAGTGGATACTGCAACCATTAAATGTAAGAGGGGCCTAATAAATATAATAACAAAAAGGATCCAACATGGTACACAGATTTTTGTATGTATATTATAAGGCGTGGGATACACTTTTTAATGGGACCACATCCCTCAGTCTCTGTCCTGGGGGCAGTGGAGGTACATCAGTGGGGGTTCTCCGATTTGATGCAGATGTAGTCCTTTGGTCCCCAGAGAGTAACCAGGTGGACTGGGGGAGCGCACTGCTGTACACCTAACCTTCCTCACTTCAGTCACACAAACAGCAAACTAAAAACATCAAAGCCCTTCTGAATTATTGAGTCCCAAAGGGGGGGGAAGCTTTTAAACAAGCCAGCTCACCCAATTAGGCTGCATCAACAATGTGGCACTGCTACTTTACAGCAGAGGCTGATGTTTCTGTCTGACAGGTTTTGCTTTTCCAGGAAACTTCAGTGATAAATTAGAAAAGATAAGTGGGGCGGGGTGGCAGTAGGACCATACGGGTAAAGAAACTTCTACGGGGCAGAACGTCTTTTGTATTTGGCATAGATGAAATTTAGTTGTAACATCCCCGACATTAGCTTTGGTCAGGCTTTTAGTTTCATTGAGGCCTGCACATTTTTAATTAGGACGAGGGAACAACTTCATACTCTTCTCTGTGCCCCCGGTGTGGGGATGAGGTTGTCTGTATTTCTCCTGTTTGACTGGTTTCCCATCATTTGTTTCAAATCTCATTGTTTCCAGTATAATATAACAAAGTCCAAGTTGGAGGGCTGTTGTGAAAGAGAGTCGTGAGTCTGCAAATTACATTCCTTCACTCAGACGCACGTCAGCATTTCCTCTGTGCTTCTGGAAGTACAGTTTAATTTACCACTCCGCAGTAAAGTCAATGTGTAATGCTTCTGGAAGTACAGTTTAATTTACCACTCCGCAGTAAAGCCAATGTGTAATTTAGATGCAATCTGGAGGAGCTGTAACATGGCTGAGAAAACACTAAACACCTATAAATAAAAACCGAGACAGGAGCAGGAGTCTTAGCTTTGGAAAGCTCTTCTATATAGAAAACATCCTTCTCTGGTTTAAGTAAGATATACAGTATGTGTAAATGCCTATTCATGTTCTCTAGACAGACATTTCTGTACAAATGTATTTTCCGTGATTGCATATGTAACTTGTGATTGTCAATTTAATTATCTGTTGTGCTGTAGGTACAATATATTAGCCATATATTCACCCATTCACACATTGAGCTTTTATATATCTAGAAAAAAGATCAGAGACTTATATATTTCACTCCAAATAATATTACCAAGCCAAATCATGCAATGTACCCTGATTGTGTTATCCTGACAGGCAACCAATAGATGGCATCAACAGCTCTAATATTCATACGGTATCTGTTCTGTACTTCCAAAAAAAAAAACTCCAATGATTAAATAACATTTAGGATTTAAATATGTAAATATTTGAGAGACAAAACAAAACATCCTACAGTGTCCAAGTGAGTAAAACAGAGATGAGATTGTGTCACTCTGTTAAACTTGTAAACAGACACACAGGTTTAGTTACACAGGGTGCTACAGGGAAATCAATTTACGTGACATCATTTAGACCACCTGCTGCAGCTTGTCTCCTCAACAGAAATGTATTTATGACACATGGCAACCTCAGATACCACAATGACATCACAGGAAAACAGAACCTCATAATAGCTCTGAGTTCACTACTTCTTTACGTGGATCATAAAGGTTGCTTGAGATATTCCCTCACACTGTTTCAATTCTGCATTTCCTGACATATTGAGCTATCTAGGAAATGGTTGGGATGGCTTTGTTTCAAGTAAGACATACATGTGTGTCCAGTATGTGGCTAGACATTGCAATGTCTCAAGTAGGGAATCAACGTTAGTTTGCGCGTGAAGAAAATGGGTTTAGTTCTTGTACAGTAGTGCCTTCTTTCCTAGTTTGTACTGTACATGACACTGACCCTTTTGCACATGTATTCCCCACAATTGTGGTTAACGGCTGAAGCTGACACTTTCTGCCCTGTCCCTTGGCCTATCTGCTGCCCTCTGTGTGCACACAGTTCTCTGCTGAGCACACAGAGACACCCTGTCAAATATGCCTGGTATCCCAGACTGGCCAGCCTCTCAAAGGGAGCTGTTGTCCCTCTTTTTTCCGATTTCCATGCCACAGCCATGGATGTAGGCCACAGCTCTGCATCCTGCTTTCTCAGGCAGCAAGGCTAACTATTATCAGAGAAACATCAACACCCTGGATAAGAATTTAGAAGAGGAATGTCACTGCTGACAGGTGCCAGATGCACTTAAAAAGTCTTCCCACTTTGATTTCATTGCAATTGCAGATGGAGTTTTTTTTCTCAAGCTGATGTCTTACTGCCTCACCGCTGTGTAGTGGAGTAGTGCTTTGAGTTGGTTTGCCACTGTAGAATTGTAGCGTGTATGCACACAGACTACTATGAGGATTGTCACACTGTTACAGATGTATTTGAACATGAGTTAACTGATTTGTTCGCCGCTTGGAAGCACAAAAGCTTACAAAAGCTGTAAACACAACATATGCTCATGTTATAAAGTTATTATGGTGCATTTGTTAGGAAATAAGTGTCTATTTACACTAGGGATGCACCGAACCCAGAGTTCGGATTCAGCCTAACTTTGGGCTTTTTGACGGAGTTCAGGTACTGCCAAACTTTAGAATTTTTTTCGACCGAACCGAACGCTACCAAAGAGAAGTAACAAGAGGCAAAACTCGAGAAAAAGAGGCGAATGTTGTGTTGAGTTTCTGCTCTTGCCAAAGAGTATAGAAGTAACAAGAGGCGAAACTCAATAGAACGTTCCACTGCAAACAAACGCATCCATGACAGAGCTGCAGCTCCGCCATCTTGGACTGAACTATCTTGTTACTTCCACTACTCTTTGTAGAGTTACGTGGTCGACGTAATGACGTAGGTGGAGCTAGACAAGCAGGTCAACGGCAGTAGGCCGTGATAAAGTGAAAGTGGAACTTATGAGTAGAAAAAGTGTTGTTTGGCAGTACTTTCATTCAAAAGAAGGTGATTCAAGTAGAGCTACATGTTCAATTTGCAATGCTGATTTGTCTCGTGGTGGCACCGACCCTAAACAACACACAACATCGCCGCTGTTAAGACATTTGTACCACCGGGATCAGTGTTGGTCAAGTTACTTGGAAATAGTAATTAGTTACTGATTACTGATTACTTCTCCAAGAAAGTAATCCAGTTAATTTACTGATTACTTATTTTCAAAAGTAATTAGTTACTTTACTAGTTACTTTTCAAAAACGCTATAAAGCAATAGACCTTTCAGGCTAATTGGCAGCATGTCCTCGACAATATAGCCAGCGACGAGCTTCTTCAGTTCAACGGCACTAAGTCCTGTAGCTTTTAAGTCTATTTTCACCTGTTCAGCAGGAGAGGGGCCCTCGGAGGTTCGCCCGGTGGAATTGGATGTAGCCCCGTGGTCATGTCAGTTGGGGGTTCAGGGTTTTTTTTCAAAGAGTTTCACATTCCTGTGCCGGCTGCGAAATTATGAATCCCACTATGGCAACGCCAAGACCCGCCCTTCAATCACTACTATTGGCCAGGCGTCCAAGGTAACGTGACCCCATTTGTTCAGGTCCTATCCCCTGACCAATCCGCTATCCTAACCTTAACCACTCGAGGTGAAATGCCTAACCCCAACCAATTTTGCGTGCCGGCTCGCTGTAGATAAAAGTTTTCTTCCCACGCAGAGTGTACAGCGGACGCTGATGTTTTTGTCACCTTTAACCGAGTCAAACTCAAAGTAATGTCGGTACTTCCAAGCATTAAACGCTGCATGATCCTGCTCTCTTCCGCGCTCCATGTTGTCTCTTGTTCATCACTACACATGTCGGTGTTTACACTGACGTTGCGGCGCTCATACGTCATTGTCACTCACGAGACAGTCACACAAAAACAAAATCACAGTAAAGTAACGCAGTAACGCAGCCTGCTTACGGGGAAGTAACAGTCATCTAATTACTGTTTTTGCAATTGTAATCTCTTACTTTACTCGTTACTTGAAAAAAGTAATTGGATTACAGTAACGCCCATCAGTGACCGGGATACACTGGTACAGATGACAGATCGGAGAATATGCAGGACACTTCATTACAGACGGAATACTCGACACACTACGTGAGCTTTGCCTGCAGAGACCAGCACCTCAGGCAGCCATGTAGCTGGATGCCGCTAGCCGGTGTGCGGGAAAGCGGGACGAGGGCGAGGGGCAGGAGTTCCAGCTAGATGGAAAGCTAACGGCACCTGTCCCATCCATCCTGCTGGCAAGTGTCCGCTCATTAGACAACAAACTGGACTACATCCAACTTCAGTGAAACTCCCTACATGAGTTCAGAGACTGCTGTGTTTTTGTTTTTGTGGAAACATGGCTGAATATGGCCGCTATCCAGCTAAAAGACCTGCCAGCCTTCAGATGCTGCTCTGTCGGGTAAAGGGGTTTTTATGGTTGTGTGGAGGCTCCACGCAGAGCTTTCGCCGTAGCCTACGTAAGTGGCCTGATGTTTATACTTGTGCGCTGGTGTGTGCGTTCAGCCGGCATGTGTGTGTGTGGGGAGTGTGTTTTAGAGCGAGGAGGAAGTGAGAGAGTGACGGAGCAAGTAGCGACTCTAGAGTCATATTGAGAGAAACAAAATGTCTCCCCTGTTCTTTCTGACTAAGGTGAGAAACCCGGAGCAGGAAAAGTTAACCCTCTCCTTGATTTCATGTTGTTTATGGTGAAGGAGAACCAGGAAATGAGTCGGGGGAAATGCAACGATACCAAGCCACGGCCGAGCGACGTGCGTCGCTGTGACGCGTAGTTACATTTTTCGAGAGGTGCACGTCAGGCTACGGATTAGGGTTCGGCGGGCGGACCCTACACCGTCGATTCTACGCACGAGTATAAATTAGGCTTAAGAGTTGTGAAGTTGGGGTTTATTATTGGACTGGTGCAGAAATGGGGTGCTTATATCTAACTACTGCTAACTGCTGGTGGAGTTTGTGACTGTTTAATGCCGACCATTCTACATTCCACGTTAATGCACAGCTGTGTTTATACTTGGTGTTTACATCCAACCAAGCGCTAATGCTAGTATGTGTTAGCTGAACTTTACGGAGCCTATAATGTGTGTGCATTAAATGTAGCCTGTTTCGTATATCGTTTTTATATAATGTCATTTTTATATATTTTAAATATGTAACACCACTTGAGCCACGGTGAAATGTTTTGTGTATATGGTCGAAATGACAATAAAACACACTTTTGACTTGAGTCAGTTGACTGCCTCTCTGTAAGCAGTAGGCGTGGCTTAGGCGTGGCTTGGGGGTGGCCTCATAGTGAAGTGCATTCTGGGATTTGGTGTCTTTCATCCACATGAGCCAAAAACATTTTCTTTTCTCGGCCTTGAAGGCACCAATTTCTAAATGTTTTTCACATTTCTACTACATAGGTGACCCAATTTAAAGATCTTTCCAGTGGTAAAATATCCCTTTTTAAAAATAACATAAAAGATAAAAGATGGGAGCAGAAGATCGGAGTAGAGTTTGGTTTGGTTCGGTTCAGGGTTCGGCAGAATCTTAACGAGTGGGTTCGGTATTCGGCAGAACCCCAAAAATCTGGGTTCGGTGCATCCCTAATTTACACACCCAGCAGACACAGAGAAACATACTTGTAGGCTTTCATTTGGAGTCAGGTTTCTATCCATCTGACAAAATTCAGACCAATATTCACTCTTTTAGCTCTGTTTTGGTCTCTGCAGACTCCTGAGAGTCTGGGAGAAGTATATGGCTCTTTAGCTGCTAAATGCTCGACTATATGTTGCTAACTCTGTCTTTCTGACATTAGCTGTAACAGCTGTTAGGTAGCATACAGTGGGTTTAAAACAGCTGCCTCCTGCAGTCCAAACTGACACTGGTGAGAGCAGTGAGAGTAAACCAAAACAGTAAAGTTATGGGCTGTAATACCAAATCAATAAGCAGAAAAATGCTGACACACTCAAAAGAACTGTAAGATTGGGTGATAGTTGTGGGTTTGTCACTATGTGCAACACTTTTCTTATTACATATAGTGATTTGATCTAATGTTAATGTAAAAGCGCTATGCAGTTTTGGCAATTTCTTAGCTGTTTTCTCGCTTTTTGCTCGCAGGTTTCTCTATAGAGCTCCCCCTACAGCTTCGGAACAGATATGACTGCTGACTCAGTCTGCCGTTTCCTCTTTCTCTGTTCCTCCGACAATGCTTTCCTACCTTACTGCTTCTTTTTTGCCGGCTCAGCCATGACGATAGTGTGAAAACCTCCATCGCTACCTTGTTCTTATAGCTAGCCGGTTCCTGTATGTGTGCAGTGCCGTGAAGCATTCGTTACATCGCGAGACCTGATTTCACGCGATACTTCCTGACGCTGAGGCCGGGTGGTATTTCCACTCACAGGTGCCAGGGGGAAGCGAGACGACCACCATTAAACTCGAAAAAAAAAGTCATATAACCATTCCAATGACTCCGAAGCTGTTCAGTTAAGGTGAATTAAGCTAAAAAAAAATAACACCATAATTCCTTTTTAATGTAAAAATATAGAGTGCAACTTTCCATTTTTGCGAAATGACAAAAGCTTGTATTAAGCTTATATGCATAAGGTAAACAAAATGACCATTAAATCTTGTGTAAGTCCAAAGGGATGCGTTTGTGAAAAAAATCACTTGCGGAAGCCAGGTAGTGTTTAGTAGGTCATTCACCTATGAATTATACAGACCCAAAAGATGAGCAATGATTTGTAGCAATACCCAAACAAAAGCCGTTGCTAGGAAAAAGTGTGAGCAACAAACTGGAGCTCAGGATGGAACCAACGACATCATTCACCGGTAGAAACTGAAGCCCAGGAGCCAGTTGGATCCACTGATGTTCGTGTGTGTGTGTGTGTGTGCGTGTGTGTGTGTGCGTGTGTGTGTGTGTGTGTGTGTGTGTGTGTGTGTGTGTGTGTGCACATTTGTGTGTGTGGGTGCGCACAGTTTTGATGCAGACGGTCAACACACCCATACTGGACACTTGGGGCTCATGAGAAATGAAGGAATGTACTTAAGTCAGCCGTTACCAATGTAGAGCCCTCACAAAGCTCCTGAAAATATAAAACTAGCAGCTATGGCAGGACAAATAGACCATTTCAATACATTTGAATCATCAGTGTGGAATTATGCTCTACAGCCTATGGTGCATGACAGCAAATGTGGTTTCATCCTCAATAAAAGCTAGAAATAGCTCACACTATTTTTAGTTATAACCATCTCCCCCTTCACCTCCATATGAGCCGCTTTAGATTTGTATAACCATATGGGAGACAGACCCGCTGGAAACCTACACTGAACAGCACACCAGCAGCAGTAGCCAAAGAAACCCTACACTGTCAAAACGAAGTGTGGCCCACACATTTCAGTGATGCAAGTGGAAGCTAATTTGAAAGCCTGCCAATGGAAATGTATACATGTTAACAATCGTACATTAAGACAAAGACAGTCACAAACAAACCACAAGCAAGGACCACCCTGGATATATTTTCTCTCTCTCTCTCTCTCTCTCTCTCTCTCTCTCTCTCTCTCTCTCTCTCTCTATGTGATTAGAAGTTCCTGTCTTACGTCTTACTTGTCACAATGACAACATGATCAACCATGGGCCGTCTGTGAGGGTCAGAGGTCACAGTTCAGCCTCATCAACCAGGCTTTTCAGACCACAGCTGTTACAGCTCTGTGTCTGTTATTAGCTTGATGTTTGCCCTCAAACACCAGGGTTTCTTTCCATTATCTTTTTCCTAACCTCATACTCACTGTTGTGATAAAAGACCCTCCAAAGGCCAGGTATTTTTGCTCAAAGCAGGGCTAATAAAGGCAATATCCCACATGCAAAGAGGAAATTAAGTGCCCCCCCCCCTTCACTCTCCAGCTTCATCTTTGCCACAGGGTGAAAGAAAAGTGCCAGACGGTAGCTGTCTTAAAGCTGGCTTGTGGTCTGGGGTTGGCAGAAAATGAAGGTGGTGACTTAAAGGTCAAGGGGTGACATGGGAGGTGAGGAAAGTACTGCACTTACAGAAAGGGAAAAGCATGTGTGGGTCTTTGTATAGCAGGGGGTGTTGAGGAGGCTCAAAGGAGTTCAAATGGAAAGTCTTGTGTTACGTTCTTTTTATTTCCTCCCCTCATTCCCTTCTTCCTGTCTGTCTGAGAGGGATTACTGCGTGTGTGAATGTAGTGCAGCTTTGTCTGTGTCTGCAACTGTGCATTCACACAATATTTGATTATGCCTTTGTGTAAGTGATTCATGTAAATTTAAAAGCTCAATACAAGAGGTAGGATTACACAATGGCCCTTGTCCTGGACAACTCAGGGCTTAATTACCAAAAGAAACACAGGACACAAAAAAAAACCAACTCATGTCAGACCTGAGGTGAACAGACACTCAACAAGGAATAGAAACAAAAGAAAGAGGGTAAAGTAGAAAGGGGACCAGAAAAACATGCAGATAGACTATTGTGAAAAGCAGCAAGTGTAGCTGCCGAGTTCTTTCCAGGAGTGTATGCTTGACGCAGTCTTGATTAGACCCAGATGTGCTGAGATCACAGCTGTGGGAAACATGACTGCATGTGAATTTAAAGGATTGGGAAATCGGCCATATGCACAGTGAATATGAAAAATTTAGGCCAAGCTATACATGTGCAGACTGATCTTCTGAAATGGCGTATGTAGGACACGTCAATTCGTATGGCATTATTTGCGTGTTATTAAGACGCGTACTCGCTTTTTAGCGTGTTTTTCCACGCCGTTTGGCGTCCATTGTTATCTTGTTATTGCGTAGCCATAGCGCGTAGTATGTAAGGACGAAAGTCCACGTAAGGAGGTTGGTTAGGGTGGCGGATGGGTAAAACACAGGCCTTCCCCAATGTTCTTTTCCTAAACCCAACCGTTTATTGTTTTCCTAAGCGTGTGACGTTTGTCAGCCGTCGTGTTTTTGTCGTTTTTTTGTTTTACTAAAGCCTTCCCCAATGTTCTTTTTCTAAACCCAACCATTTTTGTTGTTTTTTTTACACGCGCGTGACATTGTTCTCGCGATAGCACGGCACGTTCTCGCGATAACACGGCACGTGGCACGCCATGTGGCGACGGCACGTGGCAAGTGGCGTGTATGTTTACATCCGCTGTATACAGCGTAGACATACACGCGGATAACTCAAAATGCGTACAGATAACATGGAAAGTGGCGTGTATGTTTACGCTAAGTCGTGATGCCACGTTGACATGTGAGAAAAAAAATACAAAGGGATGCAAATGTACAAAGACATTTGGATAAGCATCTGTGAAGGAAGTGAATGCTGCCGACTTTGCCAATCTTGCCCCAGACACAGGAAGTTGCAGCATGCTGGCACTCAATAGAATCAAGGGCAAAAGGCTGTCATGGTCGTGTGATGAGGAGAGAAATAGATTCCAGCATGCGCAGAAAATTAGTCCTCAATTCCTAAAATAATAACAAATTTGAAAAAAAGGACACGATTGTGAAACCTCCACTAAGAAATAAGAACTAAAACACAACCTGGGTCATATCACACCATACACCTAACCACCATGTAGTATAATATTCTGAAAAAAAAACACAACAAAGCACTAACCACTACTGACAGTAGGCTACAGTAGTGTTTACCAGTGTCGTTTAATCTCATAAAACCATCAATAAATGTGCAAACTAATGATTCTATCTTTCTATTATTCTACATTTACATTCTGACTAAATACATTGTATTTTAAATGAATTGACTAATAACTAATGTTTCTTCCTATCATATTCTATTCCATAGTTAATTTGTCTTCTGCTTTAAAGTGCTCATATTATGCTTTTTGGCTTTTCCCCTTTCCTTTATTGTGTTATATATCTTTTTGTGCACGTTATAGATTTACAAAGTGAAAAAGCCCAAAGTCCACCCCAAAGGGACTTACCATCTCCAACAGAAAACACTGTTCACAACCTGCTCCTAACAGCTCTGTTGTAGTCCAGCCTTTACTTCCGTGACGAACATGCGTCACTTTGTAACACACGTTATAATGGTCGCCTAGCTGCTAGCGTGGCACACCCTCATACTCTGCAGCTGACTAGCTAGCAGTACTTATTGCACATGTGCAACTCCCAACAAAGATGGAACAGAAGTCAGATGTCTCACTCTGTAGCTAAAACAGAGAGCTCAACACACAGGGTGAAAAGAGGAGCTGCAGCAATGTGTGTGTACAACAAAAATATGGTGTTTTCTGAAAATTAAACCACATAAACCTATTCTGGTACAACCTCGAAATACAATTATGAACCTGAAAATGAGCATAATATGAGCACTTTAACATTTAGAGCTCAGTGCAATAACAATGTGTGTTATTATTCCTGTGGCACACCCAGACTCCAAACTTGAGTCCTAGAATACTTTTTGCTTTTTGTGAGTCGATTAGGCTAGATGGTTAGACGACTTTCAGTGCCTGTGTTAATATTTATTTTTGCATATTAATTTAAATGGTATTAACTCCAGGTCATTTAATTTTCCCGATACTGTTGTGAAGCAACATGCATATGAGTTATTAAATTTACTGTAAAAAATAATACACACGTAGCGTCAACATAGTTAATAGTGTTTTACTACAAAAGTAGTGAAACACTTTGATTTTAATAATTTATCAGCTTTATGTTGCCTACAGCTTAATATTTTGGGAGAATAATTAAGCATGCATTGCTTTACTTCCACTTGATTCCTACATCAATGTGCACCACACTTGTGACCTGAAAGGTGCACAACCCGCAATACTCCAAATTTAGAAATATTTTATATGTTTATCGGTGTTTTAAGCCCCCCAACGTCTCCTTCCAGACAGTGCCGCCTGGAAGGCACTAGGATTAGGCAATGGTTATGGTTATGGTTAAGGTTAGGGTTAGGTTCCTTGAAGTCAATGGTCGCAGTACTGCCTGGAAGGAGACATTGGGGGCTTAAAACAGTATCAAGCATTTTATGTATTTAAATAGGCTGGACCCGGTTATACATAGGCCCCCAAACTTCCCGACACTATTTTGCAGCAATAATCCACCCACAGGGATGGTTGATGTGACTTACAAAAACATCTTGTCATCTACAGCAATACGCCAGTGTGTCTTTACAAACAAGATTAGGCTATGCGTGAAACCTACTGCATGAAGTCAGTTTGCTTTTATGTTAACATGATGTTTCTCTTGAAGACTTGAGGACTGTGTCTGCTATACGTGATAACAGACAACAATTTGGGGAAGTTTCTTCATGCTCTGTCTCCAGAGCAGAAGGTTGGCAGGTGAAACTGCTAAAATGGGAACAAATGTCTGTTTCACAACATGGACCATGCCTTAGAGATCCCAAGATGACCTGGGAAGGCAGAGAGTTCAAAATCTGAACGGGGATTGTGAGCAATGGGAAAGTTTTATATCAGTAAAGCATCTGCCAAACACTTTCATATTTTTTCCACCCTGGAACACAAGGTTTTACAGCCATATACTTCCAAGCTGTTTGTTTTTAAAGAAATTGCATGACATTGTATCAAAAGTGTTATTTATGTTGGTCAAATGAGACTTTCACAAAGTATTTTCTTGCTTTGTGCCCAGTGCATGCTGGGATAGGCTGCAGATCCCTTGCACTGCAGAGGAAGAAGCTGGCATAGGAAATAAAAAGAAAAGGATGTTTTTAATGACTCATGATGTGACAAATCCTTTTTGTCTTGCATAACCCTGAACCCTGAATCACATTACAATTAAGCAGCTTTAAATTGATCAAATTGCAAGTTAGTATGACTTACAGTACCTCCATCCAATGTAGTGATTGCAATTATCCAATAATAAGAACAATGTACAGACAACCAAATTATTTTATGTATTTTATGTGTGCACAATTCTTTAAACATGTATATAGGGATTTTGGATAGGATTCTGAGTACAGGAATACATCATCAATCATTTAACAAAACTACAAAATAATGCAGAAGCTGTGGAGATTACACAATTTTTACCAAAAGTAAAAAAAAAAAAAAAGTGAATAAGAGGAAACAAGCTTGCATCACATTTGGTGAGGGGTCACATATTTATAGCATCTTTACACTTTATTCCAAACAACTTCTTAATATCAGAGAGTCCACCATAAATAACAAGTGGCAAACAATACACTCCGAAGATAATGTGGCCTTTAAATTAGCAAGACACTGTGGTTTTGTGCCTTTCTGTTTATGTGCCTTATTGTTTAAATGACGTCTCCTGCATGTGTTTAACTTAGTGTTTATCTGTGGCAAAGTAATTTCCCTCTGGGGCCAATTAATACCCCAAAATGAACTGAAACACCAATTGTCTTGGTGTGTGTTCAGGTAGATCTAGAAATGTAGTCTGCAGCCTTTCCTCATGACCGGATGGAGAAAGGAGAAGGAAAAGAGAAAGTCTTGTATCACCAGCCTACACACACACACACACACACACACACACACACACACACACACACACACACACACACACACACACACACACACACGAAATTGTTTTGCCAAGACCAGTCAGTGTCACTTTTGTTCAGAATACAGAGAGAGAGAGAGGAAGAAGAACTGCACTGGGATTTCAATGAGACTTTACTGACACGTATCAGCAAAATTAACAGGTTAGTTACAAAGCATTGGATTTTATGTATTGTATTCAATTAGGAAAGATGTGCATCATGTACTAACATATTGTGTTGATGTTGACGTTTTCTTTGATTTTAGGCCGACTACTGATTTATTTCAAAGGCAGTTTACATAAAGACATGAAAACCAGATATTCTGAAAATGCAATAAATACTGCTTTTAGGAAGTGTTAGTGTCATTCAGTGTTTTTTATGCTATGACACATCTCAACATAAATTCAACATTCAACACAATATATCTGCAAAATTGCAAGGCTGTTATCTTGGATGTTATTTCGTATAGTGTTATAGCCTTGGAACTTATTCATGACAAAGTGATTCTCGGAGAGTATCAGGCTTAACTTTGCAGCTTCAAGTGTTGTTGGTATTTTTGTCTGTTTGTTGTTTGAAGCAATTTTAAGAACATATACTGAGAACAACTTTTTTCTTCTATTTTTAAGATGGCCCTCATGGAGCAAAACACAACTTCGCCCCTGTTCCCTGGCAATCACAGCTACACCAACAACAGCACTTGTTCCCGTGACAACGTTTTGAAGACGGTGGTTTTTCCTGTTCTCTACTCCTTTCTCTTCCTAGTGGGGCTGCTGCTCAACGGCGTGGCTGTTTGGGTGTTTTTTCGCATCCCCTCCAAGTCTCACTTCATTATCTACCTGAAGAATATTGTGGTCGCGGATGTCATCATGACGTTCACCTTCCCTTTCAAGGTCAGGTTTAACTGGTACCAATTACTTATGGCAGGAGGCACACTTTAACTTTTAAACGGTTTATTAGTTGTAAGTAATGGCTAAATTAATGGTTATCAAACCATTTCTAATACATTAGTATTTATTTTATTTTTATTTCACCTTTATTTTTTGACAGGCAAGTCATTAAATTGTTTAAATTGTTACGGTAATCTTGATAACTATAACTATGCGAGACCTGTCAATACAAAAAAAATGAGCCGAACCGGTGCTAGCAACACAGAGCTGCTGCAGCTAATGCCTACAGCTCCCACTTAGCTAAAACGACAGTTTTGGGGGCATAAGATAAAGAGTGCCTTTGTGCCTCTTAACAGACACAAAATGCAATTAAAATGTCTGTGCAAGATGAACAGGGCCCTTACATGACAACAAGATGTGTTTTCAAATTAATCTACCCTGTTAGCTACTAGCTGCCGTCTGGGATGAGTGAGTGTGTTTAGCCAGCTGGCTTCGGTAATAATCATCACGCAGCAGTTCCGTGTGTATTTGTAGCATATATGTGTGCAATCCATCTGGCGTTGGTGAGTAGTAGTCTTGTCAGTGTCGATCGGTGTGGTAGTTTTGCAGACCCGACCGGCGTCCTTGCTTCTGGTTCCTCCCCACCTTCCTCGCCTGCCGCGGCCGACAGCAATCCAGCGAGCGCCCACTGGTCTGGTGGATGCCTTCATACCTTTGCGGCAAAAAATTGTGACTACATATAACTACATGGAAATTAACCAAATTTTGTCTTGTATTTTATGTAATTTCTAAACTGTACAGTTTAGAAATTACATAACATAGAATTTGAAATACAATTGGAAATAATACACAAAAAAAACAATAAACACTTATAACGAGGTAAGTGCACAGGTACATGAGTGAGTAAAAGAGGGTCATTTAATAATTTAATTTATTGGTAGAAGGTAATTTACAAGAGCAACATTTTGGTTGCTAGAGGTTGTGAAAAGTATCTTGCTGGTGAGTCATTCATAGTCGCTCCATTAAATGCTCATGAGTTTCTCTCTTCTAAGTAAGGGTTAATGCCCGACGAGGTGTCCATTGTCAGGTATTAATGGATGGCGGCGAGGCGTGAACCGTGTTGCCTCCGCAGTATAGTAGCAGTGCTTTGGCTGTAGGCTACTTCCACCCAATATAGTCCCAAATCAATATATACCTAGGAAATCGTCTAATCTTATTTTGAATTGCTATTTGTACTTGTTGTGAATACGCAGGCCACAAGAAGTAATTAGGTTGTTCTTTGTTGTTGTTGGCTCACTTTTACTCATGACATGCTAACCGGCAACAAAGGATTCCATTCACTACGCTAAGCTAGCAGCGGCTCCACCGGACTGAGACAATACATGCACTGAGACAAAAAATGCGTTTGCCCACCTATCTACATCTAGAGGAGACCGTGATAAGCCCTATTTCAACAAACGGTGGTGTATTCCTTTAATATCTGTTAATTTATCGCAAGTAATACCTTATCGCTATTTTCAACAACCTTATCACATATCGCATATTTACCTCATATCGTGCAGCCCTACTACAAAGCTAATTAAGACTATCAGCTCCACACAACTCTCTCTGTATTTTTGTCAGTATGCCTGTGTTCAGAAGATTGTGCTGTCCGGGGACTTTCCCACACAGAAGCTCAAGTGAAGATAATTACCTCTTCTTAAGATAATTACCTCTTCTTACGAGTTTTTTTAAGATGTTTTTTTTGGGGGCATTTTCAGCGTTTATTTTGACAGGACAGCAGAAGACATGAAAGGGGGGAGAGAGGGGGGGGGGGGAATGACATGCAGCAAAGGGCCGCAGGTCAGAGTCGAACCCTGGGCCCGCCGCGTCGAGAAGTAAACCTCTATATATGGGCGCCCGCTCTACCAACTGAGCTATCTGGGCGTCCATCATGTTATTTTAATTCTCCCTGTCCACCTTGGCTACTAGCAACTGCGCGGAGGAGGGGTGGGGGCGCGTGCGCGATCAAGGCTTGTGTCATGTGACCACGGCAACAGTGTTGTTGATTATTACTTATTATTAATTTCTCATGGGGCCGACAGAAACTACGCACTTTAGCTTTACGGGTCAGGAGTTTCTCAGTTCCTAATAAGCCATTAGCACAACGTCATCTGCAGTTACAAATGTGTGGTCTACAATAATTTAACAAGTCTGCAGTTGTAAATGTTAATAATGAGTTAATAAACGGATCGTGTGCCAAAGTAAGTGTCCTTCAAGTGTTCCGTTTTTCACATGTTACTGTTGTGTTTCTGCAGGTTTTATCAGACTCCAACATGGCTTCCACTGGGCTGCGCATATTCGTGTGTCGGGTCTCCTCAGTGCTCTTCTACCTCACTATGTATATCAGCATCCTCTTCTTCGGCCTCATCAGCATCGATCGCTGCAGAAAAACCCTCAAGCCCTTTAGGGGGACTAATGCAGCCCGGTTGACCCGTCGCAAACTCCTTTCCGGAGCCATCTGGACCTTTCTGCTGGTTCTGTGTCTGCCCAATGTGATCCTGACACGTAAAACCCCAACGTCTCCATATTTCAAGTGCAGTAACCTGAAGACAGAAGGTGGGCTGTACTGGCATGAGGTGGTAAATCATGTCTGTCAAGTTATTTTCTGGAGCAACCTTGTGACTGTGATAGTATGTTACACTCTAATCACCAAAGAGCTGTACAGATCCTACGCCCGCACTAAGGCCCACAGCACTGGAGGGACTGCATTGGGGGAATCAACTCAGAAACCCCACCAGGCCAAAAGAAAAATGAATGCAAATGTGTTCCTGGTTCTGGCTGTGTTCTTTGTGTGCTTTGTGCCATTTCACTTTGCCCGTGTGCCGTACACCCTGAGCCAGACCAAAAGGGTTCTCTTTGATTGCAAACTCAAACTCTTCTTCTTTCAGCTCAAGGAAAGTACGCTCTTCCTGTCATCTTTAAACTCTCTTCTGGACCCTCTCATCTACTTCTTCCTCTGTAAATCCTTCAGGACCACTCTGTTCAAGACCCTGCAGCTGCCTCCTGGTACCTGTAGCAGGCTAACAGGGAGAGGGTCAGACACGGACTCAGGCAACAACGCTCTCAGAAACTCTTCTGGCTGTGCATAAAACCACTGGGCATGATAAAGACGTTTGTAATGTGGTATCTGAATGTGCACATTCTGTGATTATGTTCTGTTTTTAAGAATAGGATCAAATCCAAATTCAGCTTTTTGACAAAACATTTAGAGAAATACAGTCGTTGACAGACACAGGGATCTATTTTCTGTCATTTCTTGTAATCAACATGTTGATGATCACAATATTATTACCGTCCCTTTAAAAAAACTGTTCTTTCAACATTTTATTGTCTGTGAAAAACAAACTGTCAAACCTGAAGAAATGGCGTGTTTTCTTTGTTTTTCTTTCAGTTCTTCATTCCACCTAATAACAGCATGAAGTTCCTCTTCTATTCCTTTCATAGCCGCTAATCTAATGTGATGCATTCATTTACAAACTGAACTGACGGTTATTGGCTTCTGTTGCAACCACATAGCCAAAAGAAGAAAAAAGAAGGGACTTACATGCATGAGAAAACAACAATAAAGGAAGTATTGATAGATTTGTTATTTGTTGTGCGTGCTTATGGTTTGGGCCAATGTATGAGATTGGCACTTTTCACATTTTAAACCTCATATGGCTCTCTCAGCCAGTATCTACTTCTCACTGGGAATGTACTGTATAGTACTTAAGAGAAAAATAAATACACGTTTTGAACTCCAAGCACTTGTATCGTTTCAAAATGTAACCATTAATCATATGTCTGTGGCAAATGAATTATAAATCCTGAAATCCACTATAATCATATAAATAAATGAGTATTTGAGCTTGCTATTGTCAAGTTTATCAATCCACGTGTGACCAAGGTAAACAAAACGATTGCAAGCTACATTTTCAGTAAATGATCACTGTTGTACCATTGCACTGGTAAAAAGAACATAAAGACTTTGATCTTTTCAGCCATGTTGAAACCAGTAGCAATAAAGCAACCTGGATTTGATGTTTTAAATAGAGAAATGACCTCAGTGTCGCCTAAAAACACAAATCTTACCACAATCTATGTTATTTGAATCCACCATCGCCCCCACAGCCGCTCATTATTCATGGATTTGCATCGCTCTGGCTGAAGAGGCAGGCAAAGGCTGACTTTGGTGATTTATCTTGTAGCAGTTTGAAGTGAAGGAGATAAACACTGCTGGTGAGTGACTTCATGTTATGTTTTGTTTCACACCTTTTTGGGGAAAACAAAATCCTGTTCTTTTCAGATTAGAGTGAGAGGGGATTAGAGAAACAAACTTTCTTATTGCATAGAAGTATAGACTGTGTGATTTAGATTGATTGATTGAACATTAATATGAGCTCAGCTTAGCATCTTTTAAATATGATTTACTTAACTGTATCTATCATGGGAGACAGTAATTGGGCCTGGTCAGGGAAGCTTCTTAAGAGGCAATGGTCTCGAGTACCAGTAAACTGTGATCTTTCTGTAGAGGGGGAGAAATATCATACAATTAACACATTTTGTAATGATTTTGGACTGTTTAGTTATGATTACCGCAAATATATAACAGTCCTATAAAATTGTATATAAAAGCGTATTGCTCCAAAGCTTTATTTTAGCATTATCTCTCTCCCAGTTAAATCAAACAAGTACTTACTTTTACTGTTGCAGCTGTTATCTGGGTTATTATCACTGTCATAGCCCATTATCTTTATAGTATTATCACTCTTAATATCAATCTAAATTGAACTGCACAAATGAGCACATAGCATACAAAATGTAGACACTGAATACACTGTTGAGGTGAATCCAGGTAAAACTCTTAGAAACACTTTCTGTGTAGTATATGTACATGTAATGAAAAAAATATACAAGCCAGGTTTCTTTTGCTCTAATATTTAGTATGGTGAAAATAAATCCTACAATTGCATAACTTTCAGTCAGTCAGTGTCAAAAGTGTCAAGTGTCAGGTTTAGCGTCCGCGATGCATTCAAATGCTCTGGTTGGGCATGTAAAACCAAATCATAGTAACAAATGTCTTTTAAACCATAATGACCGATGCAAATCAGGTCCAACGGGGCAAGAAGGAAAGATGTAAAGCAGTAGTAAGTCTCAGTCTCAAACAAGTCGTAGGCAGGGAAAAATTCCAGTAAACCTCAGCCCCCTGGCCCTCGGTTTACCCTGAAACCCCTCTGCCCTAAAACTGGATGTTATTTTCTCGAATCACCAAACTCATGCCAATGCACCATTGATGAAAACTGCTTATTTCACTTTACATTTGTTGAAACGTAGTTAAGAAATGTGAATCAAAAGCAAAATATCTGGATGATGTCTACAGGGCCTAAAGGACTCACTGCTAATTTTCAATCCCACGATCTGATCGCAGGTGTAAACCGGTTCTGGATTAGAAAGATAAAGGCCAAACAACTTTTTCTTTGACATCTGTATGTATTTTATTTTCTTTTTCAGATTTCATGATGGTGTCCAACAACACACAACCCTTCTCCTCTGGATGTGCTTCTTCCAGCACTGTGACCGTAGATGTGGCCGTCTCGTACCTTTACTTCTTCTTGTTCCCCAATGCGCTACTGCTCAACGGGGTAGCAGCGTGGGTGTCTCTGCACCTCCCGTCCACCTCTACCTTCATAGTGTATCTCAAAAACCTGGTGGCTGCTGACCTGCTCATGACGCTGGCGCTCCCGCCGATGGCAGCCAGCATGCTGCCGGGAGCAGCAGCTTGGTTAAGGGCGTTCGACTGCCGTTACTCTAGTGTCCTTTTCTACTGCAGTATGTACACAAGTATTTCTTTATTGGGTCTTATCAGCCTTGACCGCTTCTTCAAAATTGTTAGACCATGCGGAATGTTGCTGGGACAAAACGTGGTCCTCAGTCTTGTAATGTCCACCTTGGTTTGGGTGGTGGTATTTGGCAGTACAGCCATCCCAACTATCATTCTGACAGACCAGGATCCTGTCAATATAACAGGCGATTTCTGTATGTCCCTGAAGGGTCCAGCAGGTGTGACTCTTCAGACGTTTGTGGTTCTAGCTATGGAGAGTCTTTTCTGGCTTGTCAGCATAGTAATTGTGTTTTGCTACATCTGCATCACCCTGAAAGTCCTGCAGTCCTTCAGAAACTCTGGGAGCAACAACAGCCACGGAAAGCAGAGGACCAAGCTACGAGTCTTCCTGATCCTCCTTGTGTTTTTTGTGTGTTTTGTGCCTCTCCACGTGATGCGTGTTCCTGTCAACACTACCGTGTGCGTTGAAATGTGGGTGAAAATAATGTATAAATTGGTCCTGTGGCTCTCCGCCACTAACGTCTGCCTGGACCCTCTTGTCTCCATCTACCTGTGCAGGGAGTTCAGAGATAAACTGGTTGACATGATGAAAGCTAGAGGGATGTGTCGGGTTATATTCAGGTCAAAATGAGGATGTTTCACAGTAGAAAGGAGAAATATCAGTCATCAAAATAAGTACGTTTAAGAAGTTTGAGATAAATAAGATGTTCTTAGTCACAAATGAGGCTGTTGGGTTATTTGTTTATATTAGTTTATTTTATGGAAGTGAGAGAACCTTAGCAGTGTGGTCTTACAGAAACTTTTGATCTTTAAATGTTATTTTGTACTGCCCTCTAGTGGCCTAATCTAGTGGTCCATTCAGAGACACAAAGAAGAAACATATACAAATACAACATATGATAAACATGATGTCAATATTATTGCAAAACATACACCAGGATAAATACACCACATGCATTATTCTGTTCTAACTTCTAACACAAAACAACACACAAATCACAATGGTCATGTCTTAGAGCTGTGTCTTTTATGCACGCACAGTGTACTGCATGTATGTATCCATATATATATATATATATATATATATATATATATATATATATATACATATATATATATATATATATATATATATATGTATGTATGTATTTATTTCTGAGTGAGTGTTATTGTGAGACCTGTATCAATACATTTGAGTTTGAAGTTGTCCTTTGTTTAGTTTTTCTGTGTTGGGTCACTGCAGATTGTCTGTGTAATGATGTAAATGGGTGACAACTATATAAATGGGGTTTAAGGGGGAATTTACATGACAAATATAAAATAATATAGGAGTAAAGTTTAGAATATGTAGATTATCCCCTCCACCATTATTACTATTTTTTACATAAACAATTATAAGCGAGTGGAAATGGGGACTCAGTTCCAAGTATATTTTCCGTCTGCACAAAAGAACAATAAACGCATCCTACAAAGTGTTGGCCTATTATTTCAAGGGCTAAAAATGGCAACATAAATCATTTCCATTCTCATAAATCCAAATGTAATAGCTTTCCTGCAAAAGACCTTTGCTCAGTTGCCAGAAATTCTTTTATTTGAATTAATTTAATGTATTCTGTTCTTCATCGTCTCATTAAATGATCTCATATTTACTGTCTAAGTAATAAACTAACTATAAATGTGTTTATTGTTTTATTGTAAATATCAGCCAACAAGTGAATTTAAAAATTTTAATTGAATACAACCACTTTGTAAGTCACCACAATACTACAGAACAATTCCGGTCACTTTTACCGTAGAGGATACCAAAGACCCCCCCCCCTTTATACAATACATCTTCTTGGCAGCTATTGCACTTCCTTTGTTTAAGTAGACAAAAACCTCCAGTGTAGCCTGTGGGACATTTTGGTAGGCCACCCTGATGATGATGCCACTGTGCCACTCACTGCCGAATCTGCTCTATAATTCTTGCAGAAACTGCAATCAAGCAAGCAATTTAGTCAATCAAAAAAAGGAATATAACCCAAGCAACAAAGATTAAAAATAAAACAAAGGAGCACAAACAAGAGAGAAAATGACTTGTGTGCTCAGCTTTTTTAATCGAAGAATCATCATCTGCTGCGATATTTCTACAAGGGAAGTTTATTTTCTTCTGCCAGCAACAAATAACACACTGATGGTGAGTGTGGAGGCAATGATGTGTATTTGGCCTTCCAAATGATGCCCAGAGCCAAGGGCATGCCAATACCAGGAGCATTTGCTGTGCTAATGACATTAAACACGCAGGAGAGATCAGGCCAACAAAAAAAAAAAAGAACATGCTTCCAGCTCCATTTTAGAGGTGAGACAGATATGGTGATATTGAGGTTCATGTACAGGCCAAAGGAAGGTTGATGCCACCTGAATCCAAACGTTCACTCCATCCAATGCCTGCACATTGGTGTTTACACTGCAGGCTGGGTGTATGACGTCTGTTTTTGCTTTTGTCTAAAGACCAGAGAGTTTTTCCTATTTTTGCATATGTCCTGATAAATTGCCATTCTTATCACAGCTGAAACGTTGATTTGTTTGCTAGGAAAATCCACAATGTCTCGAACACCTTGAACATCAGTATATTGTCACACAGGTCCATTTTGCAGCTTTGCCTTCGAGGAAAGTGAGTGAGCCAAGCCATCGACTGTAAGTTATCTTCAACATGTATCTTTTTTTACATAATTAGTTCATAATGTAGTATTTATCAATGATAGGTTAATCCGTGATGATGGAAATAGACAGCTAAGGAGCTCATTACTTCAACATCTCCTTCTGAAAGAAAAAAGACATCCTATATATATACAATCTTTTCCATTATATATGTATCGTAGCCTATATATATATATATATATATATATATATATATATATATATATATATATATATATATATATACATATATATACTGTATATATACATATATATATACTGTATATATATATATATATATATATATATATACACACTCCTTTGTAATACAATTCATTCAGAATTAAGTAGCGTTAGTGTTAGTAGTGAAAATAAAGGAGTTTTTCAGCAATCTTTTTATTACAATCTTTTCCATTATACATGTATCGTAGCCTATATATATATATATATATACAGTATATATATATGTATATATATACAGTATATATATGTATATATATGTACATATGTATATATATGAAAAACTATATATATATATATATATATATATATATATATAGGCTACGATACATGTATAATGGAAAAGATTGTAATAAAAAGATTGCTGAAAAACTACTTTATTTTCACTACTAACACTAACGCTACTTAATTCTGAATGAATTGTATTACAAAGGAGTGTATATATATATATATATATATATACAGTATATATATATGTATATATACAGTATATATATGTATATATATGTATATATATATATATATATATATATATATATATATATATATATATATATATATAGGCTACGATACATATATAATGGAAAAGATTGTAATAAAAAGATTGCTGAAAAACAAATTTATTTTCACTACTATGTACAGTAACAACGCGCTGCTCCCTTTGCTTTGCCCAGCCTGCAGCCTTGACTCAGATAAGCAGCTGATAATGGATGACGATCTGATTGCTCCCTTTGACAGTCAACAGCAGAGTGAGTGCAAAAAAAAAAGCATGAAGTTAACCCTAACAAATGATTTACTGTTGAATGATTTCTCTGTGACTGTGGGACACTATTAAAATCGTCAACTGTCCACATGATATTGCACTTATTCACAGGGACAGTTTATTTAAATGCATGATTTCCAAGCATACGTGAAGATTATTATTATTATTTCTCAACAAGTTGTGGCTTCTAAAATGTATTTTAAACTTTTCCATTCTCTTCAGGTGCAGTGATGACAGTGAATCAAACTTCTTATGATAAGTGTGGTAACTTCAATTACATCCCGCAAGATGTCCCAGCTCTCTACCTTGCGATGTTCCCCATAGCTTTGTTGCTGAATAGTGTGGCAGCCTGGGTGTCTCTGCACCTCAAGTCCACCTCCAACTTTGTGGTGTACCTGAAAAATCTAGTAGCTGCTGACATTATCATGACGTTGATCATCCCAATCAAAGCTGCAAGAGACCTGCCGGGTGCGTCAAACACATTAATAATACTTTCATGTTATGTCAGTACCATTTTCTACAGTACACAGTACACCATTATCGCCTTGCTAGGCTTTATCAGTCTGGACCGTTTCTTCAAGATCATGATGCCCCATAGCAAGTTTGGTCAGAATCTGACCTTTAGCAAACTGATGTCAGGCTCCGCCTGGGTTGTACTCATTGGAGGCGCAGCTTTACCAAATATTATTTTAAGTAACAGATCAGTGGCCAATATGACAGAGGTCACTAGCTGTATGCAGCTAAAAGGACCGGATGGACTCATATTCCATAAAAAGGCAGTGATTTTCCAGAATGTTTTCTTCTGGCTCGTCAGTGTGGTCATTGCGGTTTGCTACATTTGCATCGCAAACAAGGTTATCCAGTCTTTTCGAAACTCCGGCAGCAGCAACAATCAGGGACAGCAGAAGATCCATCTACGTGTTTTTCTAGTTGTCATTGTGTTTTTTGTGTCTTTCGGACCATACCATATTATCAGCATCCCGTACACTTTTAAACAGGTCAAGGATTCTTCCGATATCGGCTGCTCTTACTATACCAGCAGGTTATCCAAGGAACTGAGCCTCTGGCTTGCCAGCACAAACGTCTGCATGATCCCACTTCTCTACGTCTTTCTGTGTCGGGAGTTCAAGGAGAAACTGGTGTCCATGTTGAAAGATGTGTCCAACTCATTCCAAGTAGCCTTAGCAGGCAAGGCAAACGTCCCTTCACCACAGAGTGGAGTCTGATAGAGGTCATGAAAATACTCTAATATCAACTGTTGATTTGTGTCTATCCTGCTGTCTACTTTATTCCCTTATAATGCCCATATTGAATGCTGTCTTTTTTTTTAAAACGTTATCCTTGCACTGCTATGTAGTTTTTATATTACTATGTCTACATTCCTTGCACTATTGGACTTATTTGCACTACCACCATGACACACACTCTCATAGTGCACCTTACCATAGAGCACGTTACCTGCTTATACATCCCTTAGTACATTCATCTGGATTTTTTATTCAGTAGCTTTTCTTTTATTGTCCATATTATTCATGTTGATTTTTTTTAATTTGTTATTTCGTTATTTAATTTGTTTTGTTTTTTCATCCTGTTTATGATGTATGTGTATATTGTGTGTGATGTTTTTAAGCTAGTGGGACCTTGAATTTACCCTTGGGGATCAATAAATCTATCTATCTATGTAATGGACTGAGCTCTGATGTTACTGAAGATTTTGTAGACTAAAAGTAAGATTATTGTTCCACGTATATATTAAAATTTAGCTATTTACTGCATTTACTTTTTAACCCCATATGGAAGTCGTGCTGTTATCAGTGTTGTTCTAATTAGCTTGACACCCATTAACAGGAAATGAAAACAATAAGGATGGACGAGATAAGGAGACATGAGGGTGCTGTTTTTAGGTGTGTATGAGACTGTAAATGAAGCTGCTATGCAAAGCCAGTTAAGTTAAAGCTCATTTACATTTGCTTCTCACACACTAGTCCTGTAATGTTTGTGGTGACATTAAAAATGGCTCAATAAAAAAGAAAGGCTTGATAAGCTGATGTGCAATGTGGCCAGTCATCGGTTCGCAGCATGCTAATCAGTGTCTAACAGGTAACTGCAAAGACTTATTGATATAAATTAAGCCAGGGATCTTCAACAGGGGGTCCTCAGAGTCAATGCAGGGGGGGCTCAAAATTATAAGTAAACATGAATCCAACATATTATTAGCAAATATAAATCCCCACTGCTTACTGGCCTGTAGGTCAGTAGGGTTAGGGTCCTTGGCTTAAAAAACGTTGAAGACCCCTGTATTAAACTGTAAAATGAATGAAGTATGCTCTAAATCTATAGAATTGTTGTACTCAATCCAAAGATAAACACTAAATTGAGATATCATTCTGCTAAGTGTTGTATAAGTTTCAAAGACTACTTTTAGAATCAACACATTTTCCATTACAATGTCCCTGCATGCACTGTACATTCCAGCTGTGTTACCACTGAACAGTCGCTATAGGATTTGCTAAGTCTGTGATAGAAAGCATGGCTGCTAGTAAATGTTTTAATGTGGGTTAGTAGTGTGGGTAGTACGTGTGATTTAATTGAAATGAGGTTGTGATTACCTGCTAATTGGAGTTATTTGTTTAAACATACAGTCACTGTGGGTCTGGAAACCACAGGTCTCTGTGTCATTATAATCAAACCACAACAAATTATCGTCACATAAGATGAACGTTTACTTAGCAACCTGTTGTAAACACATGTATGTCATTTCTCGGCTGATATTTTTTTCCATCAGACATCATTCTTGGCACAGATCCAAGCAAAACCTCACAGGAAATCATGTTGTGTTGTTCCCAGAATGCACTATTTTTATCAAGACAGCAAAAAAAGGGGATTAAAGACACACACTTAATCAGATATGAGTGGAATTGCATGTTCAATATCCCATACTGTAATATACTGTAGTGTGATGGACAGTAGTGGGCAATATATGCTATATCTTAAAAACACGCTTACAGATGTAGAGACATGTGGTCTTACTTGTAGTAAATAAAAACTATACAAAATTACATTTAGCACAAACTACTTTGTTAATAACTTGTCTCTTCTGTCATGTAACAGCTTGCATGTATGGTACATGAGTTTAAGGGAACATTAAAACCACATTGCATGAGAAGTCAGTAGGTTATTATCGTCCTACACGCCTCTTGTTTGTTTCTTTGGTCTATGTGGTTAGTGCTGTTCAGTTTCATGATAGACAGATAGAGGTGGGGCAAATAAGCTGCAGGGTGGAGGGAGGAGCAGTGGGGTGCAGGAGGTCTCTAGATGTGTGTCGAGAAATGAGTCCATGGCTTTGGTGTTCGCCTGTCAACAGCTACTGAGACTGACGCAAGCTAGCGGAGGCAGGGGGACTGGCACGGAGCAGAACAAGCCCCTCAGCAGACAATCGGAACAGGAAGCAAGGAAGGAAAGGGTCTTTCACCCAGAGGAAGACTGGCAAACTCATTGGGATTGTGACAAGACAGCCACACAGTAGCTCCAGAGACCACCCATTGTAAGAGAATCAAACACACACACACACACACACACACACACACACACACACACACACACACACTTAAAATAAAACAGAGAGAAAACTGAGAAAGACAGACAGACTGAAAGCTCTTTAGGTCAGACGTAGACTTTCTCAATTGATAAAAGAACTAAAGTTACTCTAAGAGGATATCAATTTCGGTGTTTCCCTTCTTACATTTCTTTCCTGTGGGTAAGAAGAGAAAAGGGGAATAGGATATTGCATTTCTTTTTTTTTTAAATACTGTAGTTTTTCATTCCTTCATTAAGTATTCTTCACATGCCTCACAGTCACAGACGATGAGGACGCAGTGAGAAGGTAAGACTCAATAATTGACTTTACTGTTAAGTACATCTTCTAGATAGATTACCAGTCTAAGCTTGGCACAAAGATATCATTTGTTGTAGGAGACCTAATTAACATTAGCATGCACACTAAAACAGAATAACGTATTGTATATCTTGGTTTCCATAGCACCTGCTCCTGGCCTCAGTGCTATTCTTAAGGTTTTCAATGTAAAGACAGCACCACCAGGCAGATATACTGTCAGATAGGGGGAGGATTCAGAATGAACAAATGCAGCAGTTAGTTGTTGGACACCTACATCACTCTAAGTGTATCTCTGCATTCTGACTGTAGAACTAAATAAGCAGTATGAACTGACCACTTGTCTAAATGTGGTGAAATGGAGCGGTTACACCACTGTGTTTAGTGATTGTATAGGAGAAGGATTTATATGCTCCCGAAAGTTATAGAAAGTGGCCTTAACTTTCAATTCAGACAGAAAGGAAGCTAAATGTTCAGATTTAAGTCCTAAAATCAGTTAAGAAGGAAAGAGTTAAGACAATAACCCATAATCATATTCACAATAAGTCAGCTACGGTTCATTTTGAGGAATTTACAGGAGGAAATTGCACATGTATATGTTTGGGAAACAACATATTACACTGTTCCCTCTTTACATCATTACCGACAAGGTTATGTTTTTGGTTTGATCGGTTTGTTTGTCTTTCAGCAGGATTACAAAAAAAAATACTGGTCCAATTTGTAGCATTTTGTTTTGTTTCGTTTATTTCACACGCCATTATTGTATCATTAAACACAATTTCAGAAGGTACAATGATCATATATAGGGCGCGTGAAATGGGGAACCCCAAATAACCTGCTAAAAGCTTTTTCGGAGGGGGCCCGATAACAATAAACATATAACAGATAATACAAACCAAAAACACAATTTACCATAGACACAAAATAGACAAATACAGAAATACAACAGAATACAGACACATAACAAAATCAACAATTCCAGTCACAATAGACTCAACATAGACAAAATACTACAAACAGAAAGACGATCCCAGCACAAACTATAGCAATTACAGAATAATCAGCAATTATATGTTAAGAGCAATTTTTCCTTGAGACTTTTCTTGAAGATGGAGACAGAAAGCGTCACATTCAAGTTTTCCTCAAGCTCATTCCCAATCTGCGGTCCCCTACGAACTACGCTCAGGCTCGTACACTTTAGCCGTCGTTTCTTGCCAGTGATTAGGTGTTTTTTCCTTGTTTCGTAAGTGTGCAGGGGACGACTGATTGGAATAAGCTCACACAATCGGTAGTTTAACCTATGAATGACCTGGAATATCAGGCAGGCATTATGAAAGACATTATATTCGGTAAGCCTTAATAAACCAAGGCGACGAAAATAGAGGAGGAGTGGGGGTATTGGGCTCAGACCACGTTAATGCCCATATGATGTTTTTCTGTAAAATCTGTAGTTTTTTCAGGTTCTGGGAAAAGTGTTACACCATATGACATTACAGTAGTTTAAATGGGGCTCAAACTAAGTTTTATATAAAGTGAGAAGTAAATATCTTACTTTAAAAAATAGCCCAACATATTTAGATATTTTTTTTGTTAGATAGCATGGACCAAGCAAGAACCATTACAATTTTTGAACCGGATCTGAATCACGGTGACGGATACACAAATTATTTTTCACTTCTGTTAATATTGCGAGACAGGGCATGGCCTTGCCGGAGGTCTGCGCTCTCCGAGTGCCCTTTCATAATGTGACTTTACTGTGTATTTTCCTATGTATTAATCTTACTCTCAACCTATCATCTCTCTCCCCTCGAAAGGTCCACTGAAGATCAGAAGATGAATAACACACTGTCAAACACGTCCATCAAGTGTGTTCGGGATACCAGTGTCACAGCTGTGATTTTCCCCTTCCTATACAGCATCCTCTTTATAGTCGCCCTGATACTGAATTCCCTGGCTGCATGGATCTTCTTCAGCATCCCCAGCTCCTCAACATTTGTGGTCTTTCTTAAAAATGTGGTAAGGCATGAGGGCTTTTGCTTCATACATTTTGTCTGTGCAGAAAAACAACAACATACAGAAAACCCTTCGTTAACAGGTGGTGGCTGACTTGCTGATGACCCTGACCATCCCTCTGAGAGTCTTAAGTGATGCAGGTGTGGGTCACTGGCAACTACGCGCCTTCCACTGCCGATACTCTGCCGTTCTCTTCTACATCACCATGTACATCAGCATCCTCTTGCTGGGCCTCATTAGCCTGGACCGCTACCTGAAGATAGTCAGGCCCCCCGGGAAGTGTGCCCTGCAGCGGGTTCGTGTTGGTCAGGCGCTGAGTGCTGCTGTCTGGGCAGTCATGTTGTCTTTAGCATTACCCAATGTTATCCTAAGTGACCAGCCGCCACGGGTCTCCGGAGGCAAACTGAAGTGCAGCTCCATGAAGAGCAAAGCCGGCCTTCTCTGGCATGAAGGATTCAACTACTTCTGTCAGGTATTTATTACATCAACATGTTCTCATGAATGGGTCCGTATGGTATAGTATGGAAATGAAATACAGGAATAGGTTGGCTTTTTGGGAAACATCAGGTTTGTTTAATTCCTGCGAAGACTGAAGTGTAAATCACACTTAAAGGAATACGCCGACTTATTGGGACATTAGCTTATTCACCATAACCCCGACAGTTAGACAAGTCGATACATACCCTTCTCATCTCCGTGCGTGTTGTAACTCTGTCTGACGGCTCCACCATTAGCTTAGCCTAGCACAGATCCTGGAGGTAACCGGCTCCAACTAGCCTACTGCTCCGAGTAAGTGACAAAATAACGGCAACATGTTCCTATTTACATGTTGTGATTTGTATAGTCACAGCGTGTACAAATAACAACATCACTTGAGACACCGCCATCTTCTAACTGTATACAAACTGGGAACTATATTCTCAGAAAGGGAAGCAGTGCTACTTGAGCAGAGCTGCAAGCATATCACTCTACCCAAGTATGCTTCCCTTTCCCAGTTTGTATACAGTTAGAAGATGGCTGTGTCTCAAGTGTCTGTTATGTGTCTGACTATTTCTTGGCCAGGAGCAAAGACAAAAACCACAACTTGTTTTTACACTTGGACGGATACAGCATGTCAACATGTGGTATCTGGATTTTCTTACTGGATGGAGACAGGCTGTTTCCAGTGTTTGTGCTAACCATATTTACTGCACCGACATGAGAGCGGCGTCAATTTTCTCACCTAACTCTCAGCAATGCTAATGTTTTGTCGATGTCTACTTCCAGGTGGTTTTCTGGGGCACGCTGGCCTTGATGGTGGTTTGCTACACGTTCATCAGCAAGAAGGTTTATCAGTCCTACAAAGCCTCAAGGAGCAAATCTCAAGCAGTCAGTCGCAGAACCAAGGCAAAGGTTTTTGTGGTGGTGGGGGTGTTTTTCATCTGCTTTGCCCCCTTTCACTTTGCCCGCGTTCCCTACACTCTGACGCAAACTGGCAGCATGGTGAGCCATTGCCAGGCCCAGAATGCTTTCTACATCGCAAAGGAAACCACCCTGTGGCTGTCGGCCACTAATGTGTGTCTGGACCCGCTTATCTATGTGTTCCTGTGTAAGGTGTTCAGTAAAAGACTGGCAGCTGCAATCTGCTGTAAGCCACTCCACAAAGGTGCCATGGAGTCTCACACAGCAACATCAACTCAAATGGAGATGTCACAGATTGCCCAAAGTAACTAGACTGTCATATAGTACAACGTAAAAATAAGAACTAACTGTCAAGGCGTGATGAAACACTGCCTGAAAGTGTATTTTACTTGTAAATATTTTTTTTTTTTATTGTGATGACACCGGTTTAAAAAAAATCTCAAATTAATGCAAGGTGATCCAAATCTGTTGAATGGGCAATGCTACGTGGCAGAAAAAATATGCAATTATGTCTGGAGGCGGTCATGAAGTTTCATGCCAACAATGACAACTGTTTTTGATACAGAACTAACCAAGTACTTCTGTCCCATGTTTTGCAAAGTCATCTAACACATTTCCTTAAGTGTCCTTACTGTCATCATCTACTTCCTCCTCTGCTCTAATCTCATTCAAACTGCACTTTCCCTATACAAAAGTTTGGCAAGAGGGTAAAATCTTGACAGCACATATTCTCCAGTGATTACGCCACACACCCAATGTGATCAGGGGCCGAATGATAACAAGATGCGGACTGCAATAGATACTGCTTAAAGCTATAACTTATGAGCAATATAAATAACAATAGTAATAAAATTCATATTTTTCACAACACAATTGCATGGCGTTCAACTTTTATGCTGGAGGTCAGAGTTTTTACATGTGGTTAATTTAAAATGTGTGGTGAAATGACATTTCTGATTAAAATCTAAGACAAAGACAAAAGGCAGCCAAGAGGAACTACAGACTAATATTGCTCTGCAGATTTTATGTTTGATAACACTGAGTATAACCAAACCTTACACTGCTCAGTTAAGCTGTTAAGCAAGTGCAAGTAGAGCATATAGTCTTTCACCATATTGCAGTAGCTTTACTGAGTCAAAAGAAGAAAATAATTGGAATAAATTGACTTTTTTCAAACACTGCAACTCCTCGGAGATGGGTTTCAGGACATTCACAAACCGCTTCTGCAGGATTAATGTCACCTCCTACCTGATTTACAATTGTGTCTGATTAATGTAATAATGAAATATGATCATTCTCCATTCCCACCCTCTGTCGGCTTCGACGGAAACTGATATTTGGGCAGGAAATTAATGAGCTACAGAGCGGTTCTAGCGGCTACTGCAGTCGGGGAAAAGACCATTCGTCACCCTCAGATTAAATCCTCTGACAGATGACCCCGCAGTAGTGAATTATGAGAAATTTTAAATGACATTCATGGAAATTAAATAAACCCTGCACATAATATTGCCTGGCGGTATATGCACAGACCCAAGTTGGGGGGACAGAAAAGAGACAGACAAATAGTGGGCAGGTAGGTAGGTACTGACAGTTTCTTGATGAAACAAGGTGGTAAAGCTCGCATGTCAGAGACACCTGTCAAGTCTACATGTCAGTGATGCCAATCAGCAGAATTTAATACAATGGTTCTTGTGAAGAAGCAGTCCCCAGAGAAATGGCTTTTAGGCAGCTTATTAAAGCTTAGGCTTTAGGTCAAAAAAGTCATGTTGACACATTGTTCAATTGTTCAAACTTCCAGTGAGTGAAAATAACAAAACTCAAACTCTCAAACATTTTAGTTGAAATGGGGGATGTACGTTTTAGATCAACATGGATACACAAATTATATTATATCTGTGTCTTTACAGCTTTCTCTTTTCAAACTCCACACGCTCCAGAATTTAGGTAGGCCCTAATAACTTTCTGTGGGTTCATATAAAAATGGTTAAAAGAAAAAAGTGGATGAATCCATGTTGTAACTGAAATTGGTAACAGAAATGAATCTTCCTGTGTGCTTTTGAAAACAAAGAGATGAAGCCTAACATCACATTTAAACCAAGCTAAACTTTGTCTCATCGTAGGCCTACTGACTGAGTTTGTAACGCTGATCATTTATAATGCCTCAGTTAATGGCTGGCAGTTAGTTTAGTCAAAGTTGTAGACTGTATGTTAGGGACATGGGTTAAGGCTAATTCCTGGAGGCAGTAGACTATGCACCATGCAAAGTGCGTACTCGCAAAAGTATCAGAAAAGCATTGCTCATTTTTGGCCAGCACTAAAAGGCTTTATACAACTTTTTTTTTTTTTACAGGCTATAACTCCCAAGTAGCTGCCTGTAAACAGACTTTGATGTGTAAAATGGGCAGAGTTCCCCTATACGTATAGTCTGTCTTCTCTGTCACAAAAGTAATGTTAAAATAAATGATCAAGTTCACAAAAGTAAAAACAAAACAAAAACCTTTTTCGAGAAACCCTTTCTCAGAATTAGGAGATAAATGTAGGCTACTTGATTGTCGTATTTCCTCATAAGTAACTTAGATATAATCTTCTAAAATAGTAAATTACGAGATACCAAAGTTATTTTTAGAAATCAGGTTTTCCTGGTAAATGCAGTGCCACTGCATATTTTCAGCGTGTCATGCACTTGAACCCTTTGGTGTCCGTGATAGGCTAATAACTGTGTGTCATCACTGCTGAGTGAATGTGAAACTTTCTCTTCCTTTAACATGTGACACGATACAGTGCCTTGCAAAAACTGTTAACACTGGATGACAATGAATATATGTATTTATTATTATAACAGAGGATAAATGCAAAATATTGAACGCATGAAAAAACTAAGAAAGTCCCTTGATGGACTACCAGAATCAAATGAAATGATAATGAGGTGTAAACAATAAATAAATACAAAATACAACTTTCCTTGACTGGGTTACAAGTGCATAGCATTGGCGACAGCGACACAGGATATTAAACCTGTTTCTTTGGACCTGTTATTGTTTGCCCTCTGTCACAGACAAGTTTGCAAACTCTAAAATGTATTTTTATTTTTTTTGAATAAAATAAAAAATAAAATATAGGCCTAGGCCTACTTGTTTTTTATTATTATAGTTTTTAGGGGGGTGAGATTAACTAAAAAGGGTCTAAAATCGCCAACGCTTTAACAGTCTAACCCCGTTAGACTACGTCAATGAATCTTGAAGCTTTTGCTGTGCGCGCCCCCGCGAAGTGCTTGCACTTCTCGGCGGGCACGCGCCGGGCTACAAGCTACAAGGCTAACGCCACGTGACATTCCCGCCGGGTCATGTGATCGAACTACGTCCTCCTAGCTGCAGTCAACTTTCCCCGAGCAGCAAATCCCAAACAAACGAACATGGCGGACTACGAGGAGCGGCAGAGCCTGTTGGGAGACGGGGACGAGGGCTCGTCCACCGGCAGACAGACAGCCGGAGGAGCCGGCAGACCGATGCTGGCCATCTGCGACCCCAGCCACATACTGCACCGAGTGCTTGTCCTCATATTCATGTGCTTCTTGGGATTCGGTAAGCAGTGATAAGCCCTAACTTTCATATGCATCCTGAATATGGTTATTGTGGAGATGTGTGACTAAATTCAATAAGTTATATTCGGTTCAAGGATTGTTTTAGTGTTGTTACCCACCACGGCTTAAGGAGAAGTTAAAGACATGCAGTATCATTGTTTAATGCAGTCTGTTAATGTAGTTAATTTGTTCCAGGAAGCTACTTCTGTTATGACAACCCGGCTGCACTTCAAACTCAAGTCATCCAGGTAATTAATTATCTGTAAATGAAAAGTTGTGCTGGTTGTTACACCATAAATGCAACAATTCACATGTATCGCAGCACAACTGAAATCTGCACAATGAGCCAACCAGAACAGTCAAATGAACCTACTCCTAGACAGGGGCGTAGCACTAAATTCTAGGCCCTGTAGAAAGACATTTTCTATGGGCCCCTCCCCACATCCACAGCTACTCATTCTAGCATCTTGTTTGGGCCCTCCTCACATGAGGGCCCTGGGTACTCAGCCCCCAGGGCCCTTGCTCCTAGATGCTGCCATTAGAGGGTTTTATTTGTCCACGCACCTGCGTTTCACGCCAAGATTTTTTAATGGTGAAAATCAAAACAGTTGAAGTGACTGACTTCCAATGACCGACTCTGATGAGCTTCCTCCCTGACTGTACTAGGACCTGAGCCTGAACACCAAAGATTTCATGCAGCTGTATGCCTGGTACTCCTGGCCCAATGTGGTTCTCTGCTTCTTTGGGGGATTCCTGCTTGACAGGGTTTTTGGCATCAGGTACGAATACCATTGAGTCACATCTATTTTGATTACAGTGTATGCGTCATTACAAAGTGAAAGTGAAAGAGTTTAGAGTAGCCTTTTGGCTTGTCGTCTTTCATTGTTGTTGTTTTTTTTATAGGCTGGGAACCATCATCTTCTCCCTCTTCGTCTGTGTTGGACAGGTAGGTTCACCTTGAAATGTATTCTATGAAAGACAAAATATAAGTACCACCATTAACATGCACATTTTGAATAGTCTATACAGGAATCAATAGGTAAATGGATAGCAATTCCATCATTTTCTTTGCTGTATTTTAACTTTTCCAATCTGCTCAGGTAATATTTGCTATTGGAGCTTTGGTAAATCGTTTCTGGCTGATGGAAGTTGGACGTTTCGTATTTGGGTGAGGGAATACTTTTGCCTTTTCTGCATTTTACAAACATAATCTATTACCTTTATATACCATGGGCCAGTTATTTGTACCTTTTTACATATGCATGATATCGCCACAAATCTGGTAACGTCCTGATTTCTTTTCCTGAGCAGTATTGGAGGAGAGTCTTTGGCCGTGGCTCAGAACACCTATGCTGTCAACTGGTTTAAAGGAAAGGAGCTTAATCTGGTGTTTGGCCTTCAGCTGAGCATGGCTCGCCTGGTAAGGACACAGAACATGGGATATTCATGCTTTCAAATAACATATTAATGCTTTTTCGACTGTAGCCGTGGGAAATGAGCCTGCTATATAAAACACATGTCATTAATACTGTAGACGTGTTTCCAGTCATGTATTTTGATGCTCATTTTGAAGTATTGCATTAGAAAAGCTGTATGGAAATGGCAAAACTCGATACAGCTTCCTCAGTTTGCTCAAAAAAGTGTTAACGCTCACTTGGCTCCAAAGCGCGCTGAACGAGAGGTCTGGCTACTCCACATAGCATTCGGATATGGTAGGAAAGCGTGCTCTGGTTTAATGGCATTTCTTTAAACCAATCAGAATTGTCATGGGCGGCGCTAAGCTCCGTACAGAGCCGGTGCAAAATAGTCATGCGAGAGAAACCTCGATACTAGATAGTCTAGCTAGCTGTCTCTATTTACCATGCAGAGATCTGAGGAACAGTCAGCAATAGTCCTCATTAATCCACCAAATTTAAAATTCCAACACAAAGAAAGCGTAAGGAAACGGAAAATACATGCATCCGGTGGAATTTCCTGCAGCACCTGAGCAATCCCGGAAGTGGACCGCGAAGGATGGACTAATTCGCTCCAAACCAGTTGACAGAAATTTGCTTTTTAGTGACATTTTTAAAGTTTGCTTAACATTTGCTTGTCAATTGAATGGAAACACAAACGTCTATTCACCCTCCTCTCCACTCGTCTCAAGGGCAGCACAGTGAACATGAACATCATGGGCTGGGTGTACAGCAAAGTCTCAGACCTCGTTGGCTCTCCTGGACACACCGCACTAGGCGCATCACTCATGATAGGTAAATATCCTACGCTTTTGCTTTAGCGGGGGGTGTTAGGTGCCTCACTGAAGGGAAAGACTTGAAACTGAAGTGTTAAACATGAAGACTCTAGTTACGTGTGCTTCCTCTCTGGCTCTGCTAGGGATACTAGATCCTTTCTCTGTAACTAATGATCTCAGATGACACAGCAGAGACGGAGAGAAGTGTTATAGAGAACTAAAAGTGCTGTCGCCTGCTACAGATGAGTCACACAGATAGAAAAAGTGTCACTTCTTATAATTTTCTCTGGAGTTACTTCTTAGGCATGCTAAAAGTGCTTCCACTTTTGCACAGCTAGCAGTTTATGTGTTTTTTTTTTTTTTTATTTCATAACCCGCCTCCATTGCCACTGTTAATCTGACCATTTAAGATAAATTCACATGAACAATATGATTAATCAGCAGTTATTAGGCGTCCTAATTTGAACTCCTTGATAATCTAATCACCAAAGTATAACTTATAACATTTCCTGACTTTCTTTTTTGTCTCCTCCATATGTACTTCTTTACTTATGTCTTTGGTTTCTTTTTTCTCTCCTTAGCTGCTGTAACCTGCCTGTTTTCACTTATCTGTGCCTTGGTGTTGGGATACCTTGACAAAAGAGCAGAGAAGATCCTCCACAAGGAAGAAGGCAAAACAGGTAATGCTTTCTAATGTTGTGAAGGAGTACCAAATCACATGCTTTTTCTTTTTGCTCTTAGTAAGTACTGCAGCTGCCCTTACAAAGTGCATACAGTTGCATGTAGTATGCATACAATAGGGACGACATACTACTTCTGCATAGCAATGCGCCTTGAACTTTGACTCTCTTGCTCATGTATGCTGGGCAAAGGATTGTGGGACATCCTGAGATGTTTTCATACTGTATTTGACATACTATCTATTGGGACATACAAAATCTGGCATACTAAATAGTATGGTAGTATGGTTATTGGAACACAGGGTGTGTCTTTTTGTCTTTAGTTTTTCCTCTTAGCTGTCAATAACTACTAGAATGTTTTTCCCAGTAAACATGGACCCTGACACAGTGTAAGGCCATGTTTTGTTTTTCTTGTTATCTTCCTAAAATTGACATTCTGGCAAGACAGTTCATTGGCGTTAGCATTTCCTCTATTGTGGTGTGGCTTCTTTCTAAAGACAGGGATAGTTCAATTCACTGAGTTCAATTCAATGTGTGGTATAACTTCCACTTTGGAACTAAGGGCTTCTTTTGTCAGAGAAGATGCTCTTCTTCTTGTTGAAAGCAAATAATGCTCTCAAGCTGATCTGCATGTGTGTTAATTTTGCATATAAGGTGAGGTGATCAAGTTGACCGATGTGAAAGACTTCCCCTTCCCCTTGTGGCTCATCTTCATCATTTGCGTGGCCTACTATGTTGCAGTTTTCCCCTTTATTGGACTGGGACAGTGAGTATTGCATCAGTGCCACTTCCCACTTAAACACACACACACACAACTTTCTTTCAAAGGCCTTCGCACATCGTTAATACACCCAGAACAGTCGGTGCCTCCCATCTTTCTAATTCAAATGTTTAGCATGTATCGCTAAGCCATTGTAATCCATGACATTGAGTTGTACATTTTATTTATTCAAAATCTACGTTTGTGCTTGGCCAGTGGTTTTTAGAGCGGAGCTATACAAGGGTTATGCGTTGGTACAGTGTTGTTATTGAAAGATGAAACTGGCGTGATTTATCACACAGTCAGTGCTCACTTTTAGGGCTGCACATTATATCGTCTTTTTATCGTCACTGCAATATCAACTGGCGCAATATACATATCGCGAAAGGTTGTGACGTACCGCGTCGTACCCCCCCCCACCCCCCTCGTATATGTAAATAGGGAGGACAAAAAAAGTACCTCACCTCTCCATGTGTAAAATAGTCCAGTACAACACCGCCTTGAACTTTGAGCTCAGTAATATAACTGGATTTACACGTTTCTGATGATGTCACCAATTACTGAACATTATGAGCTTTGTAAACATAAGTCATGGTAGTGCTGTTGTATTAGATTGCACAGGTGTATTTAATAAAATGACCGCTTTGTGGATTTTTCTAATGTCAACAAATCCCATGATAAGAACATAACCACCAATACTGTTTGACTTCCAACCCCTCTCTGTGTATGTAGTTTCACTTGAAAAAAAAAAAAGTAACTGAAGTAGTTTATAGCAAACGCAGCTCACAAAGGAGCACCTAGTGCACTATTTAGCTGCGTATTACTACACATATGGGGCACATACTGTATATGGTTGCCGGACAGTATGTGTGGGATTGACTCTTGAAACTTGATTTGAATGTTGCCAGACTTCTCCTTTGACTTCTTCCCTGTGAAAGATTTGAACATTTGTGACATTTGCAACTCTTAAGTGCCAGAGATTATCACCAAAGTTTCCGATTTTTCTTTTTCCCCCACAAACCTTTACTCCAACAGAGAGAATTGGGAGATGCTATAATTGCACACTAATTCTGAAAATAGGGGCTTTGTATGCTGAAATGATGGAACAGCATTTTTGGTTTAGTGTTTGATGAAAATATCTCAATTCAATTCAATTCAATTCAAACAACTTTATTTATCCCCGTAGGGCAATTCTGTTTTTAGCCTACCAGTCGTATCAACGAGACAAGACAACACATAATCAAGCATACAGAGAAACCCTGTCAGTAACCTCAAATTGCATAAATGGGCATCAAAAACAAAGCAACAAATACGCATACACAGGCCACAATACTGACTAAGCAGCAACCAACGCTCAAGATAAAAACATATTAAATAAATGATAGTAATACTAAGTAAATAGTAAATAACTAATAATACAAAGAATATGAAAATATCTTGACCCTTACTCGTCCTTGAGTAAAGAAAAATTACAATTCACTTCCATATGGTTTTATAGTTAAATTGTTCAGTTTGAATTAAATAGAGAACTTACATTAAATTCGTACAGTGCCTGTGCTTGAGCAAAGAACATTCAACAGTGCAACCTCCCGATGCTGTGTATGGGAGGGAGAGGGAGTCCGAAATGGAAAGAGGTTTGACAAATGGGTTTGCAGTGAAAGAAACCAATTGAAGCTATCACGACCTGCACTTCCTGCTCTGAAAGGCACTCTTAAATCACTTAGCAGCTGACATGGTTTTTCCACTGAGGTTTCCGTGCAGAGCAAATACTTGTTATGCAAATTGAGCAGAAAACAATGTATGGAAGACCGAGAGCTACCTGCCACAGGAGTCGACTTGATTTCCCCTTTTCTTGTCCTCACATCAATATAATGTTGAGCAGCACTGTGTACTGTGAGCCCATCATCTTGTCTTTTTATTTACAGGGTGTTCTTCATTGAAAAATTCAACTTCTCCCCGGCTGAAGCCAGAGCTGTCAACAGGTAACTCAGATCAGTTGTAATAGGCCATTGAGACCATTCTACCTTAAGGCACTAACACCATTACAGTCTGCTGTTGCTGATCTATCTCCTTTGTTGGCTGCATGTTTCTTATTCTAATGGATCACTGGCCAAATTGCTTTTTCAGACTTGGCAAAAGCAGAGTATTAGCTGAGAAATGTTGCTACAGCTACCCAAAACTGGAAACACCTTAGAAGACTTTTAGTCTCGCTTTTGCCAGACCTTCCTCCACAGCGCTGTGGAGGAAGGTCTGGCTAGTCCACACAGCATTCCGGGATGGGAGAAAAACGTGCTCTGGTTTATTGGCATTTCTTTAAAGGGGCACTGTGCAGTTTTGGCAATTTCTTTGCTGTTTTCTCACTTTTTGCTCGCAGGTTTCTCTATAGAGCCCCCCCTACAGCTTCGGAATAGATATTTGGCAACATTGTTGTAAAAACTCGTTGGCGACTATCCTCCCTTCCATCTTCTCCCTCTGGTCATGTGCATTTGTTTGCAAAGAAGCCGGCGAACGCACAGAGCCATGTCCACTGAGGTAGACAGCTAGTAAGCTAGCTAGTAAGCCCGTAACAGACAGCGATCATAATAAAAACCTTTACAGATAATAGCAAACATCCTGAGGTCACAATAACAAGAAATACAAAGATTAAACAGAGTTTATGCCAAAGATACTTACAAGTGCAACAGCAAGAACGCCAGGTCAGCATCGGATTAGCAGGCTTCTGTTTGTCTGTTCTCCCCATTCTGAAAACGCAGCTCCGATGTTTACTCGTGTCTGACTCCTCGCTCGGTCAGTCTGCTGTTTCCTCTTTCTCTGTTCCTTCCTTCTGTTTTGCCGGATCAGCCATGACGATAGTGTGAAAACCTCCGTCGCTACCTTGTTCTTATAGCTAGCCGGTTCCTGTATGTGTGCAGTGCCGTGAAGCATTTGTTACTTGCAAAAGTTCTTTTATTCGTGCTACAGAAAAGATAGTCTAGCTAGCTGTCTGGATTTACCCTGCAGAGATCTGAGGAGCAGTTAACCATAGTCCTCATTAATCCACCGGAGATTAAAATGGCCAACACAAAGAAAGCCCAAGGTAACGGACATTCAGCCTAACTGAGGGACATACGGCAGAATTTCCGGCGGCACAATCCCGTTGTTTATATAGACTAGAATACTTTTAATATCCCATATAACGTAAATGAAATAACTTGGTATCACACTGCTAAAGGCCGACTTAAGCAGATAGTTTGTCTTTACTCAGACTTCTGTCATTAACCAGGATAACATTTAAATGTGTTTTTTAGATTCCAGTCATAAAAACTGACTGCCCTTCTCTATCTTTGCCAGTATTGTGTACATCATCTCAGCCCCTGCATCTCCACTTCTGGGCTTTATGGTCGATAGGACGGGGAGGAATGTGGTTTGGGTAATGATTGCCGTGGTCGCCACACTCGCCGCTCACGTGATGCTGGCCTTCACCTTCTGGAACCCATGGATCGCCATGGTAATGCCCCTGGCGACTTTTTGCACTATACTCCACCAAAGTCTTATGTTGTACATTTCTAAACATTGGTAGGATGACTTGAATGAAGGAATTGTGCTGTCGATAAATGTCAGTACATTCACTGGGCGCTGTTAGGTTAGTGGTGTCAAAGTGAGATTGAAGAATTGTGAGTCATAGTGGGTGTGAACACTAGTTCCTAAAGACACAAAGTCTTGTAGAATTTTTGTCCTACTTGTAGTTGCAAACCCATTGATTGGCAGTGCAGAAACCTAATTTGTGTTGTATTTGAGTGTGCTTGCAGCCTGCATATAAAGAAATTATAACACTGATATTTCTGTTTAATATAAAAAAAACTACTATATTAAATTCTTACTGGATAGCAGTAGGAGTTGAATATGTAATTGAGAACAGGGTTTTGCTTTAAGAATGGAATAAACGTATATTATATAGCACCATTTCTTAATTTCCAGGTTAGTGTTAAATGCATGTTTGCATCGTACAATAAACAAGCTATTTTAGGTAATCCATCATACCAAGGAAATATTAGGAGAGCCCTAACATAATAAAATGAATGACTGCATGTGTGTCCTCCGTTGTTTTCCAGTCCCTGCTGGGTGTCTCCTACTCCCTACTGGCCTGTGCACTGTGGCCCATGGTGGCCTTTGTGGTACCCGAGCATCAGCTGGGGACGGCTTACGGCTTGTATGCACCTTTTAATGGCAATGTTAAGACTGATGTTGCAGCAAGGGAGGACTCGCACTCAGAGATCAAGAAAGGGAGATGTAGACTAGAGTCTGCATGTTAAAGGTGCCGTAGGTAGGATTGTGAAGATCCAGGACTTAGCCAAAAGAATTGTACGTCGCCAACCTCTCTGTCCCTCCCCCCTTTCCGCTAAAGCCCAAAACGGTCTCCTAAGCCCCTCCCCCTGGCCCTGATTGATGCATCTCAACAGGGAGCGGTGGATTTTTGCAAATCACACTACTTTATAAATGACCTGCTTCATGTAGTTCTACTGGAACATAGGGTCCGTTTCAGCACATATGACAGAAAGTTAGTTTTATAAGTCTTACCTACTGCACCTTTTTAAATGTATTAGATACATTCCTCGTGGCTAGGCCCGAGATGTTTGACAAGGTGCACTTGTAGAGTCCCTTACATATAGGCGGACTCATCTGGCATGCCTCGTCATGCACTGAGGAAAGTTCAGAACTTTTGCACTCCATGCACATTTGTATATTTTATGACCGTCTGTAAGCCCTGTAATGTATCAAAAAGAAACACTGAAAATCCAGACTCTTATCTAAATCCCTTCTTTTGTTCTCTGTGTACGAGCCCTCCCTTGCTGCAATACATTTTCCCCTCTGACTGTCGCACCAGAGAAGGACAGGGTGCTGCTCAACTTTTGCAAACCAATGTTATGACTGATCTCATACACATTGACAGTTAAACACACGCACAGTTATGACTGTTAAATTAATTCTATTTTTCACTGACACTGATGTTGTCTTCGTCCACCAGCATGCAGTCCATCCAGAACCTGGGACTCGCTCTCGTTGCCATGGCAGCAGGAGCCATCCTAGACACCAGAGGATACCTGTTTTTGGAAATGTTTTTCTGCATCTGCCTCTGCTGTCAGTATTTTCTGTCCGTTTGTGTGTGTGTGTGTGTGTGTGTGTGTGTGTGTGTGTGTGTGTGTGTGTGGGTTTATGAGATTGCAGTCTTTCCAACTCCTGTTAGTCACTTTTGAGTGACAAAAAGTTCCTTGTTTCTTGCAGTTGCGCTGATGGCAGTGGTGATGCTGTACTTGGTGAATTATCTCAGAGGTAAGAGAAGGCCGAAGCCTTGAACTCTCCCGCTGCTTCACTTCTCTCAATACCTCTCCATACTGTCTCTGTTTCCCCAATCTACCCCTGTCTTATTCCTCTTCTCCTGTGACATCTCTTCACTTTACTCTGTCACTCTTCAGCACACCACTCTCCTTGCCACCAGACTCACTCGCCTCTTAAATCTCCCCCTCTCTTGCTCCAGGAGGAGAATTGAACCTGTCAGCCGCAGCGAGAGCCAAACTCCAGAAAGAAGCCACTTCAGACGCAGAGTGAGTACCTTTGACCCCCCAGCTTTTCCACCCACTTACCCAACAACTAGACAAGCATCCCAGAAACATATTGAACATTCCACTCCTGTAATCAAGTGGCGCAGGCATGTTTTGGAACACTTGTAAGAGTTACTAATTGGCCAAACCTGCTGCAGTCAATTTAATCCAGATCTACTGAAATTGGTTGATTTTCTATTGCTTTCATTCTCGTCCAACGTGGTAGTTAACAGTCAAGTGATGTTTTTTTATGGATTTGTTCTTTGATCCTATATTCTACACTCCAGCCACATGACTCGCATGCTGAGTTGCAGAATAATGCTTAATTTTACTGTTTATCCTCAACTTCTAGTTTTAATGTTGTACAAGGTTCAGGAGTGTAACGAGGTGATCAGTCATGTCGTCATGGATATGTTGCCTGATTTGGCTGACATGGCCCTGCCGCTAATAAGGTACAGTGTGTCAATTATCACTGTCAATGTAGCTTTATTTCTAGGTATTCAAATTTAAAGAGACAGAAACCTTTTCAAACTACATGTGTGAACACAGCCACAATTCCAAAGGAAGAAAACAAAATCCAGTTATGGTTTGTATTATAAACAAATTCTAAATGATAGTAAAAGGGAAATCATTCTATGGACCATTTTGGTGCGTTGAGTTCATGGAACAGGACTTAATAATTTAGAGGAAATGCCTGCTATATCAGCAGACCAAGTGGGTACATCTATTTAGGTTAGGTCACATGTAAATAGCACACCACCTGTGGTCGATTTTATTTTGTGTTTCATACCTAAAACACGAACCACACAAATTCTCTTGATGGGTATGACTACTCTCGGTTCTCATTATTGGCATCAGAGTGGTCACAATGAGCAGAAATTGTGGTTACATCTGTTTCAGTCTATCTCTCTTTGTTAATGGTATCTGTGTAAGCTATATACATAATGTTACATATGGCTGATGCTGTGTGAAAATACAGACTGATATTTTCTGGTTTGTTCTGTGGCTGATATTTTCCAGATGATGATGATGATGGTGATGATGAGGGAACACATTTAGTCCTGGGCTTCAGAGCCAGCAGGCTGCACTGTCTACCCCACAGCTGTCAATCAACTGCCATGGGGCGGGACTGCGCTACTGACTCCGCCCAGTGCTGTCACCTGTGACTCTTCCCATCAAAACTGAGTGTCTGGCCCCGGCTATTACATAACCAACCCTGTATAATAGCTGCTTATGTCCCTATCGGGACACTGACAAATGAAACCGTTTGGACACGACAGTTCCTCTCTGACCTCTCATGCTGACTTCATCTCCTCCAGTAGTCTCTCTCCACTTCCTCCTGTGTGCGTGTGTGTCAAAACTTCAGCCTGACGTTTCCTCAGTTACTGAAGAAAGTTACGCTTCGGACTTTTTAAAACATTTTAAATGTTCAGCAAAAGATAAGACTTATATCCTGTGGAAAGGTGCCTATATATATATATATATATATATATAATATCTTCATTTTAATACATGCGGGTGCAACTCACAATATAGGATTCCTATTTGGATTCAGTAGCTTTAAATGTCTATAGGAGTAACGTTGTGGATGTTTTTATGTTACTTTTTATTACAAATTGTTTTCAGGACTCTGTTTCTTGCCTCATTGCAGACAACTCGACAGTTAATTTACGTACGTATCAGTTGTCAGCATTCACAATAATTGCAGACCAAAATCCTCCTTACTGGACATTCTTTAGTGAGTTCATATTCAATTTTAATCGTATGCGTCATTGACCTTTTTATGGTGCGTAATCTCAAAAAGAGCATAGCTCTTTATTGTCTAAATCTTTATTGCTCTATTCTTTTATGTCTTAATTTCTTTATCCGCTCTTCGCTGGTTTCAGCGGTTGATAAAGACTTATTTTCTGTTGCATCATCAAATGGCACATTACTATAATGATGAAGATAAAAGTCGAGGCACGCTTTGGAATGCATTTACCCATGTAATCAAAGCACTTTTTTCACAAACTGTTTTATTAATGCAACCTTTTAAAGAATCTGTTCCACTCATAAATAATGTTTTATAGACTGTTTTGCTCGTTTATCAAGCTCAGGTAATGAACTTCTTGAAAGCACTGCCCCCCCCCAAAATGTTGCTTGCTTCATCTGAATGGGACAAAATATTCATGCACTCTGTTGAACTCTCAGAGAGAGATGTATCTCCATGTATTGTTACCAGGGTGGCAGACTGGCTGATGAACAGACACTACCTCAGTTGGGCAAATAAGACATCAGAAATATTAAGAGTAACTTTTACTCCGCAGTGCTGTGGAGCGAGACTAAGAGTAACTTAACACCCCCTGGAAATCTTGCTTTTCATGACCTCCCACAGTTCCAACTTCCCGTTTTTCTACAGTGATGTAGAAGTGTACTCTAGTGTGTGCCCGAATGGTGACAGGTGCAAAAGGACCCACTTCCGTTCTGACCGCACAGCGTTGCGCGTGGTTAGAAGCGAAACGGACATGAAACCTTCAACCAGAAAGAGTACAAACTTTGCGTTTCAACCTGGTGTTAGGTTACTCTTTTAATTAAAGCCCAACACATGTAATACGACGGGCAGTAGCATGAAGTTAAAATGTGATTGCACATTAAAATGACCACAGTGTCATACAGCCAGAAACCTGTCACTCATTTGCACTATGGCGTTGTGACAGCAGGGCGGTCTTTGCTTAACTGAGAATATTTGTGTTAACTGTTACTGAGCTGTGTACAAGACATGATATGATTGAGAAATTACAGAATCCATTGTACAATCAAAGGCAGTGAGATTGCAAGGAAAGGCATTACAAAAAGTATTTTTGTAGAACCAAATCACATTTTGGGACCAGATTGTTAATGGAACAATGGAATTTAATTAAACACACTTTTTTTTGAAAGCATTTGAATTCTTTCTTATTGTACAACTTTTTTTCTCCCCCCAACACCTAATGGAATAAGTCATTTCCTCAGCCTTTAGCAACAGACTGTGGCTGATTTAATCCTGTCAGTGATATTAATACAATTGTGCTCATGTTAATTTTGGCTGCAGAGACGATAAAAATGCCGATAGTATTACTATTCCTGCAGGAATACAAGGCGGCCCAGTAAGGTGATAGAGGGTGAGCTTTCTAGGCTAGCACCCATGTCTGCTTTTGGCTTACGCAACCGGTACCTCTCAAGACTGGGCGCACAGGTATGCAGACGTGCACACACACACACACACACACATCAAACATGCATTTATTAATTTATTCAGCCTCTAATCAAGGTTTTATTTTTTTATTCTAGGAGGGTTGGTTTAACGGTTACACTTTATAAATCAAACACAAGTAACTCTTCCATTTCCACTGTGCTCTCTTTTTTTCCCTTAACTGTTGCTGTCCTCTCTGCTCTCAGCTCCCAGACCACTACTCTACTCATCTGTCATCACTCGCCCACAGGAGTGTTCTGAAATGATGGCCTTCATTCAGCTGGCTGTAGCTCTGTGGCTCCAGACAAGTATGCACTAAAAAAAAGATGCTTTCAAAGTGTCCCCGTTTGAACAAGATATTGATTACACTTTTTTTTTTTTTTTTCTTCAAGGTATTTGTAACCTTTACATGACTGACTGACTGACTGCTGTTCTGGGTATTCAGAGGGGTATCCGTTTTTTTTTTCCTCCATTAGTATCAACATAGAGATTATTTTTGGACCTATCTTCAGTTGTTTTCTATTTGCTTTATACTTGAGGTGTTGTGGCTTTTTTATAGAAACCTCACAACGTGATTTTTTTTTTCCCTCTCCAGGAGATTGTGTTTATAAAATTGGACTGATGCTTTATGGTGCCTTGATGCTGTTTTAGGGTCTGTTTTAGAGACTCAGCCCTCTGCAAACAACAGAGGGCACCAATTCCCCCAAATGTTTAATGTCACCTCTGGCCACAGTATCATTGCTTTTTAATAACTGCCTTTTACAGGCTCAGTATTTACAGTTTCATGTTATACTTCTGCTGATCCTCCAGGTTGCAATACGTTAGAATAGTGTACACACATGATGCCGTGACTTCTGTGACCTGTTGAATGTTGCCAAATAAATGTATTTAAAATAATAAAAGGAAATCTTAAACACAGCTTATAGACAGTGTTGGTACAGTCCCAGTGTCATTGCCGCCCACTGACTCATGATAAAAAAGTCACTGATGGATGCTCTCTCTCTACCCTCCCGACCTGTTCGTGCTGCATGCGTCGACCTCCATCCTCCACCAGACACACGGTAGGCTGGACTCTCTTCCCCCTCCTCCACAGCCAGGCCCGGAGCTTCTGACGGTGCCCATCACAGCCCAAAAAGTAGAGGAGAGGATTGGCGCATGAGTTAAAACTGACCACAGGCTTCCACACCTTGTAGGAGATCATGACTACGTTCACGAGATGACAGTCTCCGGGCATGTAGACCCTCACAAACAAGTAGACGGTCCGAGCAATGTGATAAGGCACAAAACACACCACAAACATGAGACACACAGTTAAGATGGTGTAAATAGACTTGTTGCGCTTACGAGCTGTCCTTGCGTTAGATATGCTGTGCCTGTAATAAAGCAATGTCATCATGGAGCAGTAACAGGTGATAACGACGAGGAAAGGGATCAGAAAACCCACTATGGCTAAAAACAGCCCGTATGGGAAGTAAACTTTAAATTGCCCCGGGTCAGTCATTTCAAAGCACACTGTCATGTTGTTGATCACGCCGGTGTGCGCAAAGACCAGTGTGGGTAAAATCTCTGCAGTGGCCAGGATCCAAACCGAGCCTGACGCGAAGAGGGCGAGTCTCTTGGTCCGGAGGCGCACAGACGCGATGGGGAAGCACACGCCGAGGAAACGGTGCACGCTGACGCATGTGAGAAACATCATGCTACAGTGGAGGTTGACGAGAAAGAAAAACCTGACGCTTTTGCAGATGATGTTGCCGAAGGGCCACAGGCCGCCCATGGCATTGCTGACGATGAGAGGGGGCAAGGCCAGCACGTAGAGCAGATCCGCCGCGGCGAGGTTGGTCATGTAGATGACCGTGCTGCTCCAGCGGCGCGTCCGACGGCACACGCACCACAGCAGGGCGCCGTTTAAACTCAGACCCAGCAGGAACACAAGGCTGTAGGCCACTGGTAGAAGGATCTTTTTGTAGTAGTTAGTCACTGGACACACTTGGAAGTCCTCCATTCAAATGGTCAGCTCAGGTGGTTTAACGTTTAATTTGGGCCCGTAACTTCAACTTAAAGAAGGACCACTTCTCCTTAACACCTCACCTGTCTGCAGCTCACCTGAATGCTGTGTAAAGATGGCGTGTGCTTAAAATACCAAATGCAGGTGTTTGTTCAACTTGCGCGTCCCTTCTGTTCCCAGCCCACACCTGTGTAATGCAAACCATTACAACGCCATATCTAGGATATGAGCAAATATAGATTGGCACACCGTGAGGCATTTCAAAAGCCTAACATAATAGGATGTAGATAGGCTACTGTAGTAGCCTATGCGATAGCCTTTCCCCAGAGAAAAGGCGTGCAGAATAATTAATGTTGTAATTAAAGCCGATTGCCAAGTTAAATGACATCGTCGACACACGCGCACTGGGCGCTGTATAAAAACGCGCGCACGCTCAGCGTCCCATTGGCTGCGAGGATTTTCCCAAGTCTGGTCTCTCTCCGGCTGCTCCCGACTCAAAGTGTTCACTTCATCTCTGTCTGACCGCGGAGAGAGAGAGACACTGCTCGCCATGCTGAGGAACGGCACGTACAGGTTAGTGTCACATCATCCACCAACTGATCCTATAGTCATACATGTATGGCAAGAGTGCTTTATTCAGGACTAACGAGAAGCTCCAGTACAGGCTGCTCCGACATGCACTGATGTGTGATTTAAAAATCCTGCATAACGGTACTCTCTGCAGCTGCACAGTAGGCTTTGCATACTACTGAGGGCTTAAAGCAAATGTTCCTATTTGGAGAGTTACTGTGTCTTATTAACTTGAGCCGTGTCCTTCCAGAAGCATGTACCAGGGAGAGGAGGCGAGGCTGCGCAGCGGGAGTCTGGCTCGAGAAAGGAAACACCTTGCTCTGTGCATTAATAACCAGGTAGGAGGCATTCAGAAGAAAGTGGCATTAAAGTATTATGTCATTGGTATGAACTGGATTATCTGTGAAGATATTGTTAGTATATAATGGTTATCTCTTTTGGTTGGGGAGCATTTCAGTAATGATGTAATTCACTTCCTGATCTTTTTCTTAGGAGCAGTAAGTTCATGCTTATTCTTTTTTATATTTTGGCAACGTATTTAATGGGGTGTGGGGGGGAGCCCATGGACTGCACACACTAGTTTAAAGAGAGCTATGTTTCTTTGCAATCTGTCAACATTTAGGCAACTATTCCCCAGTGGTTTAGCAGCTGGAGAGACGGAGAAGAACAGAAGTATATAAGCAGCGTGGACAGTGAGCCCTGTACTGTATGACTATTTCTCCCCTTCCCTCCATGTATAACCTTAACTGCTTTGAATTTGGTTCCCCTTATTCTCAAATGGCACAATTGACTGATTTCAAATTTGGTTTGCTTTTTCATGTTGGCTTGAGACCACCTAAAGATTTATGTCATGGCAGCAGTTGGAAATGTCTCATCAATACTACATATTGTACCTCCCGCTACGAATGACTGCATCAGCAGCTGGGAATAGTGAGGGTATAGCTGAACTGCTCAGTGGATCAAGGTGGGAGACCAGAGCTCATGTTAAGAGATGATACAGGTTTTTTAAACTCAAAGAGTTGGTTTGAGGAGAGCAGTCATTGTAATTGACTTCATAATGTAAATCAGTTTAGCTAAGGATCATCTTTAACAGAAGTATATGACGTTTCCTTTGAGTGAGTGTACTGTAGGTGCACAAGTTCACCTGGTTGTATTGAGCTTCTGAATATTTAATACCAGTGATGTAGTGTTGCGCATTATCGGTGGCTGGGGATATTGAGCCATCGAGCTCTGAAAGCACTGTTCCATCACAGCTTTTGACTTACTCTGCAATACATTATGATGGTGGTGCAACACACACACACACACACACGCTTGTTCATTGCATGTTTCCCTAAACGTTCTGATTTAGACTCCAAATTTGTTCCAATCTGTTTCCACTGCACCACCTGACAGTTTAATTTCATTTTCGCTCTCCAAAAATGACTTTTCCAAATTGATCCAGCTTACCTCTGTGAGACGCCATGTCAGAGGAGGATCATATAGGGCTACAGAGGAGGACGTGAAGAAGCTTTACGAAGGACTAACCAGTAATTGGTGTGTGAAATATGAGTGAGGATAGAAATGCCGGTTATTGGATATGGAGGCTGCTCCACTCGCTGTGTCTGCGTGAGTGATTCAGATTCATTGCCGAGGCGTGAACCCCCTGAGAAACACATTCATCTATCCAGCTATTACTCCATAATCAATGGGACAGCAGAATTTTACGGTCACGAGCCCTTGTTGTTAACCATTCTACACAGAGCTTATTTAAACAGCACGCCAAAGGGGGGGGTCACATTTAATGGGGTTAAGTATGAAATATACAGTACTGGTGACATTGTTGACACAACACATACAGCTGGAATCTTGAAATCATTCATCAGTATCATGCATGGAGACCCCTTGCCGCTCCTAATTCAGTGAACGTGCAGAAACCCATTTTTAATGAGCTCGTGTTTGTGCTCAACAGGAGCAGAAATCCATCTTCCACTGGTGTCATTCAGACCCTGAACAGGTTCAGCAGCACTTTACTCACACAAGCCGTGGGAGTCAGGCACAGATACGGTGTTCTGCAGTGTATATATAGAGAGCTGTACATAGGGGGGAGTGTGCTGCCAGGGAAGGGCGTCATATTTCAGAAGTGCATTATCGTCTCTCCCGCAGTGGGACAGAGCTGCGCTGAGTGCTGTTTGCCCCAGCTCACTCAAACGCTTCGCGATTGAGTCATAATAACCCATGCTGGAGCGAGATGAGCCTGCACGCTGACAGATAGGTGTCTCTTGGCCCGCCACGGTCATATGATGAAGAAATATACATTGTGTGTGTGTGTGTGTGTGTGCGTGTGTGTGCGTGTGTGTGCGTGTGTGCGTGCATGCTCTGGTTCAGTGCCACATAAAAAAATAAAATGTGCTTCTTGTAATAAAAAAAGGCACCATAACTCCTCCAAAACATACACAAAGATGCGTGCGTGGATGCACACATGTACGCCCACACACACTCCTGCCAGTTTTTAGTCATTTCCATCCCATCCCATTACCATGTCTTGGAAGGCTGGCTTGGTCTAAATGAGAGAGCGTAGTCTTTGATCACCCATGATGGGCATATGTGTGTGTGTGTGTGTGTGAACATGCTCTCGCTCCCTCCCTCGCCATATGTTAACCAGAGCAGCTCTCTATTGGTTAATAGTAACAGGGGAAATAGTCCCAAGCGCTCCATTTTGCATTTTGATAGACTATAGTCGTTTTCTCACTCTCACACCTCCTTTATCTCTACTCGTTACACCCCACTCAACTCCACCCTTCTCGGGATGTCTTTCTCTTCTTCCTCTTCTTCTTCTCCTCTCCCAATTTAGAATAAACATGTGGCCTCCACTTGCTTCTCATTGATACCTTCTTGCTTCCCTGATTGTACATCCCAGATACCCTCTTTCCAACCTCTTTTGAATGCTTCCCTGCCCTCCCATCGGCTCAACACATGTAGGTTTGAAGACTCATGTACTGTATGTATTCTGTGTGCGCTGGTGATTAATCAGTTAGCCAAAATCAGCAGAAAATGAATTAACAATTTTGATAATGTATCAGTCATCATTCATCAAACAGAAATGCCAAGCATTAGCCTGTTCCAGGTTCTCAAATGTGAGGATATGATGCTTTTCTGTTTTATCTTTAATATCTTTGTAAATTGAATAGAACATTTTCAGTTACGGGCTGTTGGTCGGACAAAACAAGCACTTTAAAGACATCACCCGTGATTCTTTTTTTTTTTTTTTTTTACCATTTGTTACATTTTCTGGATGAAACCATTATTGGAAAGAAATATTAATTCCTAATAAAAAATAACCCCTAGTGCAGCCCTGTTTGCTTAAAACGGGTCTTCTATTAGAGCCCTTTCTTTTAAATGCATACATATACAGTAAAACCTGGATGGCTCTGAAAGAAATGGGTCTGTCTGTATTTAATGAACTGCATACTTCTAGATATGAAAATAACCTAACATCTGCGTGTGCATGATGCAAGCCTCCTTGGTGTCGCTGTTCCTTATCTGTGCCTCATAAGTCAGTCTACATCTCCCGCTCCAGCCTGGTATTAATGGCTGTGTACTGTAACTGCAGTGGCCTGGGTGTTGTGAGAGTGAGAATGCATAGGTCTGTAAACGCTGTTATCTGATCAGAATGAATCTGCTTTTCTCACTGCAGCTTAGCTAATATCATATCATTCTTTGTCGATTCACGCCTTCAAACCTGACTGTCTTCTCTGTCTCCTGCGTCCTCTCTACTCAAATAGGACTGAGTGAAATGACATAAATGCATCAGTTTCCCTCAGTAGAAAGTACTTGTCTTACCTCATAGCCATACCATTGGGAGAAAATAGCATTTCAAATAATTTTGTCACATGAGCACAGTGTTCAGGAACACCTACATCTCTCAGCAGGCTCTTTTTGTACTCAGGGAGTCAGGTGAAAGAGTAAATGTTGACTTCCATATTACTCCTTGCACGCACTGCGCATGTAAATTGATTTCCAATGTTAGGATTAACGAGCATCTCCACTGATTGGACATTTCCCCGGGCTGAGCGGCCAGTTGAGCGGCGGCTAAACAGCTGTGGTCTGATGTAGATGACACTGCAGTCAAATCCTCTGAGATCAGATTGATATATGTGCGTGTGTTTACATGTGACTGTGCGTCGGTACGTGTGCATGCAAACAATGTTTGTTCTCTCAAACATTGCACTCAGGTGTGTGTGTGTGTGTGTGTGTGTGTGTGTGTGTGTGTGTGTGTGTGTGTGTGTGAGTTTATCTCACTGAGCGACCACACTAGTCTGAAGGGCAAAACGAGCTGACCATCTCTCACACTGTGTGTGTGTGTGTGGACATTCAGCTATGCCTGCCATCGATCTCTGTGATAGAACTAGGACTCTGAGAAATTATGATTTTAATAACTCATCAATTAGAGGGCAGCAGGCTTTCTGCCATGTGCTGTTGTTTTCTCTCTGCTTCCTTCCTGTTTTCCTTCCTTCTCTCATTTTTCAGTGACATAATGCTTATTACTGTCTACCTTCACCTTCCCTAGCCTTTCGGCCTATTGATTGACCTTATTTTTAATAGTGAAAATAATGCGATTAAGCTGTGCGCATGCCCAGCAGAATAGGTTTTTCTGTTAATATCCCTGTTTTTATGCAATCATGGATTCAGCTTTTGATTTAACAGATTTACACGTGCCCTATACGCTGCAAGTGATGCATTTCTCCTGTCAGCTGCAGTTGTGTTGCTCTATTTCTCTCATATTATAAAACTTAAGTGCATTTGATCCGGTCCAGTGAGCCGAGACACTACAGTTGGTTGTAAACACACAAACGATGGTAACTAAACAATGATAGCAGCTGTAAAAAAAAAGTGACTAACATAAGGTATATCAAGCAAGTGTTACAATCTTTGAAAATAGTAACAATTCATAATGAAATGTTTACTGTGATAGTTTTTAAAAAAAAATCATAGTATCAATAGTATTATCTTAATGTTCAATCTTTAGTTTAAGTAGACAATTGCTCTACATTATGTCATTAAGATATGCAATTGCGGCTTTAAGTTAGACATTTTTGTCATTTTAACATGTATATTTAAGCATATCAATCTTTTGTCATTTCAAACATATTTAAAAACAGTTTTAGTCTAAAAAAAACATATTTCTTCTTATATAACTTTAAGCATCAGGATGGAGTCTGCTGTTATTACAGCAGAACACCGGTTGATACAGTTATATTTTAAAACCTTATTGGCCCTTTGCCTGGCATTCTGAACACTTAATCCCTTCTGGCTTCACTGAGAGACGAGGCAAGAACATTCAGAACTAATGCAGCAACATCGCAGTGTCTGGACTACATGTACCCAAATCTACTCTTTATAACTTTAGGACGCAAACGCACATGTAGACACAGTGTAACGGTGTGTTGTGGCACAGTATATCCCAGTTTGAAAAGGTGACAATATGCATTGTGGGGCTAAAAAAAAAGTATTGCAGAATTAATTGATCTGATCAATTAGTATTCCCAAGCGGAACTAATTTGATTACATGTGGGAAATGTCAGAGGGCACAACTAAATGAGGTCTCAACTGCAGCCTGAAACTGTTAATTGTCAAAATATTGTCTCAAAATGGCATACACAACAAATAATACCAGTTTGTGTAAAAAGGGTTTAAATTGGCTATGTGGTGTATCACTCCAGCCAGGTTCTTAATATGTTCTGTATAAATATTTTCATCTAGGCAGAAGGATGGGAACATTTTGAAACAGTTTTTGCACAGCTGTACTCAAAATAGTGGAAAAAAAAGTGGGCTGGGATTGCCTCCACATGGCTCTCACAGACCATTTCCCAATTCGTGGAATACCGACGTTTTGTCATGGCCACATGCGCTAACATTACTCCACTATAAATTTTATTCACTGCTATATTAAGGTTCTGAATCTCGAGTACAGAACCTCCATCAGTTAACGTTTTTGACGACTCTGGTGCAGCATTACAGTTTATATGGCGAACTTGCATATTACGCATCCAGCAGACAACATTGGCATTAATTTGGAGTCTGATTCTGGCCACCTGATGTATCTAAGTCCGATTTTCATTCTCTTTTTCTTTGTGAGTAAAATATCTGACTCTTTAGCTCCTTAATGATCCATTATGTTCACCAGCTAATCTGTCTGCTCTTTGGCACTGGGAAAGTAGGGTTAGAGAGCTTTCCCCTTGAAAAAAATGAGGATGATGTGAGCAGTGAGACTGATCCAAAATAGTAAAGTTGCGGCCTGTAAAACCAAAACGGTGTGCTAAAAGACACCATGGAGCTGAGGGGAACTGCTGATTTGTGCGATAATTCCCTGTGGGTTCATCACTACCAGGGTCGCCCTTCTCGTTACACATAGCAATTTGACCCTGTGTGTGTACTGATCTGTGAGCTGAATGTATCCTTACACCCTTGATGTAGACACAAGCACTTGAACACAAACGTGGAAACTCTACTCACAGCTTGCACCCTGCTGGCTAACATAAAGATGAGTGAATTGTAGAGATGGAGTGGAGCTGCTTTGGGAGCACATCCATCTGTCCAGCCCCAGAGCTGCCTGACATCGGCCTCGCCCCCCTGGCCTGCTGCCGGTGTCTGGCTGGTTGGCACCTGCAGAGCACACACACATGCTGTTTTGCATCAGGAATAACACACCCACACCCACACCCCCCCCCCCCCCCACCCCCCACACACACACACACACACACAGTTGTTTTCCCTACCACTATGTGTGTTCATGATAATTTATGTCTATGTTAACAGACCCAGACAAGCTGCCACTCTTGAGGTTAATAAATCATAAAAAGAGCAGTTTTCCTCTGTTTAGGCTTAGTTGTACAGCTATGCCAAACAGACCGTATGCGTGGGAGGAGAAGCGATTGAAAAATGCTCCTGATTTATTATCGTATTGTATCGAAGCACAGCTCCTCTTGTGTCACATCTTTGGCAGAGAGAATTAAAAACCTTGTTGACATAATTGTGATTTCCACTGTGCAGGAAGAAGTGAAGCGGTATCATCGCTACTGCAATCACAGTGGAGGGCAAGCAGTTCCCAAGGTGGAGAGGTAAGACACTACGCAATACTGTCCCTACTGTTTCATGACAAAATCCTCATATCTTATGGACAGCACTCAGTCTACAATGAGCATGGTATACTTTAATGTAAAGCCCTTGTTCTATCATACAAGACCCTTATTGTGCCATAACAAGGCTGCACTTCTGAACATAAACCACATACCATGGCATCCTCTTACTCTATAAGTGCTTATTGTGATTATTGTCCTTCCAATGTCATGTGAAATATAAACTCATTGATTTATTTTGGCATACAAGTTGAGCTGTTTATCTACCTTGTCATTATCATAGAAGCCGTCCTCGTAGGAGTGAGGGAGAGGATGACAATAGCCCAAGTCGTCGTGAGCAACAGCAGCACCTGGAAATCAAGGCTATTGTGTGAGTATCATTTGTGGCCTTTTCAAACATCTGTGTTTCTTTTCTACATTTTGAGGCAAATTTCACATTCACATTCAGACTGCAGGCAAAAGTGGCCCAAATCAGATTCTTTTTGACCAGCTCAGGCTTCTTCAGAAGTAGTGTGAACACTCTAATCTTGCCCAGATCAGATCAAATACATTTTTCAAATCAGATTTAGACCACTTCCATATGTGGTCCTGAATCAGACCCAGGTCTGATTTTTTTATTTTTTTTTCAATGCAGCTGCAGTGTGAACAACCAAGGCGGTAAAAAACCTTTACGTCACTCTACATCGACATTTGTCACAATTATGCGCCCGCTGGAGTTAGCCCTAAACACAGACAGTAAAATTAAAAACTTAAGAAAAAAGGTCAAAATAGCCAATTTGGCTCTCTTTCTCTTCATTCTTCTCCTCCTCAGCATCTGCTCATTAATGTTACAGCTGCCATTACACAAACATTTTGAAATAAAAGCGAAAATGCTTACTTCCTCCATAACGTCCCTAACTTTAGTGCAACAGTGTGCTGCGTCTGACGTCATTGTTATTGTTCTTTTGTGCATGCGGGTCAGTTCAAAACCGCAAACAGTTCACACTGGAATCTGATATAGGCCACATTTTAAAAGGTAATGTGAACAGCCAAACAAAACATCGGATCTGAGCAAAAAATCGGAATTAAGCATTAAGACTTGTGGTGTGAACGTAGCCATAGTGTCACCTGTTACCCATGACCTTAAAAGTGCATTATATTTGTCTTGTAGGAGAAATCAATTTATGTGTGGCTTTAATTCAATCTTCCTTCTGATTAAGTTTCGGAGCTGGGGTCAGAGTGCACTTTGTAGTCCATGCACCGTCATAGACTGCCATCTAGCACCACTTTATTTAAACATGGAGCCACGCTTTTATAGGTTTAAGAGAAAGGGGACAGCTCTCGCCTCAGGCTTTCACTTCCTTGAAAGTCAAGGATGGTGAAGAGAAAGGCGGTGTTTCTGTGGTGAGTTAACATGATTGGGGTGTAGAAAGGTGAGACGGATGGTAAAATATGTCAAGATAAACTCACAGAAAAGGCAGAAGAACAGGAAGCATGGACACATAGACTGAGCAAAGGGAGAATAAAAGTGGAGAAAATAGGGATTGAGGAAGACGGGGGGGGAGGTATTGGTTTTGGAGCTAGGAGTTATGGCTTAATTCAATTTGTTCCATTTGGCTCAGCTGTCTCTCTGCTCCACTGGAGGTGAATGTGTTTCTCCATCAGGTAATTGATCCAGCACTCCATCCTGGACCCTGGCGTTGGGGTGACTATGCACGGATGAAAGAAAGTGGAAAGAGAGAGACAGAGAGAGCGATCTGTGGGGGTTAAAAACGGGGGAGATAGGCGGGAAGATGTCAGAAAAGCGTGTGAGCTGTGTAACACTTAAAGGTCCAATATGTAATATTTGTACTGTAATAAATCCAAAAATGACACCAATTCCTCATCAGATATTAAGGAAACATGTTAAGCTGAAATACTATCTTTTCTGACAACAATGCTAATGTCAGTATTTTTTCTTTTTGAAATTTACGATCCGTGACGGAATTTATGTTTATGTTTTGGTTTGTGTGTTGTTATCAACTGCCCTGTTTGACAGCCAGGCCGGGTTGCCAGATATATCTGTAAACACGTAAACCAGCGCGCTAGCAGCTGTAACGTTAGTACAGACATGAATGCACCAAACAAATGAATGGGATCAACAGAGATAGATTATACCCGACATTAAAAAACAGCATGTTTCTAACCGTTGCTTGACCAGAGACGTAACAAACCCTGGGTAAATATTGGAGATGTAAAGATGGAGACAGCTTACAGCCCAAAAGGATGCTGAGTTGGCTAATTTTCTCCTGTACAGGTAAGCATTAGTTTCAGGCTAATTTATCACAGCTACTAGGGACGAGCACTTTGTGTCATTTCAACATTCGTGTAGCTACTCCCATTGAATTGTATAGCTAGAGTAGCCACGTTGGTTACTCGCAAAAACAACTGAGACAGCCAGTAAAGTGATTCTGACTGGTCCTGGCTAACGCCACCATGCTAACCCTGCTAATTGCTAACGCTACCGGAGGACCAGGCAGGCGGGCCACCGCTGTTTACACCGTGTAGCCTGTTCAGCGGCCGTAGCTAGCCGACAACGGTGAGTTATTTGAAGCCAAGAGGGGGGGCCTGTAGCTAAGTCGGAAAGAGAAGACCTTGAGTTTGCAGTGTGTTTAGCGATTGTGTAATTCTAAGGCTAGTAAAGTGTGTATTTCAGTCGGGTGGAAAAGGAGTGCAAGGCAGTGGTGTTTTTAGCGGTTCCTATCATAATTCTAAGCCGAGGAAGTGTGTCTGTTTGGCGTGTGGAGAGGATGGCGAATTTCGTTGTATTTTTAGCGGTTCCTACTGTAGCTAATTCTAAGCCGAAAAAGTGTGTGTGTCAGTTGGGTACAGAGCTCCGTGTGAGCACAGGCTTTTATGACTGTCAGTATAGCCAGCATCTAACGTTAGCTACTCCGCTGGGCTGTGAAGTAATGTCTGGTTATGTGAGATGTTGGATGCTCCGGTCTCAGCCTGGCAACCAACGTGAACTTCGAGTCTGGCGAGGAGGGGCGGGGGAGACGACTCTCTCCAGTATTTTGAATTTGTACTGCAGTAACTATTTTAAACACTAGCTGTCAGTATTACATATTGGACCTTTAAAGCGGGTAAAAAATAGGCAAAGTTGAGGAAAAAAGATGTTTGGGAAAAAAAAATGTAGGGAAGGAAAGTCGAAGAAGAAGAAATTGAGAAGTTGAGAAATGAGATATGGTGCAATGGTGACATCATTTTTGACTAATTTTTTTTTTTTTTTTTTTTTTTATAAATCAAAGAACCAGATATTTTCACAGTTTCTCCTTTCAATTAATTCAACCAGAAGAGTGTCATGGCCATCCAAGCCGTGGAAATGCTCCAACAGCCAGTCCCCTAACATTTTCATGCAGAAAATGAACATGACTTAAAAACTTCAAAAACCCTGGATGCCCAAAATTACGCCTACCACATGGCAACTCCATAATTTAGCTCAACTTTGGTTATGTGATGTCACTGTTATATGTATTTTGTCCACCTGTGCTCTCAGGATCCAGCGGGCCTGGCGTGCAAGCACATCCCGCAGAGTGAGCTGGCAGGGACAAGACAAGAACCGCTGCAGCCATCGTCGCGGTGAGACGGTGCCTTCCGAGAACCTCCGGGATCCTGTGATGACCACCGATATTTCTCCGGTAAGACTGCAAAAAGAAAATCAAACAGACAGCCATATGGTGCAACATGAGAATGAGGCAGGTGGCTGGAGATCTAGACATCTTTAAGCTATCTGCTGCTATGTAGTCTGAGTTATCAGCTGTTGTTTCCGCAGAGGATAATAAAGGAATGGGTGAGGGATGCATGGATGGATAGACTAATAAAGAACAGAGCAAAGGAGGGAACGAGGGAGGGGTGTTTACCTCTAGTGTCATCTGGGGGACACTAGGGGGTCGTATTGGTGGAGGTGGATGGGATGCCAGCTGGCACTGTGCCCAGATCTGTAATTAGCCATTAATTAGGTAAATTTTCAAAGCTGGTTGATTGATTAATGAAGTGCCTCTGCCCTTGTCCTCCCCCCGTTTCACCCCCCACACACCCACCCACCCACCTCCTCACCCCTTCCTTCTCCGGAGGGAGTGCAGGGGAGAATTAAACAGTGCTCACAGGGCATGGCAGCCAAAGAAAAGCCAGAGGAAAAAATGACTGTATGAGCAGCAGATGAACAGTAGAGAAGGGGGGAGAAAGAAACAAAGTCGGGGGGGGGGGGGGGATAAGAAGATGAATGCAGAGATGCGCAAAGATGCCTTTAGTTCTAAGTGACAGACAGGGACACAGACACAAACAAACACACACACGTACAGTCTGCTCTGCTGGTTTCTCAGTCTGTGTTGGCTCTCGCGGTGTAGTAATCACACAAGCTACCCGCGCACGTCTGCCCACGCTCTTTGCAGAGACCCAGTACAGAAAAATATGATGTCATGTCTGCATACTCACTTGTGTGTGTGTGTGTGTGTGTGTGTGTGTTTGTGTGTGGGATGCATTATTTCCCACTCTCTTTTTAAGCAGTGCTGCAGGAAAGCAAACAGATGGGCTGGTGTCCTGGTGAGACACTGTGTATTTGTGTGTGCGTGTGTGTGTGTGCGCTCTGTTTTTAGGTTGTTTGTTCTGCTTGAAAGAGTTCAGTGTTCATTAGCACAGCAGCAAATGTCTTTCTAATTAGAAACTTACTGTAACTTAAAAACCAAGATGACAAAGTGACCCCCCCCCCCCCCACACACACACACACACACACACACACACACACACACACACACACACACACACACACACACACACACACACACACACACACACACACACACACACACACACACACACACTCATCTCCATTTCATTCTTAAGTAGAAAGTTGAAGTACTTCACTTGGATATTTCCATTTTATGCTACTTTATGTGTCTACTCTGCTACATGTCATATTAATAATAACAATAATAATAAGAATATTTCTGTACATTTTCAATGTAGGACTTTTACTCGTAACAAAGTACTTTCATATTGCAGTATTACAGATTATATTGAAGACTGTAATATGTTTGGCTGCAGTATTGTTCTGCAAGATGCACACTGATACAAATATCTGTTACTTTGGTATATGGTAAATCCCCATGCCCACTACTCCAATGTTCATCTGTCATCCTTCCCAAGCCCCTCAACAATAATAATAATAATAATAATAATAATAATAATAATAATAATAATAATAACACAAACAAAATAGATTTAAATTAAACGTATATACAAATAAGTTTTTTTAAATCTCATATCTGCCTCCTAAGAAATGTTTTATCTTCCAAACCATGTAACTTTTGGAGTAATGCTGGACAGGCACTGCTGTTTTTCACACAACTCTATAACCCTCACCTCTCCCTCTCATCACTCCTCTTGCCTCGGCCTCTGCCCGCATCACACTCTCTCCTACCTCTGTGTTTTTCTTACGTCGCCTTTTCTCTTTCCCTCTCTGTCTCGCATGCTCACATTGTATCACTGTCCTGTGGCTGTTGTGTTCTGTGAAGGACAGACATTCATCACGCCGCCACAATAGGAGTGTGTTCAGGGTGCCACATTTTGTGTGTGTGTGTGTGTGTGTGTGTGTGTGTGTGTGTGTGTGTGTGTGTGTGTGTGTGTGTGTGTGTGTGTGTGTGTGTGTGTGTGTGTGTGTGTGTGTGTGTGTGTGTGTGTGCGCGTGTGCTCATATGCTTAAAGGACCTTGGTACTGGCATGTGTGTGGGGGGTTCAAACATACTTCATGTATATTTCATGAAACATGTATTGAACACCACACACACACACACACACACACACACACACACACACACACACACACACACACACACACACACACACACACACACACACACACACACACACACACACACACACACACACAGGCTTAGATAAGACACCACAGCTCACGCTGAGGTTTTTCTACCTCATCTGCTCAAATAACATCCCCTATCCACACTCTCACCTGCCAGAATTCAACTCTGTTTATATCAATGTCAAGTTGTCTCTTACTGTATGTCTTTCTGTATTCCATATATTGCAGTAGTCCAGCAATGGTGGGTTCAAGCCTGCTGTAACCCCAGACCCAAATGAATTATTAATACGCAGAGGGGCCAGGCCCTACATGTCCTGCTCTGGTCAATGCTTGGCCTGTTGTAAATCAATAGGTCTGAATGCGGTGAACACACTGCTGCTGTATGGCTGACCTGCGGGGGTTGCTGTGTACTGTTGTTCCAACATATAGAATAACAACATGAACTATATGTGAGCATTGAATGCTATAAAATCCCCTACGATAGGTGGTCATTCTTAATCAAAGGAATAGTTTGACATTCTTGGGAAATGTGCTTATTTGCTTTATTGCCGAGAGTTAGATGAGACGACTGCTACCACTTCCATGTGTGTCCATTCAAAATGACGCTGAGATGTTTAAGGCAAAAAAAAGGCTGAGGGCAGCACTTGTAACAGTGCAAGCCATGTTTCTAACTTTCCTCCAGGCTAAACTTAACATTCTGCTGTCCACTTATCTGGGTGAATTTGATGCATCATAACTGATTAGCAAAAACAGATGAGGTCTTGGACACAGCAAAGAGCCTAGATCTGTGAAGTCTAATAGAGGAAGATCTGCAAGCATTAATGGACACAAGGTAGATTTCAATGGTGCTTTTTATTAGCATATATGTAGATTATGGTTAGGCACCTTGCACAGTTTGCTTTGTGTTAAGCTATGAAACTCTGTGCATTTGCATGTAGTGCTTGAGTGGATCTCCATGATTCACGCTGTAGCCCTCTGGGATGGCTTGGTGAGTTTTATTCAGAGACTCAAACCAGCGATCAAAGCTAAAGTATTGTGATGAGAATGAGAATGAAATGCTTCAGTTGTGTGCCTTTCATTACAAAGAAACGAATAATGCTGCAGGGCTGCCTGATGACTAATGAAATACTTTCAGTGATGGATAGTTAAAAGAAGAGAAGGACTGTCAGTAGAAGAGAGAAAAGAAGAGGGACCAGAGGGTGACATATAGATAAAAACACACTGCATCAGCTATGCTGAAGTGTGTGTGTGTGTGTGTGTGTGTGTGTGTGTGTGTGTGTGTGTGTGTGTGTGTGTGTGTGTGTGTGTGTGTGTGTGTGTGTGTGTGTGTGTGTGTGTGTGTGTGTGTGTGTGTGTGTGTGTGTGTGTGTGTGTGTGTGTGTGGCGGTGTTTGTTTTCTAACAGTGTTAGTGGACATTGATCTGTTCCTATCTGTGTGACATGTTAGCACTTTTCTCCCCTCCTTTTCTGGAGCCCAGGCAGAGGGAAAGTGTTAGTGTAAGCATTCCTGCAGCCTGCGTGGGAGATCATTCTCTCATCTCTCACCGCTAAGAATCTCACAAAGCGAAGTGACGGCTTCATCCATGCCTCCACCTCTACCCCCCTAATCCCTTTTTCCCAGCCTCACTCTATGTCATCCCTGGCTTTCCCTCCCACTGCCTCTTGTGTGTGTGTGTGCAACACACACACACACACACACACACACACACACACACACACACACACACACATACCAGTCCACCGTTTCTGCAGACAGATGCTAACAGATGACTTGTTTTATTGGTGTCAGTTGGTGTCTCATTTGAAATGAATTTATATACCTCTGCCTACGAGTTGACATCGATCGGGCTTATCTCATTTAATAGCCATGACATTTGCCTATTAGCTTATTTACTGTCAAAACAGAATCAGGCTCAGCTGGCTTCCTGAGAGACAGTAACTCTCGCATTTGTATCCGTTACGGAAGAAAATGTGATTGCTTTTGCAAAATATAAACTCCAGAGGAAAATTCAATTCAAGTACACGCACAGACATGGACTCACACATCAAACTCCGCCGCACCAGCTTATATTAGATATGCTCTGGATTGTCTCTGTTTTTAGGATATTTTATCATATTTTGGGAAGATGTCCCCCTGTTTTCTAATGTGCTCCTGCCTTAATTTGCTGCTGTTTGCTGTTAATGCAAACTCAACAACTCCATATTCTACGCTTCCCTGCTCTCTTGATATAGTCAAGATAACGTACATTTTCTCAGCACTACCATCAGCACAACCTCAGAGTCATGCCAAGTATAAATATTGAGACACTGGCTGACTGTGGCCACATACTGTGCCTCACACATAGCTCCTGGTGGCGTTTGCAAGCCAGATCAGTGCTGGAGAACAAACGGTGTCGTGAATCCCTTCCTTTTTTGTGTGATGCAAATGTTGAATTTAATTAGCAGTAGATGAACGGGCAAAACGACTGCTAAGTGATCAATTTCCCTGTAGATTGGCGAGTATGACATCGCTGTTGCACTTGCCCTGCCTTTAGTTGTTCATGCTGTATGCGCCCCTAGCTATTGAAACCCTGAAATTAATTTAATAACACCTTTTTTATTTGCGAATTTTCAGCATGTGAGAATCAACATAGACATAGTTGTACATACACCAGGATGCACACAATCTGAAATCTTGAATGTGATGCTCCAAAACAGCTATTGATTTTGTGAAAGGCCATTGGGAAGATATCTCAGAGATTCATCATGGCTAGAGAAGGGAAACGAGGATAGGAGAGAGGCGATGTCTCCTGGAAGTGGAGAACGAACGATGAATGGCTAGCAAGCTGAACGGAGGAGGTGAGAGAATAGAGAAGATGTGGTGGAGTTTGGAGTGATTATGAGGATAATAACTCTGCATTAGAGCCTCCATTTGTGTGGGTGTGAGGTAGAGTGTATGCGCAGGCGCAGTTGCGTCTGTTAAAGAGTCTCATTTCTTCATCGCTGTCTCTTTCCAAACTGCACCAGATTAGATTAATCTTGACCATTACGTCTGTACACACGTACATGCTCACGTCAGGTCACATACACAAATATAAAGGAACTAATAGTCTAAAGTGGCACATGAAGAGCATCTTATGACTCAAAAAAAATCAATTAAAGCCGTTACACAAGTGGAGAAGAGCTGACAAGTGAACACGAGCAGAGGGCAAGATAGATCTTGATCAAGGTTCTGGGGGAAAATAGGAAGAATATGGTGTAAAATAGTGTGTGAGCTCACTTTAGTCGTCTCACTTTATGGTATTTACTGTTTTTTGGTGAGCACAGGATCCTGAATGACTTGATTTGATATTTACAGCAGGCTGTGTGTGGCATTACAATGAGAGCAATAGTTTACAGCTGGTGTATGGGGATTTGATTGGATGCTGTAGCTCACTGCAACCTCCCACTGAGCTTCTAATTGGTTATTTATCTAGAAAAAATGCCATTTAGCTGACATTACTTAAAGTAAACAAGCATATAGCATGCTCACATATGGCCTCATACAGGCATGGATGTGACAGATATATACCCACACGCACAGACTATAACGAAACATAAATCAGCTGGAATTGTCTCCCAACCATCTGCAACCGTAATAACAATCTGGTACCTAAGGCTATGTGCTCTACTGTTCTATTACAGCACACTTCTCTCTGCACACACACTTTCTCTCCAGTTATCTCCTCTACGTTCTTTCCCCCATTCTGCAGCCTCCAGTTTTTTCTCCCCATCCTTTCTTGCGCCATCTTTTTCAGTCTCCTGCTTTCTCACCCACCTTCACGTTTGCTACCCTCCTCACAGGCCTCGTCCCCCTCTTTAGCCCATCTCATACGCATATAGGCTCAGTCCTCATGGCCAGTGATTCTGCCATAATGAGATCCCTGGAGGAGAGACGAGTAGCGTAAAAAGCAGAAGAGGGCAGCAGCAGCAGCAGCAGGGAGCAGAAGAGTTGAGGGTTGATCTCCTCTGACCTGCTCAGATAGGAAACCTCTGGAATAGTCCACCCCCCCTCTCTAACTCTACTTCTCACTATCGCCATACCCCTTCTCTCAGTCTCTGCCTCACCCCATCATCTCCCCCCACCTCTCCTCCTTTCATCAGCAATCTACCATTACTGTCCATTAACTAGATCAGAGCCATTATCATCCTCTTCTGACAGCATCCCTGCTGTGTGTACAGTACACTTGGTTGTGAGGAGGGGCTGAGGGAGAAGCGGAGACAGAAGTTGGTAGCAATCCTCAGAGAGGAGAGGGTATCTGGATTGTAGAGTCAAATCACAAGCCTGTGCATATGTAAGAGGAGGCTGGGGAAAGCAATGGAGGGACGGAGAAAATAAAGTCCACGCTGTGAGTTGCATGTTTTGTCTCGTATGGTATGCAGCAGGTCCATAACATATTCTCTTCTTCTTCTGATTTGGTCATTGACACCTTGCTTGTCGCAAAACCCTTAGTTCGTAGTGAGGGAGAAAGCTTATGCGACGGTTCTGCAAAATGCGCTTTCTCTTATTGTGCTTTGGGGATTGCCAGCTACAGAGCTCATTTTAAGTTTGTTTGTCCTCTTCCTATAATAATCTCCCTTCGGTTATTTAGCTTCAGTTATGGCGATCCACAGATCAGTCCTCTTTGCATCGACCGTGAGAAGGCTAAGTAGCAAGGAGTGATCAGCCGGTCAATGACTGTTAAACTAAAGGCACCTCTCTGATATCATAAAGTCCAGGCTGTGACAGCTAGCTGCTGATTGTCTCATTAGTCTGTGCGCTAACACAGAGCCAAGCTTCTCATTACTGCTCTTACAGTGGCACAGCACTTTAGGCAGGAGTTTGATGTATACAATGTTCTCTGGCCATTTAAAGGGACACTTCACCGATTTAGCATTCAGCTTTGTATCCGTAGAAACCCGGTAGTATTTCTGAATGACCGTGCCCTCCCTCATGTCCCCTTGAGACAGGAGATATCTGCATTGGGGGGTCTGGAAAAAATCTTCCGATGACGTAAAATGACGATTTTTGCGTCATCGGAATATTTTTGGCCAGAGGCAAAGGACTACAGCCAGTAGTAGGAGCTACTTCCGCATGTTTTCAACCCGCCCATCACCCGAAGCGAGCCGATCTCAGCCGGAAAAAAACGAAATGTCAGCCATCTTGAATCTTCGCTAAACAGGGCTCTCTCTTCTCAGCAGCAAACTTTTACAACAATTATGTGCTTTCAAACTACCGCACATGTGTACCACCGGGATACATCGGTACAGATCAGAGAAAACGTTATTACAGAGGGAATAATCGGCCCACTACGAGAGCTTCGCCTGCACGGAGACTAGCACGGAGACTAGCACGGAGACCAGCGGTCTCGCTCGATGCCCCGAGCCGGGTAGGGGACCTCCTCATCGGCTAGGTGGGAAGCTAACGCTAGCCAGCCACCTGTCCCATCAATCCTGCTTGCAAGTGTCCGTTCATTAAACAACAAACTGGACTACATCCAACTTCAATGAAATCCCAACGCGAGTTCAGAGACTCTGATTTTTGTTTTCGTGGAAACATGGCTGAACAACAGCGTACCAGACTGTCCAGCTACCAGGACTGCTAGCCCTCCGACGATCCGAGCTAGAGATGCTCTGTATGAAGGTGGGCTGTGTTAACACGGACTGGTGCAGAAATGGGGTGATTTGTATCCAACTAACTGCTAACTGCTGGAGTTTGTGACTGTTACATGGTGACCATTCTACATTCCACGCTAATTCACGGCTGTGTTTATACTCTGTGTTTACAGCCCAAGCGCTAATGCTAGTATGCTTAGCTGAACTTTACGGAGCCTATAATGTGTGTGTGCACTAAAGGTAGCCTGTTTCGTATGTCGTTTTTATATAATGTCGTTTTTATATATTTTAAATGTGTAACACCACTTGAGCCACGATGAAACGTTTCATGTTGGTTGAAATAACAATAAAACACATTGAGTTGAATGTCTGTCAAGCGGTAGGCGTGGCTTGGGAGTGGACTCAAAGCAGCAAAGCGAAGTACATTCTGGGATTTGGTGTCTTTTATCCATATGAGCCAAAAACACATTTTCTGGCTTTTCTCGGCCTAGAAGGCACCAATTAAAAAAAAAATTTCACACTTCTGCTACATAAGTGACCCAATTTAAAGATATATTCAGCTTTCCAGCGGTGAAGTATCCCTTTAATGAAACACTATTTCTGGCAGTGAAATGGTGGTTGTCTTTACGCAGACATATCCATGTTTTCTCATTTCCTTATCTTTTTATCCACATCTCTATCTTTCCATATATATGCACTTGTGTGTGTCCATCGGTTTCTCTCTGTGTCTACCTGTAAGGCACACCAAAGGTCTTAAAAGGGTTATACTGAATAAGTATTAAAGAGTGTTTCAGCATCCAGTGTATTGTTGTGTCAGCTGCTGGACTGCCCGCTGTAGCGGCCATATGATCTTGTATCTTTCCTCTTTTGTAACGAGCTGCTCACTGGGCTGTTAGTTTGTCTTTTGTCTTTGTTTTCAGATAGACGTGGTGGGTATTCCGTGGTCACTGTCAAAGCAAATTACAAATAAATGTAATATCAGAATTAGTCAATGCAGTGGCAAAGTCATGCACCATTTCATTCTATAATGCTAAGGTTAAGTAGTTGCACACATGTAACAGGAGATTTGTGAGGCAGCAAGTCTTGTCATCACCTCAGTTTGCTTTTTGGCCAGGCTCGCAGCTGCAGTCTGTTCTCAGTCCATTTATGTCTAAGTTCTGACCTTGTGAGATTTGCGCTTGCTTCTGCAAAGCTAGCCTTTGACGAATCAGCCATGTTGAATGTGTGTCTTGGTTGTGTGTGTCTGTGCACACATGCGAGTGTGTGCTTGTAATATAGGATAAGTGTGTGTAGTATGCCGGTGGAGGCTCCAGAGATGCCCTGTGGGTGGATTTCTCACAGGCACATTTGATCCGTGTCTGATCTTTCTTTTTGATCGACGAGTCAGGGTTGAAGGGAGGAGGTGTCCTATAGTTTGATGCACATGAAGATAATCAATTCTTCACAGCATCACAAAGAAAAGAACGGAAAGAGTGAAAAGCTGGATTGGAGATTGCTGTGGGTTGAATGACAGCCACTCTTCTAATGAAGTCCATGTGCACAGTGTTACTGTGTAAAAACAATGTGAGTGTGCTTTAGTGTTTTGGGAAATCTTCCAAGCCGAGAGCCTTTTGCTTTGAAGTCTTTGTCTATAATAGATTTTTGAATATTTGACGCCACTGTGAAAACACTTATTGCATTTACATCACCTATAAAGGTACTGTACAGGCATGTGTATGTGTGGAAAGCATGCGTGTGCCATGTGCACCCACGTACAGAGCACCTGTCTCAGTGCCCCTCTAGCAGTTTAAATATTGGCCTAATGTGTCCTCATAATCTTCTACCATCACCATGGTAACAGTGAACTTGCTCAGAATGTCCTTATTTACTTGTGCAAATGACGTCGCACAGCTCTCCAACCTGTCAATCACAATCCTAAGCAAATCCTAAGCAAATCTGCCAAAAAGGTGAGAACTGTCAGTCTCCGCTCAAAGTTATGTAACCTCCACTGAGCACCAGTTGGTCCAAAGCACGATGCGTATGTGTGCCAAGTGCTCTCTGTAGAAATCAGTGCATCTTTAAAAGTTGTTGAAGCTGTGGCAAATCTCACAGTACCTCATGGCCATGCTGCTGAGTTTTAAATTAGAACTTTGATTCTTGTTTATCTATTCATAATCCTATAATCCATGCTTTATGTAACTGTTTTTGTAACAGTATTTCAAAACTGCTGTTAAATACATGTGCAAGCTTCAAGCAGGCCCAGCAGCATTTTACCTTCATTTGTTTGTTTACACATTACAGATGGTGGAAAATACTTTGGGAAATTAAAGGGGAAGATTTACTGCTTTCTGGTCTGAGCTAGACAATCAGTAGGATACTTCTAAGCAACAGCTTTCTACATTGTTTTCTTTCTTCTTTTTGATTTTGGTCTGGCCTGAGCCAAACCTTGCATTTCTTTATTCTTATCGTTTTGAGATACCACAAACTCATCTCTTCTTCCAGGTTCTTCATCTCTCTCCTCTCTTCTTCTATCTGCTTTTCTTGACTCCCCCACTCTCCTCTGCCTTAGCAGCTCCTTCCTAAAACTCAACTGTCAGATTTTTTCACCCATTTTTGTTTTCATCTTCTGAAACCACTGGGTTTATTGTCCAATTAATTACACTATCTATGTATTAAAACAACAAATTATGCAATCAAATTGTATTGCAAAGCATGCAGGCGAGGTTGCTTTGTCTGTTATTGGCTTATCCAGCTGATGGTCCAGGGTAAAATGGGCTGTGAGATTGACAAGCCGGTCAGTGCAGCACCAGCATGTGGGTTGATTGTACCAGTCAATTAGCATGCCGACCCCTACCTACCAATCATGAGCTTTACTCAGTGACCAAAAAGCATGAGATTGCGGATTCAAGCAGCCAAAATGAGTTCCCCTCACAGAGTGTCTGGGCAGTGTGAGGAGCTCAGACATTTGGATGTAACTGGAGCCCATACTCCTTTGCATTTGAAAGAGCCAGTTGAGGTGGTTCAGTTATCTGATTGGATTATTGGGTCTGGTGATTGTCGCTACTTGACAATTAAATGCTGAGTCCCAATTAAACAACATATTCCTTTAGTCCTTAAGGGTCCATCCACCGATCAAAAGAATCAACACGTTTTTTTTCATAAAAACGAATCCAACTTGTGAATATTGTCATGTGAAATCCATTGCTAACTGTCAGCTCACTTTGTTTGTCATACGAGGGCCACACTTTAACTGACATGAACAATATTTTCTCTTTTTTGAACCCCTTTTTGGTCGATGCTGGGCAGTGGGTTTAAAGAGGATAGAAGTTTTGTTGTTGTTGCGTCGGGATGCCGGGTTTAGGAAATCCTTGGCTGCTGTAAAAACGAGCGTCATTTGCTATCACGAGCAGTGCCATGGCAAATGTAAAGTACAACCTCTTGCTGCGATTAACTTTTTTCGGCTTTCATCCTTTCTATGGTAGGCTAAAGGTATTTCTCTCTCTCTTTCTTTCTTTCTTTCTTTTCAATAAACATGTATTTCACATCTTTGCTGGGCAAGAGTTTTGTGTGGAAGTATTAATAATTATTGTGAAGGAATTAAAGGCCTGTCCCAAATATACGCCTGTTGAGTTCAGTGATTGAAGTGAATAAACGCCTGATCTATTGATTGCAGTTTTACCGTCGATTATTCTGATCTTGGTATGTGAAACACAGCGTGATCCTCTTCATGAAGCACTTTCAATATAACCTGACCAGTAATGGCAAACAGGAAACAGTCTAAGTCTGTAGCCACGGTGTATGGTTAATGACTGCTCATGAGTTGCTGTTCTATCTTCGTGAACATAATGGTGCGTGGGTCTCTGTGGGAGGGAGGTTTACGATACAGTTTACAGTAAAACATTTACTTTGAAGAATGATATCATGCATCAGCTCCAAATGTTCCTCCTCCTTCAGTCATTCAGCAGATGCTATTTCCTGCCAGAGTGAACAGGAATGAAAGAGCAGAATTACCATTGATGCCAAAATACATGTGTGTATAGATATAGATATAGATATAGAGATATAGATATAGAGATATATATATATATATATAGATATAGATATATAGATGCGAGGTGGGATGAGGGTGAGCTTTAGGGAGTGTGAATGTATATGTGCTGTATTGTCTTTGTCTTATGTCTCGAGGACCCCCTCGAAAACGAGATGCTTCATCTCAAGGGATTATCCTCCTAACAGTAAATTTCAAATTTCAAATACCATGACGGTGAGAAGAGTGGCAGAGAGAGAAGGAACATTGGGAGAAGGAAGACCAAAGCGATCGCACTAAGTGAACATGGTAATTTCTTTACTTTGTGCTGGCGGCACGGTTTGGGAGGGTTAAAGGTGCTTCAGAGGCCTTTTAAGAGGAAGTTGAGCTTTGTCGTTGCTTAACTTTCTTTTCTTCTTCAACAGGAAGTCAATTATACAGTCCATGTATCACTAGAAAAACTTAATATCTTAATAAGACTTGATTTTAAATTACTTTTGAGCTAACTTGAACTTTAAAGCAATTGTATCAGGTTTTTCATGCTCATTAATCCAATGTTTGCCATAGTTATTGCACACGTATTTGCACATTTATGGAGCAGGCTAAAAATACCGTCTATTATCACCTGCATGCAAGTTTCTTCTGAAGGCAGGACATTTTTTAATTAATATATCTTAATATTTGTTATCTTTTGGTCTATACAATCAAAACAAATGTGATGTTGTGAATGTGAAAATTGTTTTGTCTGACCAACAGCTCAAAATCCCAAAATATTTCAATTACAATGGAATAAAACAGAGAAACGAAGGAGATCCTTTTGAGAAGCTCTAAAATAGTCTGCCTTTTTACCTGATGACGCCAATCAATCGTCTTTCTCCTTGAAAGGAGGTTTTCCTCGCCACTGTCGCACTAAATGCTTGCTCTTGGGGGAATTACTGGAATTGCTGGGTCTTTGTAAATTATAGAGTGTGGTCTAGACCTACTCTATCTGTAAAGTGTCTTGCATTGAATTGAATTGAATGAGAAGTTGGCTCAGAGTTATAAGAGACTAAGGGCCAGATGTACTAACGCTTTTGCGCCCACTTCAGGCGTATTTGTGTCGCAACGTGCACGTAAAATCATGGCGAGATATGTACAAACAGGCCGCAATGATGTAAAAGCGCAAACTGCATGTCGTGGGAGCTGAAAAGGGCAAATTGCGTTTTTCGTGTCATGCATATTTATTCATGGGAGGGTCGCGGGGAAAGTGGGAGTTTACCGTAAAGAGATGGGAGGGGAAGCGTAAAGAGCGCTTAATTACGTATTCCGCGGTATGTACAAAAACCGCCAGTGATAGCGCGCCTCTATTTTGCGGTGAAAATTCTCCGCCTCTTAAAAGCAGGTGTAAACCTGGAAGCGGGTTTCCTCACATATGCCTCCTGGTGAAATGACAGCAGTAATCCGAGCAAGACGAAGACATAGGCCAAGGAGACGAGCTGAAAGGAGTTTTGCCACAAGGATCACAGATTAAGCAGCCATGCAAGATTACAGTTACTGGAAGAAATCAAAGATGACATTGAATCTCCGACTCAGAGTTCACGTTCCAGCAGTTGTTAAACTCCCCGCTACATTACAAATATTGGCATTTGGATAATTTCAAACAGTCATAGCATCAGCAGTGGGAATATCGCAGTCTGCACTCAGCCGTATCATAGCACAAGTACTTACAGTTTACGGTATAGTGGGCGGAGAAAGGCGCTAATTACGGATGACCTGCAGGTTTGGTAAATATGGCGTAAACTATGGTATCATTGCGTTCGCTATCTGCGGGTGAGCCATGGCGCTGATAACGCTACGTTTGCAAATGTACGTACATCTGGCCCTAAGTGTGCAACAGGATGAGGAGGTAAAAAGCGTAGGTGAAGAATGGGAGAATGAATCTGTACAACTAATACGGTATGCAGCTTTCTGGAAGAAAAATAAGTTGCAAAATAATTCAGCTTTTGGCTCATGGGTCCTTTTTAAAATGAGGCAACAATGAAAGTATGCTACCCTTATTAAATACTGTAGGAGGGTAGCACCATTACAACATAGCAGTAAATTACTAACCCCACATGGCATTCTGGGAGTTTTATTTACTCAGCACTGAAGACAAGTTAGTTGACTTCTAGAAGCTAAAGATTTTCTCATGAATTTTACTCCTTTAATTGGTGCGGTGGTTAACCATGTCTACTGGTGGTGAAAATGGCTGCACAAAGTGTAGCAAGACCATTTGAAATATAACAAAGACAGAGGAAGAATTACTTGGCTTATGTGCTCAGTTTTAATTACCTCTAATCTTACATCGCTGTATCTTTTTACATCTCTCTCTCTCTCTCTCTCTCTCTCTCTCTCTCTCTCTCTCTCTCTCTCTCTCTCTCTCTCTCTCTCTCTCTCTCTCTCACATTCTGTGTGTTGACTGTTAATTGGCTTGTCTCTCACCCCAACATTCTTCTTGTCTTGGTGTGTGAGGCATATAAATATCCATCTTCTTTTAGTCTCACTCTTTTTTTCCTGCTTCCTTGTTTGACTTATATAAAGGAATTAGTGTATAAAGCAGTTTTTTGACAAATGTGACATCTGCACTTACATGGCGAAGAGAGTCGCACCTGAAGAATTGAAGGTATTTCTTAAGAAACGGTAACCTAGAATAACTTCAGGCTTGACAAAACGATAAAGAGATTTGCAAAATAGTGCATGATGAACTTGAGATGTTTTTATTATATACATACATACTGTGCCATTTTCCAACTCTATTTCATATTCTACTTTTCATACCCTCCATTTCTCTCCCTCTCTCTCCCCCTCTCTCCCTCTACTTCACACTTTATTCTCATTTTTATTTTTCCGTCAAATAAGATATTAAACCTTATTGTGTGCACATTTCACAGTGGCACTGCTGGACAAGGTCAAAATGCTTGTATATGGAACATACACAGATGGACATCAGCTTGAGATCAGGAAGTATTAGGAGCAGATGTGTGATTTCATGTGTTGAAATGGAGTCTGAATCTCAGTGCTGCAATGTCTGCACGAACAAAAGCACTGATTACCTTCTCAGTAAGCTGTGACAAGGTGTGTGTGATCTCGTAAAAATATTCAACTTTACCACCTCCGAAAACACACACCCAAATAGATGCCCCACAATGCCTCAGCGCCTGAGACTGATGCTACAAGATCAGCTCCAAAAGTAAAACAGGAGACTTGAAGAATACAGAGGCAAGGGGCTTTATGTGAACTAATTATCAGTGTACTGCAGAGCTTGTTTCACTGCATTTCAAAGGGAATCCTTAAAGGGATACTTCAACTTTTGCATGAGATTTAGATGAGAAGATTAATACCACGCTTGTGTTTGTACAGTAAAAGTGAGGCTACCACCAGCAGCTAGTTAGCTTAGCACAAAGACTGGAAACAGGGAGAAACAGCTAGCCTGGCTCTGTCAGAAAGTAACAAAATGTTTATACCAACACCTCTAAGGCTACATCCACCTTTTCATTTTTAAATGAAACAAAAAACGATCTCCATGCACATAAGCGTGTAGGCTCCGTATCAGAAATAATCTCCGTCAGTATTAACATGCCTGACAATGCATAACACATGACCATACATCGCATACACAGGGCATGGCCGTGGCTGTGTGTGTGTGTGTGTGAAACTTATACTGAAAGGTATGTAAGCCTACCTGACAGATAAGACTGGCTGACGTGCGTCAGCGTTCCCAAAGGTCTCCATTTCTGCCCGTCCAGACTGTAGTCTAGCAACCCCAGAGTTTTCAAACTTAAACGGGGTCAGCGGCGTTTACCAAATGTCTACATTTCAGGGGCTCGGAAACGCCAGAGTAGTGTGGATGCCAGGCGTAAACGTAGCAAATGATATGCGTTCAACTTAGCTCATTTGCAATAATAGACAGCCAGTAAACAGGAGTCAAGCAAATAGCCATCATCTACATTAATGGGCGACATACAGCATGATTGAAGTTCAGAATATCAAAACACACGCCTGTAATTTTTCCATCTCAGCATGCCCATGTAGCCAAACTAGATCAAGCTAGATCAAGATAATTCAGCAGCCTGTTGGAAGGAGCTTGGCTGTATCAGTGACAGCAGGACTGGTGGCTGTAGTAGCATGTGTAGAGGCTCTGTAATAGTTATATTTAGCTCATTATCTCCCAGACGGCTCTCTGAGCACACAGTCGCCTGGCACAGCAGCCTATTCTGGTGAGAACAGTAGAACCTGGGAACAGCTAATGCCATTCTGGCTCAGACAAAACTATAGCCTCAATAATCATCTTTTGTTTGGGCAAATAGTTTGCTCTGTATTTCTTGCCTGTAAGTGTATAATGAGAGTCTTCTTTTTGCAGTGATTGCCAATTTTATTTTCCCCTAGCCTCAGTTCTTGTCACATTTTAGGAATTACAGATTTTTCAATTCCTATGAGTTTTCACCTCCCCTGTATCCCGTTCTATCATTCTCTCCCAGATCTGGTTTCCCTCAGTTATCTGTTTGGCAGAATGAGAGTTGGAAAGAGGGTTTGTGTTTTTCTTTTTTTTTGTGACAGTGTGTGATGTTCCTTCACATCCCTCTGAGTGTTTGAAGCTACATTACATCAGATTCTCCACACTGTTATACTGCCTCCAAACCCCCTCGGGTCATAGTGTATCTGTGTGTGAGGAGGAGCAAGGGTGAACTGAGGCATTGATTTCCCCATACATACTGTATAAACATGAAAAACACACACACATGCACATTAAATCTTACTTTTCTATACTCACAGGATTGCACATAGGCACAAAACATGCATGAATGCTTACAGGTATGTGTGCAGATGACATCAGTATATTGTGCTGCTGCTGCCGCTGACACACTGAGGCTTTCTCTTCTGCATTATAGATGAGGACGCTGTGAGCAGCTTGTTTGCTTTCTAAATTAAGTTTTTCTCTCCTCTCTCTCTTTCCTTACTCTGGGAGTTGTTGCATGTTGGCTCTTTACTGAGCCAAAGCTTGTGCACATCAATGTGCATTTGTGTTTTTCTGCCGCATACATGTTTCTACAAGTGCAAGGAGGCTCTCTGCTGGTATTTGGTGTGAGTAGCTCTCATCTTTAATGCATGCTACCCTACGTATATGGAAGTACACCCTCTAAGCACACACTCGGGCGGCTGTGGCTCAGTGGTAGAGCGGTTGCCTGCCAATCGGAAGGTTGGAGATCACAGGTTTTCCAGGCTTGACTGACATATGCCGAGTCATGCCGGAGCTCATCAACAAACCTTAGGTCCACCGAGGATTCCTCCCTGGAAATCCAGGCCTCATAAATCCCTTCAGAAACCTAGTTGTGACATTATGTCCATATATAAATATAATTATCTTCCACTATTCATCCACTGTTTACTGTCTCTATTTCCATTATCTGAGGCTCTCCACATATCACAAGATGTAAGACAAAGATAAAGAAAACAAGTATTGGGAAGTGGATAAAGAAGAGTGTTTGGCTTTTGTTAGGAATAATGATCAGTGACATTGTGCTCCTGATTTGGTTAATGTCAGAACAACAGAATACTGCAATCTGAATTAACAAAATCAGACATACAACAAAGTGCAGAGCCATTTCAGTGAGATTTATTCACAATCAATCAGATGTTATAGTATATAATGCACCACTGCACAATCTCTGTTACTTTAAGTAATAGTAATAGTGCTGCCGGACAGTTATATATTCTCCGTGCACTCCTATAGTCAAACATGCTGAGTGCTGAGATTGTCATCTTCATTCAGTTACCGGATCAGTCTATTGGATCAAGTATCTCCACTTTGGGTTAGTTGAATTCCCCCTAAAAAACAACTAAACCTTTATTATTATAACCTCCTAATAGACTATGTCATATATAAACAGCCTACAAACTCAGACTGACATACTGTAGAGAGATTGGTGTGGGTATATTGGTGTAGTGTTTCCATCTACCGGCCTGTAGACTCTCGTCTGTGTCTGATGTGTTACTTTGTCCGACTCTTGCTAAGTCAGAGTGGGTGGATCAGATGTTCTAGCACCTTTGTATAAGCTTAAGCCAGGCTGGACACGCTGGGTCAGAGGCCATTTATTCACAGAGAGACAAAGAGGAAGGTAGAGGGAAGACACACACACACACACACACACACACACACACACACACACACACACACTCACACTCACACTCACACACACACTCACACACACTCAGAGGCATAACCTGGTCTGTGGGATCAACAAATATTATCTCCAGCCCATTCACATCCCATGGGACCCTGACTAACCTGAATGTCAAGGAGAAATGACTTATCAGTCTCCCATCCATCTCTTTGTCTCCCTCCCTCACTCTCATTCCCTTGTCCATGTTGTCTGCCAGTGTGGCCCCCAGGAAGGGGGGGGGGGGGGGAGGCTAGTCAGAGGTCAGACCTCCCTCCTCTCCTTCTCTGTTCCTCTTCAACTTCCTGTCCACCCTGCCCAGTGGGACAGAGGGTCACTGACTGACATTTATCTCCATAGATATAGAGTATGCTTTCAGACTGAGAAATTGCTTTTTGTGTGTGTGTGTGTGTGTGTGTGTGTGTGTGTGTAGATGATGTGCCCTTTGGCGCTGAATGAAATCATTTTTGCAGAGTGTCCACTAATGGTGAAAGCTGCAGTTTGTAAGATTTTAAACATGGAACTGCCTCTAAAATGTTACCAAGGTAGGTGAAGCCCATGTGAAAATCCCATTACCAAAGATCAGATTCTTACATCTAGCGCTTTCAAAAATCTAAAGTCTCGACCAAACGGGCTTTAAAGTGTCTTTGAAGAGGTAGAAATCTCAAAGGCTGGTATCTCAACACCTGGGCAAGTAAACGGAAAAACCTACTGCATGGGCAGATATAAATAGAGGCGAGTGAGAAAGAGAGCTTTTTAGAGCTTTCAAATATATCTCATGGTCTTTTTTACCACTATTTACCAAATATGACACCTGTCAACAAAAGTCACCTCTGTCACAGGATGCAAATAGTTGATTTAACGTGTTATTTAGCTTAAAGGTCCTATGATATGCTGCTTTTTAGATGCTTTTATATAGACCTTAGTGGTCCCCTAATATTATATCTGAAGTCTCTTTCCCGAAATTCAGCCTTGGTGCAGAATTCCAGCCACTAGAGCCAGTCCCACAATGAGCTTTACTCAGGATGTGCCATTTCTGTGTCTGTAGCTATTGAGGAGGAGAGGGGGGGGGGGGGGGGGGGGGCAAGTTGGAGGGTGGGTGTGTGGCCTTGACCAACTGCCATGCTTTGCTTGTTTGCAAGCCATGATGTCTCTCTCTTTCTCATGGCCGGGCCAAATTCTCTGGGCAGGCAAAGCAGAGAAAGGGGAGGTAACCTTTCCCCTTATGACATCATGAAGGGAAGATTCCAGATTCGACCGTCTGAGCTTTCGTTTTCTCAAAGGCAGAGCAGGATACCCAGGGCTCGGTTTACACCTATCGCCATTTCTAGCCACTGGGGGACCATAGACAGGCTGGGGGAACTCATATTAATGTCACAAAACCTCATGAAGTGAAATTTTCATGCCATGGGACCTTTAAGAAGTTGGAGCAAGAGACAGTTTATGCTCATACAAATATACCCTACTGACTAAGGTTAGAAAATAACTTATGATTTATTTCATAGCACTTTTAGGGGTTCTTGTCCATCTTGGCTTGAAGATTAATAATGAAAGTTAACCCTTGGCCCTGGAAATGGAAGTTTTATTAAAAACAAAACACCATGTTTAACAAATGAAAGCTCCAGAACATGATGAGATTATTTCCAAGTCAAGAAGGGACTGTCTATTGTGGTTTCATATGCCTGCCTGTCAAAAAAAAGTCATGTATGTTCCCCAAAACATATATAAGCCTTAATATCTAGTAAAGAGACCGAGACCTAAACTGGAACTTGATTTCATGTTTTCGTTATTCCATTGTGGTTACTTAGGCTATTTAAAAAGAAAACGGATAGACCTCAGCAACACTAAGGTCGCAGCCTTGCACAGATTTGATGTACTGAATTCTGAAATGTCATTTAGCATGTTTGATACAGAGGCAGTTACGTTGCTCATTAGCAGTGAGACAAAGCTTGTCCACACTGTGATACCACAATGACTGTTCATTTTCTCAAAGGTTACCCACCGAGCCGCTCTCATACCAGCAGATGGTGAAGCCGCACATCTACCGCAGATGTCACTTCTAACTGCTACAACACGCGCACAAACACACAGTCGCCTTTTTTCTCCAGGGTTGTATTATGGGCTGATTGAGATTCTGTACCAAGCCCTGCTCTGCTCTCATTGCTTTTATCAGTGGACTTTTATCTCTACCCCTCTCGCAACCTCCATCCTCCACCCTCCCACCTCGACCCAGCAGCCAGATATCACAGCCTGCCCCTGAGACCTGCAAGCTGCCGAGGTGGCCAGCTGCTCACACCCGCAACCCCCCCCCCCCCCCCCCCCCCACGCACGCACGCACGCACGCACACCACCACTGCTGTCATCAAATGAACCGTTTCACTGACGGGATGAGTTAGATGGACACAAGCTACAGTGTGTTTTAATGTTCCTCCTTGTCCTTGTGTGCAGGCAGGCGTGAACATACAAGTGAGTTAAAGGGAGAATGAGAGGGATATTGTTCCAGCTTTGTTTACAATAGAGATAGTCAGGCTGGGTTTATCAGTGAGTAGTGCTGTAGGCAGCTCATGTCTGAGGGGCCTTTAATTAGATCTGACCAATTTTCTCACTTGACCTCCATCCCCCTCACATTTTCTTTCCTTTTACAGTTTTCGATCTCTTATCTCTCTCATGCTCCTTCACAATAAGCGCGCACTCACTCACTCACTCACTCACTCACTCACTCACTCACTCACTCACTCACTCACTCACTCTCAGAGACACACACACACACACACACACATTTTTCAGCTGTTGCTTGTTAGGGATGGCCCCTATAGCTTGTTAGTAGTGTGGTTAAGGCAGAGTGTGAGTACGTGCACACACATTGCTATGTCTGTAATGTGTAAATATGTCAGCTGCATAAAGGTGGGCGATTTAAAGGCTGTCGGTTGGTTAAAGAGACTGATATGTTAAACAGGTCACATCTACAAGGACGTGTGCGTGTCAGACTGTCAGTACATGCATTGGTGTGTGTGCGTGCGTGTGTGTTTGTGTGTGCGTGTGAATATCTGCTGACATAGGCTGTGTGCCCTCCAGCAGTTCTCTTTGCTTACCCAACTCTTATTAAAGCAGTAAATATGGCCGGGACATAAATTTGACGTCATGATTTAATTCCACTCTCTCCCTCTCTCTACTCCCCTTCCTCTCTCTCTGTATTTGTGTGTGTGTGTATGCTGATGCTCATTAATATGACATTAATGATGTCTTCTAATTACAAGAAGCCAAGAATTGCTGGGGGGCACCATTTGATGCATTCTGTTTCAGGGTGCTCCTTGCTCTTTTGAAATATGCCCAACTTTCTATTCCTCATCAATCTAGTTTAGAGGTGGTGATATATTGTAGCCTATTTTTACGAGTGTGTGTAATTGGAGTTTTATGTAGATTTTCTCAGGCTATTAAAGAGCCAAACATGCTCCAGGTGTTGCAATGCCCCTTGCTGCCCTCTTAAAGGCACTTAGGAAGGCTGCAACACAATGTGATACAACAGGATACGCACTCAGAAGATAACATGACGTATACCTTGGAATGCACTGCGTAATCAACTAAACGGTACTCGATTTGCAGGCTCCTTTGCAACAGATGAGACCACGGCCTATAAAACACTGGCAGATTTGTTGTAAAGATAATTACTTCCCTCTTTAATTTGGAGTTTGGCACATTTAACGTTTATGAGATTTAACAGTGTCAAGGAAAGCCCCCATCACATGATTACTTTCCTTATAACATGTATACGACTCTGGAGGAAAACTTTATTTATTCAGTCATTTTAGTTCATTTCTTTTCTGTCATTGCAAACATTTGGCACATCCCCACGTGGGATTACAAAAAACTGCTGCATATGGGACATCAAAAATACAGTAAGACATCTAGTGAGGCCAAAAGAAAGACATCAGTTATAACTTTATACATCAAATCTTTAAATAAATTGTACAGCTGAAGCAAGAAAGAAAAGCTTATAAAACCTTAAATAACGATAAAAGGTAACCGTTTATGGCCAAACTAATATTCTGTGGGTGTAACTGACAAACGGACAAAACACACTGTGTTACAATAGAAAGCTCCAAAAAAACGTCTGCATAAAAAACTGGACATGTGTATTTTGAAAGACATGGGCATCTATCGTTTACGTGAGTTTACTCACATAAACGATAGATGCTATCATATTGAATAATAGGAAATATAAGATTCAGTGTAACCATAGTACAATATCAGCCTCTGCTGCCCAGATTTGAACCATTTTCTTTCTAATTCTTTCTCACACAACTACCCCTTTAAATGTTTTGTATGCAAACAGACAACTAACCTAACTTAGTCAGTAAGCTAATATTTCTTTATTCTAATATACCGTTTTAATTGCTCTTAATCCTTTGTTTGCTATATGCGGCCTCTTTGGTTTTGCTTTGATTTAAAATGATGTTAATAAACCAGCTTCAAGATTTTCCACCTAAGCATTAGTGAAAGAAATCCTCTCGCTAAACGAAGAAGCCACTTTGTTCCTGACAAGTATTTACTCCAACGTTTACGAGCCCATTAAAGTCATATCAAGCCACGGAACTGTCGTGAACAACACTGTTCTTTTAATTTACCAGACATTATGCCACTTTTTATTAGTGGTAATGGTGCAAGGGATGAAGATGTGCCTGGGAAGGGGAGGTCAGGTGAGAGGACTAGGAGGGGGGGGGAGATGGCAGAAGATGGGAGTGACACAAAGGGTTTATATTGAGATTGGAAGGAGTTTTTTTTTATGTTATTACTGACCCGAAAACATTTACTGCCATTAACTGCCTAAAACATCAGGTTGCACTTTAATTGTGGCCAATTTTATCATGTGGAACCTGAACACATCCTTCTTCTCTGTCTCTGTATCATAAATATGAGCTTGCATGTCCATAGGCACACACACACACACACACACACACACACACACACATACACACACACACACACACACACACACACACACACACACACACACACACACACACACACACTCCAAACTAGTTTCCTTGGCGAATAACTGTGAAGGAGGTTTCTCCGACTTGTGAAGGTTCCATTTAGGGCAGTGCAGAGAAGAAATAGGATGGAATAGCACAAAGGAAAGAACACTCTGCCATCTCTCCTAAACCTCCCTCCCTCTTTTCCGTCAGTCTGAGAAGGAGGGAGGCAGTGAAAGAGAGCATTAGTAAGAGTGTGAAAGGGTAAAAGCTGAACACCTCAAGGCTCCAGACGAGGAAAAAATGGTTTTCATCACCCAGTTGATAGAAAGAACAGATTGACTTTTTGTGCATTGTTCTGGTGAATATGATTAAATATACTGCAGAAATGAGAATGGCCCAGCTTCGTAAAAGAGACTTGAGGTTAGAATGACTTTCTGTTAAGGTTGCCTTGTAGAAATAACCATGTCAGTTTGTTCTTTGTATTGTTGAACGTCTCCTATTGAGTTAATCATTTTAAAAATTGCCTTTGCTTCCTATACCTTCTTTTCTTCTTTCTCTCTCCCCATCCTTGTCCTGCGGTTACCTGGGAAACTTGTTTCTGACTACTTTTCCATCGGCGGTGAGAAAAAGAGACACATTTAGTTAACGGTCTTCCTTTTGGAGTTGATAATAAAAATAAAACTGCATTGAGTGCCCGTTTTCCTCGCACTAATTCTGTGTGACTGTAGCACATTTGTTATTGTCTATTTTTTAATTTTCTTTACCCCTGTGTTCCAAGTTTGTATTTTCAACATTTTATATAAAAAAAACCTGTGCCAGCTTCCTAATTTCTTAACATACCTACCACACAGTTGGAGGCTCTGGCCTCCATGTGTGTGTTATTTTTAGAAACTTGAAATGAATGAATGCAAAAGCAGATTTGTATCAGACAACGTTTTCTATTTTAGTTGGCTGCTACCATTAGGCAATAGCTGGTCATCTTAAGTAGTGAGTTTGACCTCTGTGCCTGTCTGTCTGTCTTCTCCTTTACAGTACTGTATGTGCAACCTTTCACACACTGAGCTGACAATATCAGTCTAGTTATATATTGCATAATGTGCAATCAATTTGTTCCGAAAAGTAACATTATGTTACCTACAAAAGCCTGTTCAATATTAGTTGTGTGTAAGTAAGTGCAAAAATGAGGGTGTACTGTTTGAAAGGGACAGTTGGCATTTTTTATGATCCACACATTGCTGAGATGTGACAAAAGGCTGAGAGGTTTGTCTTGTCAGCAGCTAATGTAATTTCTAGCAGTATAGTACTAGTACGGTATGTATAGTAGTGTATATATAGTGATAAAGGATGTGGCCTAACAGCAACTGCACAGCTTCAGATTCCAAGTGATGTTGCCGCTTGGCCATTAGTAGACCTGGAAACTTCAAATGGCACAGCTTGAGTTCTCTGGCTGCTGACCTCAGACTTGTAAAGAGATGTCCACACTTTGGAGTGCTCCTTAGTGAGACGTTGACAGCAGGAAGGAAGGAAGAAAAGACAAGCAGATACTTACACGAACAAACACTTTTAGGCCATGATCACACTTGGTGTCTTTTTTAACAAGAAAAAGTTGACTAGGGCGCTTTTGTAGTTAAAGAAAATGCAGCCAAGAGCGTATTTTGTTGCTATAACAACAGCTACAGTATCCAAGAGTGCTGTGTGGAGCGGTGCTAGATTAAACAAAGCGGTCGAGCAATCTAGAGAATGAACAGAGAGAGGGAGCGGTGCTACTGCTAACGTTAGACGCACCTGGTCATATCGTATAGCTCGCTGTGCTCTGACACTAGCAAGTCTATCTATCAGCACCTTCTCCATTTTTTTCTTTGTTTCATGGCGCTTCAGAATGCTCAAATTGAGTTACGGTATAGGGCTTACTCTGTAAATTAATGCGATGCCCGTGGTGCACACACACTAGAGTCCGGATCGGGCCGAATCTTTCTGTCCGAGCCCGGCCCGCGTCCGACAGAGCCGTGACCGAACCCGGCCCGAGCCCGACAGGCATTAAAGATCCCATATTATGCTCATTTTCAGGTTCAGAATTGTATTTTAAGGTTGTACCAGAATAGGTTTACATGGTTTAATTTTCAAAAAACACCATATTTTAGTTTTTTGTACAGCACAGCTCTCTCTCACTGCTGCAGCTCCTCTTTTCACCTTGTGTTCAGGTCTCTGTTTTAGCTGACAGAGTGAATCATCTTTTCTTCTGTACTATCTTTGGCTGCACTCGCACATGTGCAGTAGCTCAGATCGTAGATCATGTCAGTTAGCGCCATAGACAGTAAAAGAAAGGTTGTTTCTCCAACTTTGGTCAGTTACAAGGCAGGATTAGCTGGGAGACTTCTTCTAAAGGAGGGCGCACATGTAAGTAGTTCTTTTGTAGATTATGGTGAACTTGTGTGTGTTGTAGCAGTGCTTTGCCATTGAGAACAAGCTGTAGGAAGGCATTCGGAAAAGTCAACAGATGGGCCATCAGCGCACATAGGGCAACAAGCACATGTTAATAAGCTGTTAAAATGTTCAATGTGTTAACCTTTCCTGCTTGCTTCGTTTCCGACCGTGATCAGAAAACCAGGGGAGACTCGTTACCTCCAGGGCCGCCGTTATAACATGAATAACTCTGCTCCGGTCGCATTTACACATCTGTCCTCTATCTCTATCTCTCTTCTGCCCACCTTCCACACAGACACACACACACCCACACGCACATGAGCTCTCTTAAAGGAGCCGCAGCTCCATTTTACAACAAATGCCTTATCGCGCTGATGTGACCAAGCCCGACCGAACCCAACCATAATTTCTAAATATCTGTCCGAACCCGGCCCAGCTCGGTTCGGGTATCCATGCCTTAACACACACACACACACACACACACACACACACACACACACACACACACACACACACACACACACACACACACACACACACACACACATACAGCAGAGGACGACGCTGACACTCAGAACATGCACCTGACTGGGAAAGATACCGCTACGCTCATTACTATAAGTAGGCTACAATAAAACCTTCAAGCTAATACGTATCAATACCCACTCAACTGTCTACAGGCTTAGGCTACACATGTATAAGCGATATATTTCAATCTCTGTCTGGGCGCAGTCCACTCTCATCCACCGCGAAGTTTACACAAACACAGCTCTACTCTAAATAGCGAATTTTGACAAACAAGCTAAAACAAAATCGGTTTGTAGTCTAACTGTTTATCTTAGTTTGCCACAAATCTTGAAATTTGGACAAACTTGTAAACTAACTTGTAAACTTAACTGCTGGATAAACTAACCATCCTCTCTGCAGATCATCTAAGGATGTATTATAAGACCAAAACAAACGCCATCTTTATGTTCACGTCTTCATTCTTGCAATGAGTCTAAATTAGTTCCTCATATCCAAATAGAAGAGCATGCTTTACATGCATTAAAATATCAAAACATTCTCATTCTTAATTCTGACGTCTGTCAGAGAGAGTGTGTGAATCAATCATGTGACTGCCTGTGTGGTACTACAAACCCAAAGAAACAAAATACAAAAAGAAAGTGGTGATTTCTAAATGTACTTTGACTTGTATTTCATTGCAGACAATGTGAACACAAAATATTTAATGTTTTGTCTGGTCAACTTAATTTCATTTGTAAATATACATCCTTTCCTGTCATTCAGACCTGCAACACATTCCAAAAAAGGTTGGGACAGGAGCAATTTAGGGCTAGTAATCAGGTAAATTGGTTAAATAATGATGTGATTTGAAACTATATTGTAATTATAATTTTGGTACAAAAGCAGCATCCAAGAAAGGTCTAGTCCTTTAGGAGCAAAGATGGGCCGAGGATCGCCAGTTTGCCAACAAATACGTGAGAAAATTATTGAAATGTTTAAAAACAATGTTCCTCAAAGAAAGATAGGAAGACATTTGCTTATTTCACCTTCAACAGTGCATAACATGATTAAAAGATTCAAGGAATGTGGAGGATTTTCAGTGTGTAAAGGACAAGGGCGCAAGCCTAAGCTGAACGACCATGATCTCCGAGCCCTCAGGCGGCACTGCATCAAGAATCGTCATTCATCTATAAGCGATATCACCACATGGGCTCAGGACTACTTTGGCAAACCTTTGTCAAGTACCACAATATGTAGTTACATCCACAAATGCCAGTTAAAACTGTACTGTGCCAAAAGGAAGCCCTATGTTAACAGTCTCCAGAAGCGCCGTCGACTTCTCTGGGCTCGGAGGCATCTGGGATGGACCATCACACAGTGGAAACATGTACTGTGGTCTGATGAATCAGTATTTCAGGTATTTTCTGGGAGAAATGGACGCCGAAAGATGGAAAGGATCATCCAGACTGTTACCAGCAACAAGTCCAAAAGCCAGGGTCTGTCATGGTATGGGGTTGTGCCAGTGCCCTTGGCAAAGGTAACTTGCACTTCTGTGATGGCACCATTAATGCTGAAAAGTACATAGAGATTTTGGAGCACAATATGCTGCCTTCAAGAAGACATCTTTTCCAGGGACGTCCATGCATATTTTAACAAGATAATGCAAAACCACATTCTGCACACATTACAAAGTCCTGGCTGCGGAGGAAGAGGATACGGGTACTTGACTGGCCTGCCTGCAGTCCCGACCGTCCTGTCTCCAATAGAGAATGCGTGGCGCATTTTGAAGCGCAAAATGCGATGACGAAGACCCCGTACTGTTGCCCACCTTAAGACTTGTTTGCAGCAAGAATGGGACAAAATTACACCTGAAACACTTCATCACTTGGTGAAAACGTCGGCAGTAGCATTTAAAAAAGGTCTTTTTTGAAAACACAGTTTACCCCATAGGATTATAATGTATTACAGACGCTGGCAGCTTCAAATAGACGCCATGTGTGAACATTGCCTTAAACTTCCTTTTTAAGAGCCATGTGAGACCGGAAGTTACGATTTAAAGAGCTATAAAAACTTAACTGCCATCAAACACCTGTAAGCACTTCAACCCACAACGAGCACAGCCTCATGTTTACTACACATTTAACTTTATTTTAATTTGTACATAATCTCATGCATGACTACTAATTCACTGTCATTTACTGCACACCATGAACAGAACACTGAGACAGGTTTATCGCCCTGGAGCTTGGATTGTTATTGAACTTCTCTTGACAAATAGTGGCACCGCAATGCAGGTTCAGCAGGATCCATTCTGTTTGCTCACATGCCACTCAGAGTGTGTGTGTGTGTGTGTGTGTGTGTGTGTGTGTGTGTGTGTGTGTGTGTGTGTGTGTGTGTGTGTGTGTGTGTGTGTATATGTATGTGTCCCTGACAGGGCCCCAGTGTGTGCTAGCTGAGCCCTATCACCCCCTCCCACAGTGAGGTGAAATGCTTTTCGCTGCTTTTCTTTTCCGTGCTCCTCAGGCTGCATGAGCATCCAGGTGGGACAGCAGGCAGAGAATATTGAAACCCCAACGCTGTGGTGTGCATGTATGCGTGGTTTCCAGCATATGTGTGTGCGCATAGTGTGCCTAGCTGCATGATTATCTGCAAGCAGAGTGTGTCCAAAAGCTGAGACATCGCTGCAGGCAAGCTTTCTCTATCCAACACTCCTGTCGCAGGGCTTTCACCCTCCTGCTGCTGCTTTTACAGGATTAGAGATGGCACCGCCGCCTTTTCTCTGTGTTTGTGTGGCTGTCTGCTTCACAGTGAGAATGGCATAGTGATTGGACAAAGAAGGAGAGAGAGCGATATCTATGATTCATTTCAGTACAGCCATAGTGAATTTTTTTTTTTTTTTTAAATTGAGGTGATAGCAGCAATAGTTTTGCTTGCAACACCTTAGTCCACCTGCAATTTACTGACTTTGTGCTGGGCGGCTGTCCTATTGCCCATCATTGCAATGTCTCATTAACTCCAGCATCAAGCTGCATGACTAATAGACTAATATTACACTGATAACAGTCCTGTTTGTGGTGGTAATTGTGTGAGGCAATTCCCATCCATATTAGCTCATCTGTCCTGAACTGATAAGATACAGGGAAACCTTTCCCAGTAAGAGGCGAGAATTAGTCATTAGATACACAAATATTTCAGGTTTCATGGTTGTAGTGGATGTCAGAAATATTTAGGTGCGGATGGGACATGTATGGCAGCTGGCACTGGATCAAATGGGTCAGTGTAAGTTTTTGGAAGAGTGGAAAATGAATCAAGTCTCATAAAAATCTCAAAACTCTTGGCCAATCACTGATCGGTGGAGAAATCTTCAGCAAACTTAAGTGATTATCCATTGCTTGGGTATGTCTGCAAATATGTGTTTTTCTGTGTGGACACTCACCGCCCATTGGGGAAAATAAAAGCTGCCCCCACAAGGTAAACAGAGATGAGGACAGTAAGAGCGAACCCAAAAGTTGCAATTTCATCGCATAAAATTGCATAAATATCCCGCATATTCCATCGCATTTTTTAAGAAAACGTGCCGCATAATCAAGGATTTTTGCCCACAACAATCACAAAAAAAACTCTGCGTTTTTCTGGAGGGACTGCCTTCTACATTACACATCCATTGATAATATTGAATTATTGATTAGAACGCCTTCAAAGTCTCCAGGGAATTCCTTAATTATGGTGAAGAAGAAGCTTATATTAAGCAATGAAGTATATTCTGTGTACACACACACACACACACACACACACACACACACACACACACACACTCACCATAGGTTTCCTCCCATAAGATAGAAACATATGTCCACTTGAACACTTGGATGGTAAATATTAAAATTAGGGCTGTCAAAATAACACGTTAATTTCGATTAATTAATCTGAGAAAAAATAGCGCGTAAAAAAAAAAAAGCAGAATAATCCATTCCATATTGACCTTTCACTCTGAGCCATTCTAACCACCTGTAAAATGAAGGAGGGAGACGAGAATGCGCAACAGAAACATCGGTGCACGTGACGCTAGTTAACACTACACTCAACAGCAGCTAACGTTAGCCTACTGCCAGCTAGCAGCTGGATTAAACATGGTTAAAATGCTGACCGCTAACGCTAAACGGTGTAAACTTTGACTGTATGTCACTCAGTGTAGAGGAAATCCGACACTTCTGCAGCTGCAGCCGACCGAGACCGAGACCGAGACGGTGCGTTCAATGAAACTGGTAACCTACAGCCTTGTGGTACATTCAAAGTTATTGTAAATTACCATTTTCCCATCTGGTGGATTTTTTTTCGATCAACAGCAATTTACTAGTGAAATAACCCTGTTCCTGAAGCACTTTTGAATTTATTTCCTCAGCATATTAGGTCATATTGTTGATTGTTATGGTCATTATTTGAACAGTGAAAATAATAATAGAAAGAGCTTTATTAACTTTAGTGTCACTAATTCTGATTATTAATTATTGATTCATTTCAATTGAAATATTTAAAATACTTTCACAGCAAAAATGATGTATGCAATTAATTTAGATTAATTAATCACAGAGTATGTAATTAATTCGAATAAATTTTTGAATCGATTGACAGCCCTAATTCAAATCAAATTTTCCTCTAACAAAATTGCTCTTGTGTATACAATGTCCTGGAGTGGCTGCAAATCATTTTCTCACTAATACACACACACACACACACACACACACACACACACACACACACACACACACACACACACACACACACACACACACACACACACACACACACACACACACACTCTCTCTCTCATACATGCTGCTCAATCATTCATTGAGATAAGCAGCAGAGCTTATCAGTGAGGAGCACAGGCTGAGACACCGCAGCCAAGTAACCTGCCTGCTCCCTAAGAGGAGACAATAATGACATTCACAGAGCACACATGAACACACAGATGTGAATGCCCTTCAGCGTGAACACAGTGAAGCCGATATACAATGGTCGGACATGTCGATTGCATTAGAATCTTCACTCAATCAAGACTCATTCACTCACACAGACAAATATACATCTCCAATCCAAATTCATATTCCTGTTAAGGATTTATCTAAATTAGGGCAGCAAATGTTCCAAGAATTGTCTTATTATATGAATATTGCAATATTGACATTCAAAAATGTAGCAATTATACCTGAAATGATATTCTCTACTGAGATGCAGTAGAGTATGAGCCACTTACACATTGCAGGTGGCGTTGGCAAAGTGCCCATCATCATAATGAAGAGAGGCTGTAAAGGTGTGATGGGTTGCACTAAGTTCAGAATTAAAGGGCCATTGCAGGCTTTTGCATAAACCCCTTCTCTGTCAACACTGTTTCAGCCCTGAGTTATACATTCTAGAGTCTGTGTGTGCAGTAGCTACTGAACATAAATCTTAATGCCACAGGCAGCACTTCTAAATATTAAAGAGATCGTTTTGAGGCTTCTGTATTGCACTTGTAGCACCTATGTGTACGGATCTGGCTCCTATTTGCAAGAGCATGTTGCCTGAACTTGTGCTGCACAAATATTTATACATCATGACCTCATGCTGAAATGGCTGCAGCATATAAAACGAATTTCAGATCATAAAATGGATGTAGTACATTATAGCATATAAATTCCTCCCGACTCATTCCTAGCCACTCCGGAGGGTGGTCATCTTCTCTCATTTCTTTAAAATCTGACTCAAACTACAAGCTTTTATTGTGTTCCATCATGTTTTAGTTTTTTAGTCAACATTTTCACACTGGATATGTAACTGACACTGTGTAAAGTATTGTGCGTAGAATTACAGTCACCATCAGATTAGCCTTGAAAGAAATGATTTAATTCAACATGTGCAGTCACACTGAAGTCATAATCCCTATAATGCATATCAGACAAATCAACACCGAGACATTTATTATTAATTTGCAGCAACTACACAGTAATTGGATATACGAACACACCAGCTCCAGTGTTGTCACATAACACACACACACGCACGCACGCACGCACACACACACACACACACACACACACACACACACACACACACACACACACACACACACACACACACACACACACACACACACACACACACACACACACACACACACACACACACACACACATTCTCACATTGAGCTCTTTTGGCTGGTGTGGTTGTTATCCACAGTGAGGGTTGTTATCCAGAGCACTGAGCCCTCAGAGACACACGGTAAGACTGGCACTGAAACATGGCATATATAGCTCTGCTGGAGCTCTGTTAGCGCATGCATGTGTGTAGGCATGTGTAAGGATGCGTGTATCCCCTCCACCTGTGAGATGTTGAGTGAAAAGGTGTCGTACTGGGAGTGAGATGAGCTTTTCAGCAGCTGCGTTGTGGCCCATTAAACATCCCCTTCTCGGCCCAGCCAGCTCATCCCTTCTCTCTCCATCTATCCTTTTTGTCTTCCTTTCTTTCTTTTATCCCCCCTCCCCTTAACCACCCACCCTCTTTTCTCTCTACACCTTTCCTTACAGCATGCTCAATGCCCATGCTTAACTTTTTTTGTTACGTCATCTTTTTGCAATCCTTTCCATTGTCCCCTCCTTACAGTACACGATACCTCTTTGTATCCTTTTTCCCTCTTTGCTTCCTCTGCACTTCAGTTATACTCTCTTTTCTCCCAGCCTCTCTTTGTACCTTCTCTCCTTTTCTTACATTCTACATTTTATCCCCCCCCCCCTCCCAGACCAAACATTAAGAGAGTTGTGCCCCGTCTCTAAACTCTTTAAAAGGCATTATATATATGAAGTAATATAATAATTGAACTAGATAATAATCTCACCAGGATGTACTTTTTTCCAAAATTTGAAAAACAAAATGACCGGTGACAGACCAGGCAGCGGTGTGTTCTTCTAATATGTCATGTCTCTTTTTTTTTTACTGAAAAAGCAGCAACGAGTGGTGCAGCAAGTGCTTTCCAGCCTGTTTTTTTAGCCCTGGGCCTCACCTCTCAGGCTACATACAGGCTGTCCTACCTTAGTGGTGAAGGTTGTTGGGGCTGTATGTATGGAAGCGATTAATGGCCATAAGGATTTGAATCTTATAAGCAAGCAGCATGAGAGGAAGACCTGCAGACATTACTCAGGGCTGAAAAACGTACTGCCAAAGTCGGTATCTGGGTAAAGTTGTTTTTATTTGCATTTCATATTGTCCCTAAAATATGCTTGAATTGAACTTTTTTTTGTTATACTTTTTACCCAACCATACTATGTTCTATTTCTCTTCCACATTCTGTATTTCCCTCTCCTGCTTTGTTTGATCTCCCACCCCTCCCAGTATTCCTCCAGTGTGTTGTCCTAGATGGCGCCGTGGCTCTGCTTTAATCTCCTTCTGCCCTGAACACCAGTCAATCACCAGCGACCCAACCTGCCACCTGTCTCCATTTCCCTCACTGCGCTGTGTAACATTTTCCCCTCAACTGGTCCTTCATCTTTCCCCCCCATCTCTCACCCCATCTTCCCAGTCTATCTGTCCAAACTCTCCTGTTCTATTTCCCCAATTTTTCTTTCCATCTTAAGTGCCCTGGAAGGACATTTCTTATCCTCAATCTAATTGTCACTTCTGTTAATGAAAATGTCTGTCTGTTTGTTTGACCTTTTAAATAGTTCTTCCTTCCAACCTGTCTGATTTGTTAAAGGATAAACATTGAGACTAGATGTGGGTATTTGCTCACTGCTTCATCCATAATACAATATTAATAGTTTAAATTAGCTGCAGGATTGGAAAATGATCTATTTCATGTAAGCCTCATCTTGATTTGACACTAATGCGAAGTGTAAGAAGGGTGGAAAAAAAAGCTATCCATGGAGAGAAACAGGAGCAGAGTTGTTTGGGGAGAAAAAGAATGATGGGTGGAGATTTGAAGCAAGAGAAATGAGGGCATGACAGGCAGACAGGTGGGAAGACAGAGAGGTCTGGCGATGGGCAGAGGGCAATCTGTGGGAAGAAACAGAGAGGCGGGAGAGACAAAGGGAGAGGGATGAAGGGGGAAGAAAGAGATTGGTGTTATATGAGATTAGCCTTCAGATAGCGCGGATAAGACAGAGAGCACGAGCAAGGGAGTGATGGTGGGAAAGTCACAGCGTTAAGGGTAGGCAAAGAGAAAACGTGAGTGTGTGAAGGGGCCATAAATACTTACAGGGTTTGTTTTAGCCCCATCTGATTGACGAGGCTGTTTGCTGGCTTTAATGTCCACAATGCACGATGTGGAAAGTACTGATCAATTGGACTTCACCCTTGGAGAAAAAAAAACAACATGCTCCATAAAACCACTGCTAAGGTTATTAGTGGCCCCACACTCTCTGTTTACACACACCTGACAAAACCATCATGAAACTACTAATCATAACAAATCGAATGTGCAGAATGTGTTTTTGGACAAAAGGATCACAGTTCTTGATTTATCGGATTGTTCCTCCTTTAATTGCGGTGTATGTGCACGGGTGCAACAAGCATGTTGTGGCTCTGGTTGGGTGAAAGTTGACCTGTTTATGAGGCACCATAACGCAGGATTTATATTAAGGGATGAACGAAAAGCCAGCAGTAATGAGGACGAGGTGGGGGCAAGCAAGATGGTTAGAGAGATGAAGCGGTAGAAAGAGAGGGTCAGTCATTTCTCAGCGGTGCACTTTCAGACATTACCAAAACTCGATATTTACTGTGTGACTGCCTGACGTCGATACAGCCGAGTATAAACAAATGCAGATTTCAGTCTGTGCCAGCTTTTGATACTCTTACTCTGACAGAAATAATTGTATCAGCAGAAAAATCCATTTTACTACCACTCCCCTCGCGGCTTATCACCATCAGTGTTGTTTTAGCTTTTCTTGGCAAAGCAGCAAGATTGTTGGTCACACTCCAGCCACAACTCAACAAACGGAGCAATGCCCAAAGAGAGGGGCCCACTTGTTTGAACATATGGTGTTGGTTAACATTACAACTGTGTGCAAAATCCTCAAGTGCCAATAGCCTAATAGCTACATTGAATACATAGGCATCGCCTTTTTATCTGTTGTTTTTGACCTTTCTTCAAGGGTGATATGGGATTATACCATAGACTGTATAATATGAATGGACAAAGCATCCGGTTCGGCAAAGTGCTGCAAATGTGGAAGTGCCTTAAACCTGCATTCAATCTGAATTCCAGCAGGGGGCGACACGTGCAGTTGCAAAAGGAAGTCGATTTCTGTAGAAGTCTATGAGAAAGTGACCCACTTCTCACTTGATTTATTACCTCAGTAAACATTTTCATAATGAGTTTATGGTTTCAATCGCTAGTTTTATGTTCATTTTTTTGAATTATGGTCTCGTTGATTTTAAATAAATCGGCGATAAAGCAGGGGGTCTTTTAGGGCGTGGCTATGATGTGATTGCCAGTGAAAGTATGCAACGTAACGTGGTTCTTCCCTCTCGTCTAAAATCGTCACATCCGCAACCAGGATGGCTGCGCCCGTAACGGCAAACTCAACGACTCATAGCAGATCTCCACAAACCAATGGGTGACGTCACACATGCTCTGTCCATTCATATTATACAGTCTGTGGATTAAACCCATTAACAGCATGTTTAAAATAAACTCAACCCCACTTAGCCAGACCGAATACCCTCTCTGTCTTTTTCGTCTTTCCCTTTGCCTTTGACTTTTCTCCAGCTTTGTCTTTAGCCCCCTCATCTCCCTAGTCGCCCTCCTTCATCCTTTACATCTCTCCTTGCCATTCAACTATCTTGGTCTGCTTTCGAGTGTTGCTATAGTTACTGATCTGAGAGAAAAGGGCTACTGGTGTGAAGCAGCAGGGGGCCGTGAGACAGAGATTTAATGGAAGTCAGGTTAGGACCTGCTAGAGTGGCACATCGGGCACCCAAGCTAAACGCGCACACTGAAGCATACACACATTTTGCAAACATGCATACACATACAGAGGGCATTCATAACCAGTGCTCCATAAAAATAAAAGCTTTGGGAAGCCAGGACAAAAAATGTATGTGGAAGAAGTTGGGGTGAAACAAACCACACATCACCATCATGGTGTGCATTGTATTGTATACTGTATGACTATGTTTGGGCTGATGTAGAGAGGTCAAGCTTTATTCTGCTGATTCCTTTGTTTTTTGCGATTGAATTATTCATCCGGGCAGCAAAACTCTTTTCATCCCTCTCTGCCCCATTCCTCTTCCTCTCTGTCTTCCCCGACCTTTCAGTTTGACTCAACACAACACTTCTCCATGTCCATCTCCTCTCCTCACTGTCCTGTCCTCACTCTCTCTTCTTCACATATTCTTTTTTTGATCATCTTTTTCTCTGTCCATTTCTACTTCCTCTATCTGACCCTGTCTCTTTCAGTTCCTCATTATTTTTTTACCTCTTTCTCCGGACCACTGCTCCCCACACTTTTCCTCTCTCTTTCTTTAATTTAGATTTTAATTTTCGGTCCGTCTGACTCGCTTAGACTCCCCTTTCATTTATTTCTTTTGATGACAATCTCTCTTTTACACTTCCCCATCTTTGTCTCACCCTGTCTCTGTGCACTGCCTCAGTTTCTCTCTGTTTCCCTGACTCACTGACTCATGGTTCTCCTCTATTAATATTCCCCCAGGGTGGCTAGACTTTACAATGTGTCAAGTGTCACCTCACCAAAAGGCAAACAATGAAAAAACGAAATGTCTGGAGAAACCCGGCAATGCCGCTGCATGTGAAAGAGGAGGTGGAGGAGGAATAAGGAGAGGAAGAAAAAGATGAGTAATAAAGGCAGAGATTCAGCCAGACAAAGAAACCGTGCTCTGTATTGGAGGAGCAAAGACACGTTTGGTCATCTATACAGTATGTACGGATGGTACAGAGAGGCAGACAGACTGACTGACTAACTGACCTACAACATGCTGACTGCACATGTACAGTGAATAACTGCTCATTTTCTCCACTTCCCATGAAACGTCCCCGCTGAGGTTCGCTGTGATTGGATGCGTCAAAGTGTTCCCGGACATCTGTGTGGATGTGTTAGGCCGGCTGCACACTGGCTACGTGGCGTGAGCATATCAGCTGCGTGGTGTGTCCGTTTTTATTTCGGCTCCCATGTTAACAGGTTAGAGCTCGCACACTGCCTTCGTGACACGCACGTCTCAGGCGCGGCTCGAGCCACGGCGAAAACGCGTGCATGCTAGAAATAGATTTGTCGTTTGGCAGTCTTCTCTCCTTCCTTCCAGGATGATGTTGACCTTCACCAGCTGTTCCTGGGTCTTCCTGGCTTTCTTTTCCCTGTCTGGTTGTGCTGGAGGGAGGTTTCCTCAGGCTATGCCTAATCAAGCCCCAAGCAGAGAGGGTTAACATTAGGTTAAATGCGTGAAGTAGCCAGGCAGGGTTCTCACAGACTGAAACAGTCAGATTAATCTGTCGACAGAACAACAATTTTCAATTTATCAAGCAAAAATGCCAAACATTCACTGATTCAAGCCTCTCAAGTACAAAGATTTTATACTTGTCTCGGTTCTCTAAAATTTGAAAACCAACTATCTTTTGGGTTTTGCATTGGTCAGACTAAACAAGCAAATAAGACATCATCTTGGGCTCCGGGAACCTGTGATGGGCAATGTTTCAATAATAATAATATAATCAAGAAGATAATGCATCATAAGTCATTAATTGCAGCCCTAAGTAGTGCATTTACTGTACAAGTGTGTGTGATCACATGCTTTCATCCACTCAGCTTGTCCATACTAACTGCCTGTTTATATACCATTGCACAGTGTACTGTCAGACCCAGTTTTCTCATTACAGCAGCACTGACAAAATGTACAGAATGAGCAGGTGCACTAATGGTGAGTGTTTTCCTCTCTGTTCCTTTTCTTCACTGCTGTTAGCGAAACAATAGCTGGCAGTTGTAACAGTCCTCTCATCTTGCAGGGTATTCATGAAATGCACAAGCAGCCATGAATGTGAAATGCATGCATTATTCACTGTGACTGTGATCTAGTCCTGTATTTGATTTGAACCTCATGCCTGTCTCCACAGTAAAACACCAGTGGCAGGCCCACTCCTTTTTCATTTGCTGGAGAAATATAGTCTGTGTGCTGCTGGAGGGAGGTCCTAACTCTTTTTTTCTACTGCTTCGCTTGTAGGCAGGTATACATTATACATTTCTATATACACACTCACCCACACACACATACACACACACACACACTCATAGTGCACACAGCAGTCAGCAATCCTCCAACCGTCCATCTTTAAACTCTCAAAATCCAGCATGCGCTCAAGGTCTCTCCTTTTCTCACCTACATAGGGCGGGGTGAGTCAGAGTGTGATATAGAGGACATAACTCAGATGCAAGGTTAGTGACGGAGTGAGGAGGAGAGTGAAGGAGGGATGGAGGAGGGTGATGAAAGGGTGAGATGAAGAGACGTAAAAGCAGAGCATCGTCACACACATTTTCTACTGGGGCTGAAAGATCATTCCATCTTTCTCTGAGGCTCTCGAAAGACACACAGCACGATGACCCGGTTGGTCCCTGTCCCTCGCACATACGCTGAAACACACCGATACACACACAAGTACGCTCCTCCCACACGCTTACACCCACGCAAAGGCAGACAACGATCCCAATCATCAGTGTGCGTCCGACTAGCAGAGCTTTATATAAGGCTTTCCAGCTTTGACATTGTTGTGATGTCCCGTTATTGTAATGTGATGTATTTGACAGCACCACTTTCAACAGGAGAGCTAAACCCAGCGGGGAATTGACAAGACTGGAAAAGAGAAATACCAATGAGACACTGACAGTGTGTGGTCGTGGGTGTTTGTGTCCTGCGTTAACATGTGCCCCCCCCTCCCCCCCCCCCCCCCCCCCCCCCCCACACACACACACACACACACACACACACACACACTGACCTTCAGTGGGTACCTTGGTAGACAGGTGGTGGTGCCACTGCCTGTTGCTAAGCAATTATAAAGTCCATTACCCCTGCAAAAAGCCCGTAATGTGTGTTTTTTTCCTCTGTGTGTGTGCGCGTGCGTGCGTGTGTGTGTGTGTGTGTGTGTGTGTGTGTGTGTGTGTGTGTGTGTGTGTGTGTGTGTGTGTGTGTGTGTGTGTGTGTGTAAGAGAGAGAGTGCCTTATTAAAGCAGGTATAGTGAATAAAAAACAATCTACAACACAAGCGTTCAGTGTTTTCTCGCTATAATCCACTGCCTCCTGGTGGCTGACCCTCTTTGCCCTTAGTACACATTTTTCTACTCTAGGGTTGCTGGATCAAGTCCCCATACGGACCAAAGTATGGTGGTGGACTGGTAGCTGGAGAGGTGCCAGTTCACCTCCTGGGCACTGCCAAGGTGCTCTTGGGCAAGGCACGGAACCCCCAACTGCTTAGGGCGCCTTTCCATGGGCAGCTCCCTCACTCTGACTGAGCATGTGTGTGTAATTCAGGCCTGTGTGCAATAACAACAGAGTGAAAACATTGTAATTTCCCCTTGCGGGATTAATAAAGTATACGTTATTATTATAACAATATTTAAGCATGAGCATAAATAAACAAGTTTCAACCGTAAAATGTAATCAGGTTTAATGCCCACTTTTGTCTTTGGCTGAGAAGTATAAGGTGCAGCAAACCCTAAATGTAATTTCCCCATACGAGGTCGCAGGAGAGAGTCTTTCACTTGTTTTTTCTTTGTCAGAGCAAGAGAATTAAGAATTGAGATTTATAGTTTTGTTCCTGCATCCAAGTCCAGAGCAGTACATTATTGCGTGCCTGTGTGTGTGTGTGTGTGTGCGCATGTTGTCATGTAGGCTACCCATTCTTGGCGCTTTCAGCCTGATATATGACTGGCTAAATGCAGCATCGTGTGTTGGTTGTAAATAACCGACAAGGTATTAGAAAAGGTTGGGCAACTGTAGCTGGTGAAATACACTGCAGACTAAGACATGTGGACGCACACAAGAACCACCTTGGTCCCGTGTATTTGCACTCGCAGCTACATAGACAGATTGTCAGATGGACAGACGCAAGCTGTTAAACACCCCCCACCCCTCATATTTTACTCAGCCAGAGAGTGGATGTGGTTTGATAGCAACTTGGAGTCAGATACCCTCCCCTAACAGTCAGCCTATTGCGTGATTCCACTATTGCCCCCTAATGCAGAAATGATTGGTACTCTGATGTGATTACCTCTCCCCATGCAGTATTCTATTAAAATCACCCCTCTAAAAAGAAAAAGAAGAAAAAAATGTTGAAGCAAAGGCAGCACTTACCTGTTATACCGTTTGACTGTTGCCCGCTCCCTCCCACCTCCTCCTGCTTTCATGTTCATTTCAGCTCATTCTGTCAAAGAGAAGGTTAATTAAAGTTGACCTTCAAACTCACACGTGGACGTGATTATGTGCACCAATGATAGCATGCATGCACACATCAAGAACACCCAAGTGAAAAATATACATTTACAAACCACACATGGTCATTTCAAGTATTTCTATTGGGTAACAATTGCGCACTGTTTTGGGTTGTGAAGGGTTATAATACTTTTCACAGTAATTAGCAGGGTAATGTATCGTACTAGTCAAAAAAGTTGTTACTTTTTGTCTTAAACCACCCAGATCCTAACTATATCCCCCAGTTGGTTTTCATCACGTTGTTTTGCCGTCGTTCCTTTATTTCACACAGGCAAATAGACTCTGTTCTGCCTGTACAGGAAAGCAGTCCCTTTTTAGATCGATACTCCTGCTGCTTTTGTCGGTCAAAAAGATTGATGTAACTCCGAGATGAAAGGTTGTTTTGTCTCCGTGATTCAGATCTAAATTATCTTGATTTTTGCTGGTGCTGGTAGGCAGATTTCAATACTTTTGGACAGAGCTCTTGTTTCCAGTATTTGTGCAAAGCTAAGTTAGCCAGCTGCTGGCTGCTTCATATTTACCATACAGACATGACAGTCGGCAAGAAAGCGAATAAGCATATTTTCAAAATGTCAAACTATTCTAAGTTTTACTATAATTTCAGTGTACATCTAGCATGCATTACAGCTCTTACTTGAATACAATTCCTAATCAATCTGTAGGGTTTGATGTGACAGCACAACACAACTCATATTTTGTGTGTGTGTGTGTGTGTGTGTGTGTGTGTGTGTGTGTGTGTGTGTGTGTGTGTGTGTGTGTGTGTGTGTGTGTGTGTGTGTGTGTGTCATGTGTTTCACCAGATTTGACTTTAGCTTTCCTCTTTCTCTGCATAACACTCTTTCACACAGTTCAAACATATCTATCTTTCAAAACATCACCTCACCACTCCTCTTTATTATCACCTGCATCTCTTTCTTTCATCTTTCTCATACACATCCACTCATCCTGCCTCTCTCTCTCTCTTTCTCTGGATAGGTGCCCAGTTGTAGTGGAAAGGTGATTTATGGTGTATGGCAGTTGGCTCTAAATGGGATGTTTTATTCAGTGGTGGGAGGAAGTCACTGCCTTTTCTACCGCTCTCCGAAGCATTGCATTGCATTAAGACACATAACACAAACACACGCATGCATGCACACACACAATCTAAAAGGAGGATTTACAGACCAGCATTTCCTTTTACATTTAGAGACCTCATTAGACAAGGAAGGACAGACAGATTCATGGAGATGGACAGAATGACAGCCACATATGCAACTGACAAAGAGTCAAACACCGAAGTAGGAATAATGCCAACTTCTGTAGTAACTGTGGAGTTGTTTCTGAGTGTGTGTTTAAAGTCAAGGTCACCCCAGTGGGATGCCTTTCTCACCCTGTTGTCAGCTTGCATGCTGACAGCTACACACACAGTTGCGAACAGCAGAAATGGATATTTGTCTGCCTGTCTGTCTCCGTGCCTGCCTTTCTTTTATTTGTATTTGCTTGTGTATCCAAATGTGTCGGTTCAAGTGAGTTAAAATGCAAGCTTGCGAATGTGCATGTTGTGTGTGTGAGTTTATGCTGGTGTGAATAATGCAGTGGGAATAACAGCGTGAATATTCATTAGCTGTATACCAGTGACAGTTACTTGTGTACCTGTCACTCAGTCTCAGGTGGGTACAATTTGGTGAATACCCACACACTTTGCGTGATGCCTCTGCATTGGGATTTGTAATTCTTTTTATTTTTTTCACACAATTCATTCATGTTTACACAAGCATGTTTTATATTAATGCGGTGTGTTTGCTTCAGGGTTGGGGGATGCACAGATTTATTTATTGCATCTGTTCCAAAGAGTCATCATGTAAGCAGGATTGTCTCCTCGACAGTTAATTCTTTCGTAACAGAGCTCCCACCCCTCTGCTTTAATTGTATTCCTGCAGGAGAGACAGGTGCGCTAAATATGACTTATTCCTCAAGTCCCCTACTAGGGGTGTGAATCTTCACTGGTCTCACTATTCGATTCACTTACGATTATCCTGCCAACAAATTCGGTCCGATTCGATATCCCAATGCATCACGATGTGGATAGTGGAGTCTAAACACAGTGGAGTCTAAACACAGAAGATAACACACGCACACACAAAAAAGCAGCGACCGGAAAATAAACAAGTAACATCATTAGGCAATAATTGATTATGGTCTGTCACTGCATCGATGTAGAATTGTCCGCATCGATGCTTCAATGCAATGATTCATTTCAACACCCCTATACCCTACGCTTGGACAGTAATTGAACCACACTAATTGTGTGTGTACTTCTGTGTTAGTGAGTCCATGCACCTTTACACACACACACACACACACACACACACACACACACATATATATATATATATATATATATATATATATATATATATCTCCCTGGAACTAAATTCTACTTTATTCTCCCTCTGCAATCCAGGAAGCAAAGACATGCAATAGCTCAGCATGAAGCCGTACACATGGCAGGTCAAATTGGGCTCAGAGAGCACACAACTATTCCCCAGCTTCCCAAGAATATTCAAATAGTTTTCATTTTACACAAGATTGGCCCTGGGTGATGGCCACTTGCTTAAAGCAGAGACGTGGAGATACAAAATTTGGGGACCCCTACTGGGGCGGGAATATGTGTTTGTTGTCAACATTACCATTTCTCAGTCTCTCACTGAGGCTGTGAATAAGCCGATGCTTTGAAGAGGAATGACGATATGCTTTCCTCTGCCATCTTGCATGGGGGATGTACCCTGTTAAGGCATATCTCTTCTGTTTGTACATTACAGAATGCTAATGTATTTACTAATGTGCACTACCTGGTGTGCTCATGTTTTCATAGACCCTGAAGGGCAGAATAACCCATATGACACATGCTGGAATTGAATGAATTGTAAAAAAGTCAGGGTTAAAAAACAGTCAAGGATTTCGTGGTTTTCGGAAATAATGAGGAGAGGGACAGAGTGTTGTAAAGAAAGTGAACAAAATGAGTGTATTTCTGAAAGAAAGCTAAGGAGAGGGACAAGATAATTGGATGTAGGAAAAGTAGAGGTATGGAAGACTCTAAAGTTGACCTTTGGTGGAGAAAAAATATTTTCTACAGGTTTAAGTTCACCTATGCTTCAACGTCTTTGTGTGTTTCCCCTCTCTGTTTTCAATATGTCCTCTATCACTTTCTCCTTTCCCTGTATGCCCAACAGCTATAGCCTGTTCTGAATGTGTGTGTATGTGCATGGTAGCGTTTGCATGTTCACACTCAAGTTGGTGTGAGCGTGTGTGTGTGTGCGCGCGCACCTTTTCCAGCACTACAGCTTATCCTGTGGTGATGAATCTAGTAACCGTGTAGCCGTAGGGTCGGATTGCAGAGAGACAATCCCACTATTAAAGCTACTAGCAGCCTACTATTCTTAGCTCAGGCAATCGCAGCATTCTCATTATTACTCAATAGGGTTGAGATATGCAACTTATCATCTCATCATCTGTACAGCCTCCGGCAATAAATGCACACACGGGTTTGCACATGCACACACACGCACATGCACACGCACACACACGCACACACACACACATGCACACGCACACACACACACACACACACACACGCTCTCACACACACAGTTGCTTATTGCCATATGTGGTATTTGATATGTTTAAAAAAGTGAAATATGTGGGTAGAAAATAGGGGAGGAGAGAAGATGTTCATCAATACAAACTCTAACACCAGTATCAATGCTGATAAAGCTCCTTAGTTCTCATACTCAGCAGTGGAAAATTCATTTATGTTTTTCAGATACTCTGACGGATATTCTTATTTTCCTCTTGGGTAATTAACATCTGCTGTGAGGGAAAGTGTCTCGGGATTAGTGGAGATGATTAAAAATAAAATAAAAATACTGATATCTCATATAAGACCTGGGGGAGAATCCCTATCCCTATGGCCAGCAGGGGTTGCCAAGCAAGAAAACTCATTTTGTTGTCTACCTGGCAATTAGAGTTTGATGTTGTTACTATAAATATTTATTTTCGAATTATGTTTTTTTTTTCTATAAAAATTCAGCTGTCAAAAATAATGATTCCAAGTGTCAAGAACAGTTTATATGTATACTGTATGTGTGAAGAGTTTTGTCTTCACACAACACAGTTTAATTGCACTGAACAGGTTATAGGGTTTTTCACACATGCTAGCTTTGTTCCGCTCGGCTCGGCTCGGCCTCAGCGCGTCAGCCCAGCACGGCAGGGATTTGCATTTCCATTACATCAGGGCTACCCGCAAAACAGTGCACAAACCTGTGAAATGACATCACTGACGGGTCCGGCTGCTGTATCTAATCCCAGTGTGCTGATCTATAGTGATTGTGATGTGAGACTTTTTACCCATCTTCTGTGTAGACTTATCTCCACATTTTAGCATTTTTTTTATTTTTTTTTAACTTAGGATCTTTGATTCTGTTTCTCTGAACTACTCAGATAAATCCAGACGGAGATAATGAGAAAGAGAGCCGGGAAGAACAAGAGGCCCAGCTCCCCTCCTCCCCCTGTCATGCCTGTGTGTGTTGTGGGTGTGTTGGACAGGCGCAATGGCTTGTTTATGTGCAGAGTAATTGCTTTTATGGCCTTCTTTCTCCCTGTGAATGTTGCTGTGTGTTTTAATGAACACCCACACTGCATGCCGGCCGGCCTGCCTCGCCAGCCTGCCGTGCTGCTCCTGCTGCTGCTTTTTAGAGCATAGCCAAGCTTTAGCTAGAGCCCACCACAGCTAATGCCTAACGCTCACTGCATGCCCCTGCACAGGTGACAGGTTTCATTGGTGTGTGTGTGTGTGTGTGGCTGTGCACTTAGCCTTCTTTGGAGGACCAGCACAGGTGGGTGGTTCCACTCGAGGCCCGCAGGGCTAAGGGGGCGACCAGCAGTTAACTGGACCGTGACTTTAATCATTTCCTGCTGAGCTGAGGAGAGGTAAGCCAGGCTTTCCACAGTGTTAAGCTAAAGTCATAGACACAAACATTCTTCAAAAGACTTTCACAGAAGGAGATAGAGGGATAGCTTTGAGAGGAGGTGAGAGGGACCATTTAGTAACGAGGTTGAAGGAATTAAGACTAGGTAAGCGCTTTTCACATCGCAACTTTACATGGATCAATTAAAAATCAAGCCCAAGCTCCCCTTCTATGGTTCTCTGCCCCTTCCCTTTTTACTTCATCACCCTTATTATGCATTACTTGTCTCTATCTTTCTTGCCAACCCCTATTCTCTCATTTTGTCTTCATCCCTATTCCTCTCTTCCACTCTCATTCTTTCTCTCTCATTCTTCCTCTCTCTCTCTCTCTCCCTCTCATTAATCGGGTCTGCAGGCTTTCTCTTTCTTTGTGCTTTCTACTTCATAAAGCTCGAAACAGCGACGAACCACTGCTAATGGACAGTCTCAGCTCTACGTGTGTGTGTGTGTGTGTGGGATAGGCAGTTTTTGTGAGTACTTTATATGACCCTGTGCACATCTAGTTTTATCACAAACATTGTAAAGAAAACAGGCTTTATGTGTCTGTTTGATTGGTCGTTTGTGTGTGGTTTTAAAGTCACAGGAAAACAACAAGCACGTGTGCAGAAGCAGCCATCAAATCATGATGACCTATCACAACTTTGCAACAACAAACAACAATGTTCTGTGGCTTTGGAGTGAGCATTGTTACATCTGCAAAATAATTGCTCACGTGACATCACCTGGGTATCTCGGTTTGGGCTTGGAGACTACAAACTTTAACCAGAAGGACCCGGGCTGTTACCTGTCAGAGAGGTTCTAACTAAACACACTAGTAAGTCGGATTTTGGGAAGGATTCCGTGTTTTTTGGAGCTTGAACCGTTTTATGGACTAAAAGTCAGCAGAACTTGGCCTCTGCTGTATGGATTTGACCGTTTTAAATTTGGGTCTGGCAAGTTTGCTAACTTCACTCTAAGTGCAATAATAAATCAGCGGAGGACTCTTCCAAGGCCAAATTGCACCTTTAAGTGTTAAACTCTTCTTCTGAGAGGGCCTTGGTCTGTGTCCTTCACTGTGAGCGCTGAAAGTGTATTTCCAAAAACTGGTGAAGGCACAAATAAAATGTAATACACTTTAGACTTTACACTTTAAAGGTACACTGTGTAGGAATTGCTCCCATCTAGCAGTGAAATTGTATTTTTCATTCAAACGAATAGTTCTCTCTAGCGCCTCGCTTTTTCAAATGCGTGTTGCAACTACGGTAGCCGTTATGTACCAAGAAGCTATGACAACATGTCTTCCAATTTTTGCTTTTTTAGCGACGAGGATTCCTTCTCCTGTGGCTCGGCATAAGTTTGATCCTCCATTATGAACTAAAGTGCAGTGCAGGCTTTCGAATTTGCCGGGCCAGTGACAAGCGCCTCTCACTGATCTCCTTCTCCGTTTCAGCTGGTTTCAGTCAGGTGAAGCCGGCTCTGAACGAAAACGTGTTGTGGATTAGCTAGACAGTTAGGCTAGTGCTTTATGTCCCTCTCAATGATTATAGTTTTTCAAAATGGCGGAACGACATTGAAGCCTCCTTGGACTTGCCCGTCCAACGTAAATACAGATGAGAAATTAAGTCAGATCATTGGCAGATGTCATTTTACACCAGTGAGGACATATTTATGAATGAAGACATTTGTTTTAGCTAATACAATACTTAAAACACTACACAGTTTACCTCTAAAGTGTAAATAGGATCATATCACTTTAAATAAAAAGCCCCCAGGGAACTCATATTCCTTAGTCTGCATCTCTTTTACTACACTTTTTTTGTTTACTTTTTCCATAACTGCCTTTACAATCTTATTAAGCAAAAATGCCAGTCCCTCTATTTGACCATAATGCCCAATAAAAGAGACTTTATAGTTGCATACATTTACTTTCTGCTTTTTGCATATATATTGCCCTCCACCCAGTACAGTCGTTAGTACAGTGGTGTTCTGCTCGGCTGCTGTGGAAGACAAGTAGTATTGAGCGGTGTTGTAAAAGGAGCTGCTTTACGGTGTGTTTGTTCTGGCATGTTAACGGCTGGCTTTACAGCTCTGATTATGGCCCACCACGGGAGCTGGGAGTGCTAACTATACAGGGACAATACTGCAGGCAAAAAGGATAGAAGGACACTACCTCAGGGTGTGACAAAAAGATCCTCTTACTTACTATTAATATCTGGTGCTAAGGAAAAGTTTGGGCCGGACTTTCTCAGTTATATCATCTGCATTGCATGCTGCATGAGTTTACATAATTATTTAATTTGTATTATTATTTGTAGTGATTTGATCTGTTGACTGCACTTCCCTCTTGCACTGAAAGTCCTGTTGTGCTTAGTTGCTTTATCTCTGTGCACCTGCGTCACCAACATAAACTTCTGTTTCATGATTGCACTTTACAAATAAGTGATTATGCCGGAGCTCAACATCCCCTACAGTTGATGACTAGAGACTGACAAGCATGACATTGTATTTTCAAATTCCTCCATATTTTATTCATACATCCAGGAAACTTTATGAAATTAATAAGACACACAAACACATGCACACGCCCAAATTGTGTGCACAGATTTATATTCTGTCCGTCTCTGCTAAGCTTACTCCTCTGAATATATTCAGCAGTGCAGTTCTCCATGGATCTGTATTAGCTTATGTGACTGTCTTAAGGTTTTCTCCCTGTTCCATTTCCCCTTTTTTCAGTTTGCAGCTCCTTCCCTCTCTGTCTCCGACACCGTCAGTCATTAGCCTAACCCCCAGAGCAGAAAGTGGGACTGTGTGTGTGTGTGTGTGTGTGTGTGTGTGTGTGTGTGTGTGTGTGTGTGTGTAATAGAAAGAGAGTGCCAGCCAGCTTTGATTGCAGGGTCACTCAGGGACGACATTGCCAGTGTCTGGACACTGAAGAATCCCAATGGACACTGGCAAATTTATATACACACACACACACACACACACACACACACACACACACACACATATATGCAGGTGCCAGAAGACACAGTGTCTGGCCAGGAATGGCTACAGATAACAGCACCTGTCCTCGTTTTTTGCTATCACTCCCACACACACACGCTCACGCACACACACACACACACACACACACACACACACACACACCGCGTACTGACAGGTTCTGTGTCCCCGTGGCAGAAGAGAGCGATGAGGATGTGAGTGTGATGGCAGAGATGGCGGCGGCTAGCTGGCTGGGCCAAAGGACCCTAGGGAGGCTTGACTGATAGAGGCTGCACCAAGCCCTCTAGATAGCTTGTGTGTGTGAGTGCATGTGAGAGAGAGGGGGTCTATGTAGTATGGCAGATGGTATGATGGTGTTTAAACCAGTTAGGTTATCATCAGTGGAGGACCAGGTCATGACAGCTTTCTGGCTGAAAGGTGACTGGAATAACTCGTAGCCTCAAGGTTATACCATTATTGGGTTAGAAGCTCCTGGCTGTTGTCCAAACAGAGCTAGCAAGAAATAACCCATGCTTGCTTTGTTTGCTTGATGATGGCTGGCATATTGTTGTTAGTTTGAGGCACTGAACAAAAAGGCAGTGGTTAAATGTAACTGGGTACATTTGCTCAAGCACTGGACTTTAGTACAAATGTTAGCCACCTTGCGTCATTATTTATTTTCCATTATCCATGCTTATATACTACTATACACTATACTACTACTTTATGTTAATTCAGAGGCATATATTATACTTTTTGCAATACATTTGTCTGACAAGCTGCAGCTCCTACTGTACTTACTTAGAGTAATAATTTACATATAAAACATGCACTGTGTAGATTGCACTACCCAACAGTAAATGCTACTTACCACATACACATGAATGCATCACCAATAATAATCTAATAATATAGCCTACTTGGTTGTGTAAGCTTACTATTTTATTGCATTGAGTCCTTTTGATGATGTAAGTACATGTTGCTAATAATATTTACATGAAGTTGTATCGGTTATTGTTCATAGTTGCATACTGTAGGATAAATATTTGTTTTGCCTTCATTTTTTTAGGAGGAACGAGGTTTTTTAAACCTCTTGGTCTGGTTTCATCTTCCTTTGTCCTTATTTAAATTTGATGTGTGACTTTGTACATGATTACATGTTTGACCGAAAACCACCATGCCATCTGTAAATTAACTGTAGTTATCTGGTTAATTGTAGGTTAGAAAGTGCATACAATGTATACGTTTGTGTTCCATACAAGTGTGTGTGTGTGTGTGTGTGTGTGTGTGTGTGTGTGTGTGTGTGTGTGTGTGTGCTGTGTATGACAGTTAATTGAGCTTATGAGGAAAACAAACACAGCTGGCCAATGTTCTTCAGTGCAGGAAGACGATAGAGTGAAGACCCAGAATCTGTTGCCAGCACTTCACATCAGGAAGCTCATCAAGTATTGAAGAGGAAAACTAACTGAGACTGTGGATGGAATACAAGAAAAACAAGAAGAGATGAGAGCAAAGAAGTAGACACAAAGAAGCGGAAAAACATGAGAATGTATCATGTTTGTTATGTTGCGGGGAGAGAAGGAGAAGATAGTGACCTTACAGAGCAACAGAGTTGCAGCATATAGTGCAGCAATGAGGGAAATAGATTATGATTTTGTGTTTTATAAGCTCTTTAGATGTGTGGATTTGTCTCCTCTCTTTGTCTGTCACTCTGTCCCCTGAACTGAGTTAAGGGGGCATTTAGAGGAGCAGGAGAGCTATTTAAATCATGTGTGTGAGTGTTAGTATGTGTGTCTGGATAAGTTGGAGGTGCAAGGGACAGATTTATGCCCCATGTACAGGAGAGATGAAGGCCATTTCCCAGGCAGGCCGTTTCTCTCTTCGCTGTGTTTCTGTGGCTGGCTGGCTGGCGTTGTTCCAGTTTAATTTCTTCAGAGCCCACAGGCTTGTTCTTTCACCTCCATATCCTTTCTTCTCGCCGCCAACGAAGAACCTGCTTTCATATTCTTTTCCTCTTCAACTCCCTTGCCGACTCTCCACCTGAATCACTTTCTGTCTCACTGCAAAGTGCTGTATCTTTATCTTTCCCTTGCCTTTTGTCCCCCACAGCTGAGGTCTCTAAATTCTCAGAGCTTCTATCATTCAGCCCCTCCCCTGCCTGTCTCCTGTGTTGTCTCTCCCTCATACAATAACACAGCTTTTTTTTTCTTGTTGTATGAGCATTTATCTTTCCTTCACAAACTAGATGAGTCTCACAAGTTGATCATCCGGTGAGAAACGCTGCCACCTTGCATGACTACAGGGGAAGCTCAAAATGAGTTCCATGACATCAATGTACATGAGTTCTGACCTGACATTGATCCTGATCCAAATATATATTTTTATACAGTGTAAAGTGTACAAGTGTTACAGTTACAGTGTAAAATGCCCACATTTATGAATCTGCACCCAACAAAAAAGACAAAAAAATGTTTCTCTTGTGTCTCTTAAACACTACTAGAGCCGATGATAAATTAAACCTGTTAAAAAAAAAACGTCAAGTCAGGTTAAGTCATTTTTATAGTCCCATTACAGAGAATGTGATGTGCAGCCAGGTTTTAAAACATTATATTAACAAGGCAATAATACAGCAGTGACACCACACACAACTGTAAGACAATAAAAATGATTAAAAAAAAACAACTATGAGGCAGTATAAACTAACACACTGTAAAAACAATATAAAAGCAATAAGTAGTATAAAAACCATGAGATCATATCAGCAGTGAGGCAGAAAGTAAAGTGTGAATAAAAAGCAGAGAGGGCAGATGTGCATGAGCTATTCCATGTTCAGCATACCAACAGCTTTACACAAAGGCAACCTTTTAGTGGATTTGTCCTCATATCAGGGGATCTCTAGCTGTGGCCTGAAGACAAGAGATCAGATTGTTTGTGACCATACAGTGAGTGGTCGGGACAGTCTAAGATGGTTGTGGCCTTTCTTCAGACCTAAAGAAGAATAAAACAACTTCTATCCAATGTATACAAATCTGAGTCATCAGAGCAGGACAGATATTAGAAGAGTTAATTATCCACAAGAGGAAAATACATAGCTGTTTTTTTGCTGAGGAATCATTTTTTTTAAACACAGTTTGCTGCATGTCATTCTGGGCATTGAAGATGATTTTTTTTTTAAATCACTACTTGATGTCCTTAAGAGTACAATGTGTAGCTGTGAAAAATACCTGAGTGTAAATGCATGCATGTACACTCTTGAAATCTAAAATGCATTCTCTGTGTGTTAAAAGGGAACATTTCTCTAATTAGTATAGTACACTGTGTAAGAATTTCTCCCATCGAATAGTTCTCTCTAGCGCCTCGCTTTTTCAAATGTGTAGCCGTTATGTACCAAGGATCTATGACAACATGTCTTCCAATTTTAGCTTTTTTTGGCGACGAGGATTCCTTCTCCTGTGGCTCGGCATAAGTATGATCCTCCATTATGAACTAAAGTGCAGTGCCGGCTTTCAAATTTGCCGGGGCAGTGACAAGCGCCTCTCACTGATCTCCTTCTCCGTTTCAGCTGGTTTCAGTCTGAATGAGCTGTATAATGGCGAAGGCAGCAGCCAGGAGCATGCTGGTAACTCTTCCAAACCCTGCAGACCCTCTTACCTCTAAGACCACAAAAACAACTATTGGGCCACTGTGCTCTGTTATGTATGTCCTTATTCCCGTCCACCTCTCCAAGAAGGGGATCAGTACATTTCTCACACTGTGATCAAATCGTCATTTTCCCCTTTTCCATCTCTCTTATTTCTGTGCTTTCTCATCGCCTCCTCACACCTGTCTTTTTTTATTTTCATATTAGTTTTGTAAAATGGAGTGAAGCAGAAAAGATTGATGATAGAGGAAATAGGTAGAGATGGAGAGGGGGTGATGGAGGGATGGATAACATGAGAGTGCTTGTGGTCTGTATTTGGCTGTCAGTAGCTCTATTTCCTCTGTTGTTGTATATTGTACTGTGGGTTCAAGGTCTCTTTTCCATCACCGTCTCTCTTTCTCAATCTCTCTCTCTCTCTCTCTCTCTCTCTCTCTCTCTCTCTCTCTCTCTCTCTCTCTCTCTCTCTCTCTCTCTCTCTCTCTCTCTCTCTCTCTCTCTCTCTCTCTCTCTCTCTCTCTCCCTCCCTCCCTCCCTGCCTCCTTGCCTTCTTCTCTCTCTGCTCTGCCTGACTCTACCATAAATCCACCAATACACATATTTGCACACACACACACACACATATACACACACACCAGTCAATACAAGGCTGCTTGGCACTGCCAAAGCCCAAAATGACTATAGATTTTCTGCCAACTCTGCCACTAAATTATGCAAACCTCTGGTTTATGTTCCGGTACTTTTTTGGCATTCCTACTCCAGATATGGGATGGGGTTTTCCACTTAGGCAGGGATGAAAGGATACAGGTGTGGGTAGCAAAAGAAAATGCTTTTGGACTACACCTAGAGCTTTTGGTTTGGTACTGTACACAATAATTGCAAAATGCAGACTGCTATAGATTTTGAAATCAATACCATCGTTGTAAATGTCCCGCTGAAGTCAGGGTTTTATTTAAGTTGTGAGTAATGCGCTCCGGATATCCGTGTTGGAATTTCTGTTTTGCAAGCCCACCCAGGACAGGAGAATGAACTTAAAAGACACTAAAATAACTTGAAGTCAGTGAGATGCAAAATAAAGAATTGTGTATTGAAAGAGACAACAGACAGAGAAATAAGCAAGTGGCAATGATGGAGAGATGAGCAAAGTATAAACGAGGAGGGATGAGTGTGTGTGAGAGATTGTTAGCTTCTGGGTAATGGAGTTGCTGGGAGAATGAATTATTTGATCATTTCAATTTCCCCTTAGAGTTACTGATGGCCCTGCCACGGGGCCTGGCCAGGCAAACTATTAGTCCACCTCAGAAACAAGCACCCAACACACACACACACACACACACACACACACACACACACACACACACACACACACACACACACACACACACACACACACACACACACACACACACACACACACACACACAGAGAAGCATCTCAATTTATATACTTGTCTCCCTACCAACAGTTTAACTTGAAGTATCATCCCCTTCCGGATGTTACGTTAAATGTGATTATAATGACTCTGTGGCTGCATACAAAATACATAGCAAATGTAGCTCTTTTACAAATACAGTCAATTTGAGCCTAAATATGTTGATAGCAGCATTACTGCTGCAGATTATATTACAGTTTCTTCACTTTCATCACTAAGACTGGATAATTATCTGTTGACATTTGTGCTGTAATTATGTATATTTTATTGGTGAATAAGGATCAAATTGATGAAAATGTTTGTAAAGATTTTGATGCAACCTTAAAAGGAAAATGTCCTCATTGAAATGCCAAATGATTTTGGTTTGTGATAGACTTGGCCCACAGCTTGTCAAACCTCAGCAAATGTGCCTTTTTTTCTGCTTGTCTCATGTGTTTTACAATATTTTACATAAACAATGAATTCATTAATTTGTGTGTGTGTGTGTGTGTGTGTGTGTGTGTGTGTGTGTGTGTGTGTGTGTGTGTGTGTGTGTGTGTGTGTGTGTGTGTGTGTGTGTGTGTGTGTGTGTGTGTGTGTGTGTGTGTGTGTGTGTGTGTGTGTGTGTTGGGTGCTTGTTTCTGAGGTGGACTAATAGTTTGCTTGGCCAGGCCCCGTGGCAGGGCCATCAGTAACCCTAAGGGGAAATTGAAGTGATCGGATAATTCATTCTCCCAGCAACTCCATTACCCAGAAGCTAACAATCTCTCTCTCTCACACACACACACACACACACTCTCATCCCTCCTCGTTTATACTTTGCTCATCTCTCCATCATTGCCACTTGCTTATTTTGCTGTCTGTTGTCTCTTTCAATACACAAGTCTTTATTTTGCATCTCACTGACTTTGAGTTATTTTAGTGTCTTTTAAGTTCATTCTCCTGTCCTTAATATTCTTACTCAAAAAAAACTTTTTTAAAGTATGTTTAAAAGCATCTGACTGGATGTGTATGTGTGAGCTTGAGGCACTGTGTAAGAGAGACACAGCTTTCTGTCCAGGATAGCGTTCAGGCAGATTTGGAAAGGCTGAGGTGACATTGACTCTCAAAGCAGAAGAAAGTTTAGCTGGGTCTGGGTTGTATAGAATCCACATCTGAGCCGCAGTTGCACTTTCACAGATCCTCTTTTCAGCAGAGAGAAATTAAGAGGGAAAGAGATAAAAAAAAAACGCTCCTTGATGCAGTCATTGATCACTAGTCAAAGTCCTTGATTCTGTCTAATGAGCTGCTTGTTCCTTCAGGGATAGTGACTAATGAGAAAAACAACACTGCCTGCCACAGTGAACAGCCAAACAAGATAGACCTTTTAATAAAAAGAACAAGATATGATGCTGGTGTGTCCTGACAGCGACTTTGTTTAGCTGAAAATCCAGTAAGACAGTGATTCAGTTAGATACATATAAATGTAAATGAGCATGTACATGTAAATGAGCATTTATATGCTTATTTACACATCAAAAGGGTACTTTTTTGAGACCAATAGCTATTAAGGGGGAAGCATATACAGTATATCACTGTATAATAAATATTAAACACCCAAGATTGAAACACCAAGTAACAACTGCAGTACAGCCAATTTTTCTTAGTGAGGTAGTGCTTCTAATAGATATAACATCTTTCTTAGCATAAGTCTCTTTATAGGCCAATCTGCCATCTAATAAATGCAATATAATATTTCATGCATACTTCATTATGCAGTAATGAAGCAATCAAACAAAAAGTCAAAAGTGGGGGATATTGTAGGTTTCACAGTATACACACACACACACACACACACACACACACACACACACACACACACACACACACACACACACACACACACACACACACACACATGCAGGTACACCATGATGTAGCTGCTCAGTGTCCTGATGTGACCCTCTTGGCTCATCAGGAAGAACTGCTCCACTTAAACTTTGTTGCTCCCTTATAATTGAATTAGTGTGCTCAATTATGTAGAGGCAGGCCTGTCCTCATTACACAGCACTATTAAAGCTCGAGGATGGAGCTGAGGGGAGGAGATCAGCAGGCGAGGAGCGGAGAACGGAGCTAAAAGTCATTTAAGTGAAAGTGCAAAGTTTCATTGCTCTAATCTCCAACGTGTCTGCTACATCTGTGCAACAACTGTGCCATAGTCCATGAGTTATGTCCCGCTGTATCTTCTCTGCCTTGCCTGTCTCTCTATGTTTGACTTTCCTCTTTGTGCTTCTGGGCCAAATGCCTTGAAAATGCTGAACCAGCAATTCGGCCGAGTTTTTCCAAAGCTCACTTCCCTGACTTCACAACAAAAACATCTAACTGAGCCAAAATGCTGCCAAACCACTTGCTGCAGGGGTCCCTGAGCTCAGCACAATGATCACACATCTGCCAAACATGTAATCAGATTTGCACATACACTGCAGGTATCTCCTGTTACTCCCTGTGTCTGTACCAAAGCTGCATATCTGAAATGTTCTTATTTCTGTCTCTTTGCCTCTCCATTTGTCCCTCCTCCTGTCTCTACCTCACACAGGAGCAGCGGAAGAGCCTCCAGAGTGGCTTCAAGCATGTTAATGATGGGGGTACCCAGCTGCAGAGGTGAGTTTACACACACACATATGCATGCACACACACACGCACGCACGCACGCACACATACACAATGGGATGGGATGAGCAGCCCTGCTCTTGTGCTGCTGTTAAAGTCCATTTCCCTGCAGATGGGACCAAGCCATCACTGTTTAATTACTGATAACCCAGACTGAGATTGGACTTGTGTGTGTGTTCTCTTTCTCAGTAATCATCTGACCATGGACCTCGACAACAACATCAATATCATCATGCCACCCATTGAGACCAATGTGTTGATGTGAGTATATCTTTTATCAACAGCTAAAAAAGAGCAATTGTCGACTTTATTTTTGGTTCCATGTCTAATAAATAGAAAACTATCTATCTGGATACTTGATGTGCATATTTCTAACCTTTCATCTAAATCAGTTATTCCCAACCTATGATGCCCATTGGCTAACACTGGCGCATTTACAGAAATGTTGATTAATGTGCATTGTCCTAATAAAAATAAATAAATCTTATAAGACCTGTCAGTGATCTTACTCGTTGGTGATTAACAGGATAGGAAAGAAATAAAAAATGTTTGTTGACTTTTCTTCAATCTTCACATTTTTCTATGAAATACTGAACAGTTTTCCCTCTTCTAAAAGTGATTCAAATTAAATATACGGTTGTGTAAATGTGTACAACCCATGGACATACATAACTTTTCCAAACAATCCACAAATACACATTACTTAATTGTAAAAGGGTCACAAGCTAAAAAGGTTTTTAAACTGCCGGTCCCGGTGGCATTACAATAGGAATCAGTTGGGGTTGGGATTAGTTGGGAAGTACAATGCATGAATTTTTGGACTGATTCTGAGAAGAATGAGTCAATTCACAAGGTGGATATTCTTTATCCACCTTGTGAATTGACTCATTCTCGACTGAATCAAGTCATTTTAGCAATTCAGAAATGCATTAAATCTAAAAGCTTGTATGGTCATTTATGCCTGTGTTTTTATGTTGTCTCTCAATCACTACATGCAGTATCCAGCGGGCCTGGCGTGACTTCCTCCAGAGACAGGAAGCGGAGAAGAGGAGCCCCTCCCCACCCTCCCTCTCCTCCTCTGACAAGATGAGCATGTCAGTCAGCATGACAACCCTGTCAGATGGCAGCACCCCGGTAAGTCAGACCTATGTCAGACATATTCTCCATTACAAATTCAAGGCACTCAGACAGCGCTGTGACTGACGGTGTTTCTGGAGACAGTGTGTGTGAGGACATGTGTTTTTGCTTAGACGGTTAAATAGAGAGGATTGCTAATGGACATGTGGCTGTTGCAGTTATTTTCTATTAGGCTTTGTACACACAGACTTGTGTCATAAGTGTGTTGCATATATGAGATGCTACAGTTGGGGTGTTAAGAGTATTGTGCTGCCTTATGTGGAGAATATGGGACAGTGCGTATAGCCCCATTCCTGTCCAGAAGGGGGCAATATCTCTCAGATAATTTCCTCTGTATGCAGACTCACAACCAGCCTTTTCTCTGGGAGCAGAGAGTAAATATACTAGGATTAGGTCTGACATACACACACTTCCTCTCACAGCAGACACACTGAGAATTGAAATCAGTGAAACAGCTATTCTCTTCAGCACATCGTCCCTTCATTTAACCAGCACGCAATAAATCCCCAGGATTTTCTCTACTGCGTCTGTTCTGGTCATTATTATTCTATACTAACGTTGTCTGCCGACTTGTGGCTGAATAGCAAGTGGGTGTACACTTCTCTACTAATCTCTGAGCCTGAAGTCAACAGGCAGGTTAAATCTCAGAGACAGCCCGGAGAGTTCTGTGTATGAGCACACTTAGGTGGTACTTGTCCACACAATCGCTACAGAAAAAGAAAGGTTTTACACAGAAGAAGACTGTTTGATTTGGATTCTTGTGGATAAAAAGGGGTCAGATGGGTTATTATGAGTGAAGAGAATTGAAGTGGTGAGACACAGGAATAAAATGTGTGCTCTCTTCAGAGCCGGTAGCTTTACAATAACACGTGATGTGAGCAGCTGACTAGTCTGTATTCAGGTCGAGAAGTTTGTGGATGAAGTCAGGAGGCAGTCTATGTTCTCTACACACACATACAGCACGCACATGTAGACAACAGTGGTTGTGTTTGAGATCCTTTGGGATGGCCAGGAAATGCTTAGCTCAGTTACTCAGACCTTCTGACAAGGGCAGATCATCATTGAGAGATAAAGAGCGTGCGTGCGTGGAGATAGAGGAGAGCGGAATAGAGGGAAAGAAAGATGAAAAACAGATGTTGGTTCACTGAATGTGCTGACACTGTAGCTCTCCTCCGTGGAAAACAGAGGCTCAGCTTTTCCTCTCATACAAGTTCATGATATTTAATTTTTTTTTTTTTTTTACCTGATTGATCGTAAAGGTCCTCATGATATCTGCTGTATTATTATAACTCTGTCGCACTTTATACACTTTGTCTCTGTGTCCCCTTTTCTCTTCTTATTTTATTGTCCTTTCTGTAAAGTAATGCATCTGGCGAATGTGACAGCTCCACCCTGTTTGAATTTCTAACAGTTTTCTTTCTGTCAACCCAGCGATACTGTACATTCTCAATCCACACAAGGCAGGGTCAAAATGCATTCATGGATACATGCACACACATACACACACACACACACACACACACACATGCAAGAAAGAAGACAAGCCATCTCTAAAGTGATTGAATTTGTAACCTTTGGGCCTGTAACATCAGTCTTTGACAAATCTGTGCTGCATGACACCACAGCGTGTGTGTGTGTGTGTGTGTGTGTGTGTGTGTGTGTGTGTGTGTGTGTGTGTGTGTGTGTGTGTGTGTGTGTGTGTGTGTGTGTGTGTGTGTGTGTGTGTGTGTGTGTGTGTGTGTGTGTGTGTGTGTGTGTGTGTGTGTGTGTGTGTGTGTGTGTGTGTGTGTGTGTGTGTGTGTGTGTGTGTACACACATTAGCAGGTCTTTGTGTGTTATTTTAGCTATAGCTATTTTGTTCATCCTCATGTGTTTTCAAGAGGGATGACTGATATTCTCAGCAGTGTTTGTAGCAACTCTTTACTGTGTAAATGATCTTTCACGTTGTAACTCAGCTCACTCATTGCCATGGCAATTCTGCAAAATAGAGCCGGTTTTGATAGATCTCTTGATGATCGATCCCTTTGCTCCATAGCAACACCACAGAGGGAGGCAGAAATTATAGGTTTCATTAAAGAGGAACCTAAGAAAACTATGGCTTTTATGCCCAAATATGAATCAGCTGTCTACATTTTATTGTTTCATAATACTGCACCGCATCAACACACAGCCCCCCGACCACCTACACGCACACACAAGGGAGAGTGAGCGTATGCACACAGACACAGACGCGTGGACACACAGTACACTGCAGCTTTAATTTCAGACTGTCTAGGTGATAGATGTCTTTTTATAACCAGACATCAATCAATAGTGTTTGGGGACTGGCCGAATGTTTTTCTAGCAGGATTGCCACTAAATTACTTGAGAAATGAGGATAAAAACAAACATCCACAGAAGATCTAAACCTAAATACAAAATGTTTGGTTTTTTAATAGGTAAAACTTTAAAGTGTTTTAATCCTGGATTTCAGAATGATGTCCAGTCTCCTGTCTCACTTCTCAGCTTATTTGTGGCCAGCATTTTGAGTACGAGAGCTGTCCATTGCATCAGTGCTGAACTGAGATATAGGATGTAGTAGCCAGGTTTTGACACTAGAGGGAGATCCTGTATCACAGTGGGATTTTTTTGCTATTCTTGGGGTGTGATTGGACCGACCAGTTGAAGCCGACACGCTATTTGACCTCAAGATTGCAAAAGTAATATAAACTCTAGTCATGTTATACCTGCTGTGTGTATTTGAATACTGGGTACAGGACATAAACATTGCTTGTTTTTGCATTTTACTTAAGGCATTTATTTTGTATATCTGGGCTTCATAATTCTATACATATCCAACCTAGGAGCATACAACTGGGTTAAGACCTATTGTAGAGCATTGTGCCAGGTTAACAAGGGTGAAATGAAGGTACAGAATGTGTATTTACTTTGTGGAACCGTGTGTGTGTGTGCGTGTGTGTGCGTGTGTGTGTGTGTGTGTGTGTGTGTGTGTGTGTGTGTGTGTGTGTGTGTGTGTGTGTGTGTGTGTGTGTGTGTGTGTGTGTGTGTGTGTGTGTGTGTGTGTGTGTGTGTGTGTTGGCTGGTGAAGGGCACACAGGGGCAGGTTAGCCCATCTGGCCTGCTAAGGTGCAGTGAGACTGGGCCGAGCAGAGCAGCACCGCCTTCCCCGTCTGCCAGCTGTCATGCTTCTCCTTCTCTGCCCTCTCCATCAAATACTCTCTTAATGTTCCCCTCCTCCTCCTCTTTTGCTGTCATGTCATAGTTTATTTTTGCCTCTGCTTTTCATATTTAATGTGTCTTTCTTTTTCTCATCTCTTTCTTCATGCTTCCTGCACATCCTCTCTGAGTCTTTCTCGTTCTGCCTCTCACTCTTTGTTTTAGTCTCTGTCTCTTTATTACTTGCAAACCCACCTACTGTTCTCTTGGCTTTATCAGGTCATGCAGCTGCAGTAACAGCTATGGATGCCTGGCAGGAGAGATAAAAAAAGGCAAAGTTTGGGTAATTTCCGTGGAGTAACTGTATGTCTACTCTTTGTGTACAGTGCAGGTACTTAAAGCAGGAGTGGACTCCAAAGAGATAAGACACATTCAGCAATGTTTCACTACCCATTCAGGTCTCTGGGTTAACTTATAGGTCGGCTTGGAGCTGTCCTGAAATAACCCGCTGATTTTTCTGTAGCTGACTCAAATTCATCATTACACAAAGCATTCAGCAGATTACTGAGCCAGCAGCCTGCACAGACGGAACCTTTGTCAAAGCATTTAACCCCTCACGTTCATTTTCTCCCATCTAATCCAATACAGGGTCCAAATTGTTGCCCTGTCACTGAGCTTGCATGATTTTATTCCTGACAGTCTTTTTTCTATTCACTGCACAAGCCAGCCTTTCATTAATATAGATTGAAGAAAGCAGGAAAGGTCATATATTGTATCACCCCAGGAGAATGGCTATTACACTCAGGCCTCAGCATTGTTATTGTATGAATGACCCTCAGACTCAATGTGCCCCCATTCTGTTGTATTTACTGTACATTCACCTCATGGTTGTACCATTCACTGATATGTAGACAAAGACGGCCCACCAGTGTTCAATTAGTCAGCCAGTGGAAAAGAAAAGTGCTTTCATGTCACTTTTTGTTTGTTGATAGTCTTTGTTCAATATTGTTGAGCTTATTATATAAGGTAAAATCACAATTTATATTAAGATAAAGTATATAAAGCACTAGCAGTGTTTACACAAAGTCAAGTCAAATCAAGTCAATTGTATTTGTATAGCCCAAAATTGGAAATCATGCACTTAAAGGGCTTTACAATGTGTAGAGCATATAACCCTCTATCCTTGTTTCAGAAAAGGAAAAAGAAGAAACCACAGAGCAAATAATAAATCATAAATAATATTCTTAAACTTAGATACATCCAAGTACATCAGTAGCAGCCAGTAGCGGCACACTAATCATTATTCTTACAGCAGTTTTTTAATATGTTTAAGAAAAGTACCACTTTGAGACATGCCATAATAATCTTGAAGATAGTTATTTAAATGAATGTCAGTTAAGTCACTATCTATCACCGGATAAGGTAACACAATAGTGATTGAGCCCGGTTAGTGACGTGGCGTTTTGCATCACCCAGCAGTGGTTGGTCCGCCAGAGTGTGTACTCTACAGACTCTACAGACTCGCTCTTCAAATCACTTGTGTGTGTGAAGCGGCGTACTGTGACCAACTGCCAACTGACTGGCATCACGCAGGCAACACCGTTTAGATCTCTGGGAAGTGAGATCCAAAACCACACCTGCAATTACTGCTGATCGCCATAGGTGCCACCAAAGAAATCGAAACGGAGATCTTCCAGATTGTAACTAATCTGGAAGATCTATATGCAACGCAGCAATCACTTATTTTGCAAACACCGGTACTTTGATACTGCAGATCATGTAGAGTATAAACCTTCAGTTTCCTAGACACAAGGGCATGCCTTGCCGTGTACACTGTTTTCTAGAACCACACAATTATTCTTAATCATTACAATGTCAGCTATTAAGCCAGCGGTCTACTGCACACTGTCACCCTTCCAAAAAATGGCATTTCCCAATAGCCTTTCCCCACTTCTCTTCCACCGTGGACCAGAACATCCCTGTGATGATTTATGGTAATTATGCAAATGCAACATAAGGCTTTGGAAATTAATGCTAACCCCCACAAGTCTCTTCGCCACTGGAGGATGGGTGTAACTGCAGCCAATGCTTTTACAATCCTGTTACTGTAATACCAGGGACAATGCAAAAAGCCTAGGTCAGGCGATTAAGGATTCCCTTGAATTAGTTAAGGTTTATTGGAGCCTCATAGAGGCGATTCACGTGTTTAATCTTTCTTTTTTTATTCATTAGGTGCAAATTGATTGAAGAGGCAGCCTACACGTGGGTTTAGTACTCTTTTTCTTGTTCCTCTGGAGTGATGCTGGGTCTGTAGGCTGCAGATTGAATTGCCATAAGCCCTCTTGTCATAATAACTCACCTAGATAAGATGTACTGTATGGTAGCGATGCATGTGTGGGTGTGCTGGGTCTCCACTGTGAGTGACAGCCCTGGCAGGAAGTAAGAAGACTTGGTGTGACACACCAGCCAAGGTATTGATTGACAGAATCATTAGTGACCTCTCACCACTCCATCACCACCCTATGTGGAGAGAGTCTGACTCGAGATCTAGAAGCTACAAAATTGACATCCTCTGCATCCTGTGACTGCAACCAAAATTGACTAAAAACAATACTAGCCGTTTCTGTCTATGCACTCCAGCTCTGGCTTTCTTTGTAAATGCCTGCAGACATGTGAAGGACATTCATATGACTTTTGTAATTATGTATTATGGAGACGGAGCCTTCACTGCAATAATGTCTGATGGGGGGCAGCGAGGTCTGACTCTCTGCTAATCAGCTGCCAGCAGCATGTCAAGTCCAGCATGGGCCCTTTCACACCTGGGACATGTCATGTCATACACTCTCTGAGGTAATACACATTATGTCCATGTGACATGCTGGACGTGATGTGTGTGTGTGTGTGTGTGTGTGTGTGTGAGAGAGAGAGAGAGAGAGAGAGAGAGAATGTGATTAGGAGGATGGGGGTGCACATGCACACAATCTCACTTAGTCAAAGCCCGGAGCATGTTTTTTCAAGTGTCTAGAGATGCCATTTAAAATGAGTCACTTCAAAAAACTGTATTATTTTTTCTTAGAATCTACACTATACTTAGATGTTTGTAGGGCAGTTGTGTACAAATGATAGCAGCCCTTGCTTCAGAGTGGTCATGTTGCATTTGCATTGTCTAGTAGAATCCACAGGGGTCACTGTTCTGCTTTGTTGGGACAGACCAGCAAAATAGAAGCAGGGAGTAGTCCAGGTCTCTTGAAACCCTGGGTCAAAATGCATCCAAGCTCTGTTATGGAGGGTGTTCCTCTCCTTTACTGGACATCAATACAGTATCCATCTGGATTTAAAAGCACGCAGATTCAGAAAAGCTGGTCCAAATTGACTCTTGATGTTGTTGTGTAGACTCGAGTACACTCTCAGTCACCAAACACCCCCTTCTTTTTCCCTCTAATGCTAGTCAAGGGCCTCTCCTTACAAGATAACAACCCATTATCAACACATTAGTAATTAAAAAGGAGAGGTGATCTGCTGTTTTGTATTTCAGTGTCTTATCTACAGTAGGACCCACTATCTCTCTCTCTCTCTCTCTCTCTCTCTCTGTTTCTGTTTCTTCTCCTTGAGCCTTTTAATTTCACGACACTTCAGTTAAATATTAAAGAGTTTCAGGATTACGTCAGATTTATGAACAAGCTGCTAGGTTTTTCCAGCCTGCCATCTATATATATTTCTTTTATCTTTTGTTCCTCTTCTCAATTTCACTTTCAACTTGCTTGGCATGCATTCCCAAAACATGCAGGAATGAAGGCAGTACATACAGACATTGATGATAATAATGAAATCTGCTAATTGTAAACCATGCTAGATCACACCTTCAGTAGGATTTTACCCCCAGAACTGCACTCCAATGACTGCACTGATGCTACAATATACACATTCTGCATTGCATGAAGCAAGTCCCCTATGCAAAAAATGGTAATTTATTGTTGTGCACTGTTGGTTGATGTAAATATATATTTTTGTTAATAGTTTTAAGTTTTGCAATGCGTCATCCACACCAACAATCTACAACAGTTAACAATGAAAATCACTGAAATAATGAAAGAAAATGTACCTGGTCAAATTCATATAAACAGTACATTTTTGTTATCATGGAAAATGCAGTTAATGATAATAATGACATTAATCCCAAACATAGTATATGTTATAATACTTTTCATTAGAAAAACCAAAGTACTGCATGTTTTACTGTACTGTATATAGCAGTATATAGCAAGGCAGGTTGTTTCTATCTTTCTATCTTTAGCTTTTGTGCCTTCCATTCTCATTCTCTCTCTCTCTCTCTCTCTCTCTCTCTCTCTCTCTCTCTCTCTCTCCCTCCCTTTTTCTCATACCAGGAGTGCCTTTATGTCTTCTCCGATCCCACAACCACCACCACATTATCACATTGATTTCTACTTGCCCAGCAACACGATTGATCATTAATGTTTGATTGGGGACAGTGGTGATGTGAAGAGCAGCAGATTGATACAATTATGAGTCATCTTTCCTCTGGAATCTATTGATTGGGGCTTTGCAGAGGTAATCAAGGGCAGATTAGCCACATGCTGCAAAGTATCAATCTTGACTCCAAAGACAGTTTCCATGTAAGATTTCTGAACTGTAAGTGGGTCATTCAGCAGATGGGACACAATTCGCTGATGAAAGCTGGTAAAAATGAATTACATGTTAGGACTCTCTACATTCAGACAGTAAAGTAGGACTTCATGAATGTAAGAAATACTATACTATATAGGATCATTTCATGTTTGTTTTTTCAGAACACATAGAGAAAGGGGAAGAAGAGAAGGAACACGGGCCACAAAACCAAGAGATGAAATCCAGTCAGTCCAGTTAAAGTAGTTTTTCTTTACTTTTATTTAGCATTTCATCTGTTTAATCAGTTAGTTTTGTAAAATGATGTATTGCTTTTGCACATTTGTCCTACTTGTTTTTGTCTGTTAGCATAATAAGTTGCTACTAATGTTATGAATGGATTTGAATGAAAATGATCAGAAAGAATGGTTATTGGGCATGATAGAAATATAGATTTTTAAGTAAAAACACGATTTGAACCTGGCATCCTTTTGCATCTGCAACAATAGTGTTGTTTTTGTAATCTAGTGAGCATCATTTAGTTTGTTTTAATTTGGTATTATTGTCATTTTGTCTGTAAAAGCTGTTAATCCACAAACACCAACTCTGCTGTAGCCAAATGTTGCCAAAAATGTCTATAACTCTCACCTGAGTAGAGATAGGGTTAAAACCTGTTTGTTCCTGAGAAACAGGCGCTGCCTCCTTCTAAGTAGTGCTAGTGGTGACAATGTTTTATTAATAGCGCTCATGCTCTCAGCCTAACATATAAACTCAGGTATTCTGCACATACACACACTGGCACATAGGAAGAAAAGAAGCACCATTAATTTGTATGTGACAAGATTTTGCACATACTGTATACCTCAGGAGCTGTGACGTGTGTGTGTGTGTGTGTGTGTGTGTGTGTGTGTGTGTGTGTGTGTGTGTGTGTGTGTGTGTGTGTGTGTGTGTGTGTGTGTGTGTGTGTGTGTGTGGTGTGTGAGACACACTGGGTGTAAAGGAACTGTGCATACCCAGCCTCATTTGCCAGATTCCACTCCCCCATTATCAGCAGGATCATTATCCTCTCTCCTCCCTCCCCTCGCTGCCTCACTTCTACTGGGACGTAAGGTGGCATCCCAAAATATCCCATGTGAACATATAGGTGCAAAGTTTTTTATTTTTTTTATATTTGCCACAGTACTCCTGTACTGAAAAATGGTAAAACGAGGTTAGTGTGAATATGCTGTTCTCGGGTAACTTATCACCAACTGCCGCTCATACGATGGAGCTCTGTAGCCGGCGTCTGTACCCGGCTCAAAGCCACTCAACGGCTAGCAACTGCCACTCGGCGTCACAGAGCCTTGTAGTCAGCCTCTGTCAAGACTGTAGCCGGTGCCACGTGACCAGCGTTTCGTAGGATGTCATACATATTGGTGTGCTATGTCATACGGACCCATTCATGAGAACACGTTGGCAAATGATTTCACTCATGAGGTTTTTTCCTCCTAATGTATTTCTTTCTTTGATTGTCTACTGCTGTATCTTTCCATGTTTCACTTCTTTTCTGTGATTTTCACTGCCTGGTCTTAACTCGTATTTCTGAGAGTCTCACTTGTTTTTCAACTTGAACAATCCCACTGCTTATTCAGCCCTGGGAGATCCCACTAATAGTCAGAGCGGCTGCTGAGGCGCACAGCGGTAGGTTACACCAAGTCGACTCTGGAAGTATAAAAGACAGCAAACGTGCAACATTGATTGTTGTGTATGTGTCTGCATGTGTTTAAGGGTGTGTGTGTGTGTGTGTGTGTGTGTGTGTGTGTGTGTGTGTGTGTGTGTGTGTGTGTGTGTGTGTGTGTGTGTGTGTGTGTGTGTGTGTGTGTGTGTGTGTCTCTCTGCTCGATCAGATGTGACCATCTAAGCTGTCATTTGCTAAAAAAAAAACATTTATGTTTGATTATTTAACCAAGCTCAGTGTATTGTGTAGGGATCATTGTGTTTACTAGCATCTTTGAGTTGAACAGACTTGAGTACATTAATTCATAGCCTGGACCACACTCCCTTATCAGAGCTGCAGCACTTTTCCACCTTCTAACTGGCTAATTCACTCAACTTGAAATAATTGTAACTTAAAATGCTGAGTTGAAAAGTTGGGCAAAAAGTTGATCCTACTGCAGACTCTAAATACTAAAACTTGAACTTTGAATTTGTTGAATTGTTACTTCCAATCTATTGGCATTCAAGTAAATTCCACGCAAACAAATTAAATTATCGGTTTTCGATTACTTACATTTTTAAGTAAAGTCTATTTGTCTGGGTTAACAGCGTACTGAACATGCAATCTGTTTCAGAAGGAGAGAGCGAGGAAGGGAATTTTGTTTCTCGGTTTATTGGCTTGGCATTTCGAGAGAGGGCCTGAGCAGAGCGCAGGGAAATGTATTGAACAGAAGGGAGATAAAATGAGGGGAGAAAGAGCCTGTTCTCCTTCCTACTGAGTGGTCTGCTCTCCAGAGAGAAATATACTGATTTGTGATTAATGAAAAGATGGAGAAGAGGCTTCCTCTCTCTCTCTCTCTCTCCCCCTTGCTAACCCTTTTCTCCCTCTAACCTACCTCTCTCACACAGAAAATCCATCTCGGTAATGATGTCTGTGTGTAGCGAATGATTATAGAGCAGATAAAGAAAGAAATCAGCCAATAAAAACAACACAAAAACATTCTACAGTATTATCATCACACAACCACTCTGCGGGCGAATGGAGATAACGTGTCATCATGAAGTAAACACCTGACCTCTTGCAACAAAGCAAAGTCACAACCTTCTCCCGTGTAACTTTCTCTCCACTTTTACAACAAGTTTGCATAACATTTGTTGCCAATTAAGCAAGGCTGTAACAAAATGCGTTACCTTGAAAGTGCCTTGAAGGGTTTGTGCTTAAGTCATCTAAGCAGCTGATGATGTAGTATGTTTTGATAAAAGAAAATAAGAGGAAGTTTTAAAGGAGACATACAGATGGAGGGAATGGGGGAGATCCTGAGCTGTGTGGAGCTCCTTCATGCCTCATTAGCCCAGTAAACTGATATCAGCTGAGCTGTCCTCATCGTCACCTCCACCACCGCCTCATGTCACACAGCACACATCCCTGTGCTCCACTGATACAGGGTTTTACTTTGGCCTCCTTATTCAGCCAGTGATGAACAGAAAGGGCAAGGAGAGTAAGGGTTGTGGATGACAAAGAGTAGGGCTGTAACGATACACCAAACCCACGATTTGGTTCGTATCAGCGGTAGCGGATCTGTAGTTCGAATGAGACATAAGAATAATGGTAACGGACAATTCCACTTCCAACCTGTAGGGGGACCGAAGAGTAAAAGTGCTTTGGTGTTGCTTTAAGGTTAGCCTACTATAAAGGTGCTGGTTGACAAGTAGCTAATGCTAATGCTTGGTCACGTTAGCTAATTCTTGGTGGGTATTGGGTAACATAAGAGTACGACATCGTTCAACACGCTCAGTTATTTTTAGTATGATTGTTTTGACCACGGTTAACAACTCTGGGCTAACCCATGAATTCATCAGTGACGTTAACTGTATAGACAGACAACTAATCTAATGGTAATTTAGCCAGCTAGCACACCCCTGTCTGTCTGCCTCACTCTCCCGGCGCTACAAGGCTTCAGTCAGGATGAGAGCTGACAACAGCCCCGGTGACACATCCACAGTCAGCCCCCAACCAGCTAGCAGCCAGCCACTATCATTACAGCAATCCAAACCCGGTCAGCACTTAACTCCAGTGCTAAGGATGCTAACGGCAGTTTACTGAACCGTCGGGATACAGACCCAGGCACCCGAGTCAGAACAGCGGCCATTCGTAACGTTACACCTCCGTTAGCGTTACCGGTGTTCGTGGCGAAAATCTCCTCCCTGCTGAATGGACGAGAAAGATAACTCTGGGAGTTGGAAGGGATGTCTTCTCACACCGCGACACAGGTTCGTGGGTCTGAGTGTTGCGAATTCGGTTTCATATCGCATACAGCCCTAACAAAGAGGGAACTCAGTCTTTAAAACTGTACTCACGAGGAATAAGCAGGGGATTGTGGTAAGCAGAAAAAAAAGGTTGAAAACAAGTGAAATAGGCAGCTTAGACGAGTTGTAAGATGTGCAGAGGAATAGGGGTGAGCAAAAGTATCATCATGAGAGCCACCTGGAAGATCAGAAGCTGCGGCGCAACGCTGCACCCGTCTGTCACAAGGGAGACTTCACAGCAACCGCAGCCAGCACAACCGTCATTCACAGAACATTACTCAGGGAGAAACGGTTGTTAGTATGTCAAAAGTGGGGACAGGAAAACGGAGGCGTAAAAGGGAAAGAAGGTAATTAGGAAGAGAAACAGCGTTTCTCCTGAAATGCAGGAGGTTGTCAAGACAAAGTCTGATTTTATGTAGAATTTTATGAAGTTTTAAGGTGAAAGGAAGTGCCATGCAAGTGTAAGGCAGTGGCAGAAGGATCACGTAAGGTGGAAGAGATATTTTGAGAAATGTTACTCAAGAATAAGAAATGATATAGACAAATCCTTTTGTTTTTCTTCTTTTTTTCCCGCCTTTAATCGATAGGACAGCTAGGTGAGAAAGGGGAGAGAGAGCGTGAAGACATGCAGGAAATTGTCACGGGTCGGACTCAAACGTGATCAATCAGATCCTCTCTCCTGAGGAAAATGTTCTCCACTTGGGAAAAATGGAGAACAAAATGCTGCCATAGACACATTTGGTCTTTACTCTTTGCAGTGGCGTGAGATACGACCCACAGGAGCATATTCCATTCTCATATCTAAACCAGAGAACGTAACGGTAGTGGTTTTAAACACGCCGTTAACGTGAAACGGTCGCAGTTTGGTAACTAGTAAGTTAAGTCTAGGAAAAGATTGTGGTTTGGGTTAAAATCAGTACATTTGTTACATTGCATCACTGCATGTGACGCAGAATGTATCCTAGTTTTGTTTGTTACGTTTTTTTTTTAAATCTTGCTGTTTACTTTTATTTTTCAAACGAGACACAAACCCCGGTCTACTTGGTGATAGTCCTGTGAGGGTTCGACTTATCCAACCTTCCTCCTTACGTGGAATTTGGCATTCTTATACTTCGTCACCTTACTTCCTGCTTTGCTCACATCATAATTACTACAGCAAAATGCGCCACCACTATAAACGTAAATATGCGTCGTAATTGCTACAGTACTTACAAATAACTTATAGTGCCGTTTTTCAGGGGAGGACAGTCTGGGGATAAATGGGATGAAAAAGGAAACACCTCTCAGTATAAAGCAATACAATTCAGCAGTACAAAAAAAAAACATTCTGCAAAATGACTATAAAGTTCTCCAATGCCTCTCTAAAACAGTTTCTACAAGAACTGACTTCAGGTAGGATTTATTGTTGTATTAGACATCATTAGTTTTAGCTAGGTGTACCTAATAAACTGGGAACTATAGTGTAGCGTTTATAGTATTTGTCAGAATTGAGTCAACTACCGGCGTTTTGTTTTTAGGTGTATCAGTATTCAGGTTGTGTTTGTTTGTGTATTCAGTAATATACATATAATGTACATGTTGCCTCAAACACAAATGGCTGTACCCTTGTTGTATACTGAATGACAGCAGACATACTGTCCCAGACTACAATGTCTGCATATTCACATCAACTGTCAAGAAAGCAATGCATGCAGGATTCACAGAGCAAACAGCAATTACCTGACAGCTTTGATATGACAACCCATTTCCCCACACGTAGAACTCTACGCTCTCAAAATCAGTCATTCACCGAGTTCATGAACTCTGGGAAAAAAAGAAAGAGGGAGAGAGAATAAAGCGATGCGGTATGTGGGGAAGAAAATACGGGAGACGAGACCGTAAATGTAAGGGAAGAAGAAAAGTCTTTCCAAGAACTCTCACTAGGGCTGCAACTAACGATTATTTTAATAATCGATTAATCTGTTGATTATTTTTTCGATTAATCGATGAATCGGATAAAAAAACAAAAAAGCATTAATTTATATCAACTCAATACATACATACTTGTTGTTTTAGTTGCTAGTTGTGTAAAGGTAAGTAGACTAACCCAAAGAGCAGATACACACACTCACACACACACACACACACACACACACACATACACATACACACATACACACGCACACACACACACACACACACACTTGAAGCTTATTCATTAAATGATTACCATCATTGTAGTAAGTGCAAGCTAAGTTCATTTATACACCACATTTAAACACAGCTTAAGATGACCAAGTGCTTTAAAATGAAATTAAAAAGTACAACACACACAAATATACAGTATTTGTCAACAATAACTGATATGGGACAAAGCACAGAATATATACATGACAACAGATTGAAAAATAATGGGCCAAAAAAGGCGAGTGAAAAAGTCTTGCAAACTATAGACTACCAGCCCTGCTTGTTATTAACGAGCTAACGCTAACTTAGCTAGCTGGATAATGAGTAAACAGCAGCACCAGAAGAGCTACTGGAGGGACGTTACGTTCCTCACTTCAAAACGGAACAAAAGTAGGATTGTGTAGTGACTTTACCCTGCTGTTGAACTCCCTTCCTCTTCATCAAGGACTCCAACATGTTTACGGTGCTGAATCATCACCGTGGTGCTCCCGTGCCATGCCATGTCGCTTTTGCTTATCTTGCAATTAACACACCTTTTCGATTTATTTAGTGTGAAATGCTCCCACACCTTGGATCAGAGGCGGAGTGGCAATCGGGAGAGTCAGGACCTCTGCATCGAGGCATAAGCCTCTCAGTATAAGTGCGCCTTTTCTACCCACTGATCCAACCCGGCCACTATAGACAAATCTTAATGGGTAGGTTGATCAATTCATTTTCTAGCCACTCACAGTGAGTGGGGTAGCTGCGAGAGTTTGACACAACAGAATAGTCAGTCATGCCCAGAATACCTTCTAGGGTAGACTCCTCAGGATCATCCTTGGTGCTCAAATTACCTCAAATGGCTGGAGGAGCAGAAACTGAGCACAAGGATTTAGGTGGATTTTCAAGTGTTTACTCTGTTCGATAGAGAAATCTAATTGTTATCTAATATTGTTGTTTCTTTCTTGTGACTTTCAGTGAACCCAGAGTTCATGAATATTGGCGGAGACCGTAAGAATCATTTAATCTGTAAAACAAGCTGTTCTTTGTGTTTATGCTCCCTCTTCTCCACTACAGTCTGATATGTCTGCTCACATGACTGCAGCTGTACACAACCAACCAGTGATCAATCAGATCCTCTCTCCTGAGGAAAATGTTCTCCACTTGGGAAAAATGGAGAACAAAATGCTGCCATAGACACATTTGGTCTTTACTCTTTGCAGTGGCGTGAGATACGACCCACAGGAGCATATTCCATTCTCATATCTAAACCAGAGAACGTAACGGTAGTGGTTTTAAACATGCCGTTAACGTGAAACGGTCGCAGTTTGGTAACTAGTAAGTTAAGTCTAGGAAAAGATTGTGGTTTGGGTTAAAATCAGTACGTTTGTTACATTGCATCACTGCATGTGACGCAGAATGTATCCTAGTTTTGTTTGTTACGTTTTCAAAAAAAATCTTGCTGTTTACTTTTATTTTTCAAACGAGACACAAACCCCGGTCTACTTGGTGATAGTCCTGTGAGGGTTCGACTTATCCAACCTTCCTCCTTACGTGGAATTTGGCATTCTTATACTTCGTCACCTTACTTCCTGCTTTGCTCACATCATAATTACTACAGCAAAATGCGCCACCACTATAACTGTAAATATGCGTCGTAATTGCTACAGTACTTACAAATAACTTATAGTGCCGTTTTTCAGGGGAGGACAGTCTGGGGATAAATGGGATGAAAAAGGAAACACCTCTCAGTATAAAGCAATACAATTCAGCAGTACAAAAAAATACTGAATGACAGCAGACATACGGTCCCAGACTACAATGTCTGCATATTCACATCAACTGTCAAGAAAGCAATGCATGCAGGATTCACAGAGCAAACAGCAAATACCTGACAGCTTTGATATGACAACCCATTTCCCCACACGTAGAACTCTACGCTCTCAAAATCAGTCATTCACCGAGTTCATGAACTCTGGGAAAAAAAGAAAGAGGGAGAGAGAATAAAGCGATGCGGTATGTGGGGAAGAAAATACGGGAGACGAGACCGTAAATGTAAGGGAAGAAGAAAAGTCTTTCCAAGAACTCTCACAATGCTGTACATTTTTTCAGTGGCTTCCCACCCTCTGTGGGAAGAACAGAGGTTTTGCTGAGAAAGGAGATCATATTGCTATTAAGACGAAGGCATTTTATCTGCTTTGTAGTAAGCAGATCTCATCTGGGACTTACAGAGGTAAAAGGTTCATCAGGTACAAGCAGGGAGAAGCTAACTAGTTTTCTAATTCCAGTTATGTTTTATTAATTGCAGTTCTGGAAATGTATATATTTGCCAAACATAACCGCTATTAGGTTCCTTTCTGTCTTACATTTGTGTTATTAATTCAGTGTCTCTTACTCGTTGCACACCAGCTGTTTTTTTGCTCTTGAATGTAGATAAATATTTAATTGGATGATTACTATTCAGCTGTCTCCCTGCCATAAAGGCTGGAATATGGAAATGACCTGAGTCTTTCTGGCACAGTAAATCGCACAACACCAATCACAATGTATACCACCATCCCTTATTTGCACGTTTCAGAGTCTTTTACAAATCAATATTGTGCTCTTAGAAGTACAATTTTGAATGGAGGAACACTCTCTGAATACGTAATGGAGCACAGATTCAACACAGCTGTGTTGGGTTTCCAATACAAATCCATCTTGTGCAGGGAATGAAGGCAGCATAGTAGGCACAGCTACCATATTTTAGTCAACAGCTGTTATTAAATGACAAACGACTGAGCAGACACTAATTTGTTGAACATGAGTTGATTTGATATATTTCTGCAGTCAAGGGCATAAGGAGAGTATGATCGTCCAAACACATGCAGCAGGAGTGTCTGCTGTGGGAAAAATACTGAAATTTGGTGAAATCTCATCTTTATCTTGTTTTAGTCAAGCGCATTGAATTACGTTACATTCAGATGCTTTTTTTCTCAAAAGGCTCAGATATCCCAATTTTGCTAGAAAATGTATACAAAGTGTAGATAAATACACTTGTAGCATTCACCGTACTTCATTATACGCAACTGTGCAGAACATTGTCTTCTGATGGTGTTGATTCAACTGGAGGATCATTCTGGATGATGTAGTTTTTGATGCCGTTGAATTGTATTGCACTATGCTGACTATACTGGTGTTCCTTAGCATACCCTCATTAATATGAACGAGGTGGACAAACATGATGGCCTTCATAAACGTAAGATATATTGCAGTACTGTTGTATTAGACTGCATTAGTTTTAGCTCGGTGTTCCCAATAAACCCGTCCAATACTTGGAGAAACAAATACAGGCTCAGAGAAAGATTAAAAGAGTTTGACAGAAAGCAAACTTTATAATTTCAAGCCGACACTTACTGTATTTCATCTTTCTTGTCTTTGTAAGTGTGAGCGTGCACAGACTGGTGTTAGCTTGTGTAAAGACTGGAATGCCTGCATGTGCTATTAAGTAGAACTCACTGGACCGTGCTTCCATATGGCTGGCCTCAATGCAACCAGTGTCATGCCAGTTATGCACTAAGATTAGCTAATTCACTTTTAGTTATTGCTCTGCCCAAAAGCACATTTTGTTCTGTCCAGCACTCTGTTCTCTCTCTGTAATGATGGAAAGCCTGTCTACATTGCTGTGGTTCAGATTTCTACATAGACTGGAGTCAGAAATGAGGAAAGGATTCTACCTTCAAAAATCTGCCACATGTAAAACCAAGGAATGTGCATGCTTTACTCTCTTTATATTACTGTAAAATCTGTTGTTAGAACAACAAACACTAGAATAAAACTGCTTACCTTAACTTACCTTAAAAAGCAACATTAAAAGCAACGAAATATGCGGCTCTGCAATAATGATCTGCCTAAAAAAACATTGCTACCAATACTATACCCAATGACCAAACCATCAAAAACAACAAAAAGAAGCAAACAATTACAAAAACCAAACATTACTACAGTATATTCACAGCTAAACCAAACATGGTAGCCTATGTTAAGCAATTTAAACAGAACACCCAAACAGGTGTTTGAAACTCTACCTGCGAGGGATTTTCCATAAACAACTGTCATATCAGTGAACCAGTGTTCATCTCTGCACAGCTAATTCTCCTGTGGGAGGAAGAGAACGCATAGCATGGTTGTTTGGTTCCATTTCAACAAGCAGACTGCATGTGCTGAAATGGTTACCGTGGGCACTGAAAATCACCAAAGGACATTTCTTTTTGCAAAAGACAAGCATACAGCAGGATTATTAGTAATAAGATTGAATTTGCTGTGAGCACTAATGCCTTTGTTTTAAAGGAGTTTTTTATCACAAGTAGCTTGTCTCATTTCACAGTGTGTGATGGCACGTGGGTTTGGTCTGTATGTTTCTGTGCATCCCAGCCCCCTCGCCCCTTGGTCCCAGCCGAACACATGTCCCTTTGATCAGCTCTGCTAATTACACTAATCTGATATCTGAACTGTTTCAGCTTTGTCTTCTACCTTCCTATCTATTTTTAATAGAAAACAGCTGGGCATATCATGGGGAAGAATAACATGCCTTATCCCAAAAGGCTTTGCTATCATAGCATAGCTGTGCTGCTCATCTCGTGCTCCTTTGTAGAGGCTGATGTACACCCGGTCCCCAGCTACAGTACTTATCCCTGGTTTAGTGCAGTCCATCAACTGAGACATTGTTATGGAGGTAGCAGTGTCTCTGGATGCTTTATTAACACATATGTTCACCTGACAGATGAGGATAAGACTGATAAAGAGGAGAAAGACAAAAGGTCTACAATTGATTCCTATACAGTGTATGGAATTGGAGTTAAACATCGATTTGCTGTATAAAACCTATCTGTTGACAGAGATGAAAACAAATGGGGGTAGAGGGCTCCAACACATTCGGTTTTCCCACCCAACCCAATACCCATCTGCATTGTAGCTACAGTGGAAGTGAGAAGGGTGGAGAGAAAATGTGAGTTATGGAATCTGTAATGAATAGTCTCAATGACACCACTAGCTGCCAGATCGCATAGTTTAGCTCAATCCATCACTAGAGGAAGATTTTCAACTCATCCTCTGCAGCTGAAATATGAAAATCACAGCTACTCTGTCTGGTTTTAATACTGAAGCCATCGATTCTCTGGCCGCTATCTCACCACAGCCTTAATTACATGGTATCTCATGTGCTATCTGCCCTCCCGTCTGAGCCCAGTCATCATTCAGTACAAAATGAGTGAGAATAGCCCATTCTAATTAAATAAGAGTGAGCAATTACAATACCAGAGTGTGCAATGTGACCTGGGTGGAATAATTTGGCTGTCACAGGGTTTATGAACGCTCAGTGGTGTTTTAAGCCTCCGACATCGCCTTCCAGGCAGCTAACCTTAACCCTAAACATAACCATTGCCGCGCTGCCTGGAAGGCGACGTTGGGGGCTTTAAACACCCAACACCTTTATGAACTGGTTAGATGTGCAGTCACACCACAGTTGTATAAGATTTACTTTAGTTTGACAAAAATTAAAATACAGCAGTAAAAAGAAAAAGTATAAAACATTGTAGAGGATAGCACAACAAAGTCCAGGACTTATTTCCATCACGGTCCCTGATGTTCCATCTGTCCATCATCGCCACAACAGGATGGAGACAGCTGTTCAACGTCCTAATAGAAAGATGACTGACCAAATCATATGAAACCAATCACAACAGAGACATCTGCGGCAATTAAGTGTTGTTAGTTCCATTAAAACAAGTGTTGCAATATGTCATGCTTTAAAACGGTATAATAAAGGGCACCTAGAGAAATTGTTCATCTTTTATCTCATTCACAAACACACATGCACGGCTGCACATGCATGAACACAACAGAGTTAGTAATTAGGTTTCAGTAGAGGAGGATTCCAGCATATTTTATGAGTGAATGCATGATAGCATTGGTAGAAATGAGAAACTCAACAAATTCCCCTCATTGTCAACCTGAGGTGACGAGGTGACTTATAATTGGTGAAATCAATCAAATAAAATGAATGCTCTGATTCAGCACTTTGCTGAGCAGATAGTCTGGATCAAAAGAAGTATATTTCCAGGGGTTATTGCCTGACATCCAGCACGTGGCTCACAAACTGGATGTCGCTCACCTTCCACTCTCTGTGTGTTGCAGTTCTAAAACTCGCTTTCAGAAATAACAAACTTCAAGCTAGCAAGCTAAACGCTGAAAATGGCAAGTTTTGAAGAATATTTGGATTGTGCAACAAGGCAGGCCTGCTTGGTTCTTTTGGGGAATGATTGTAAAGATTTACAAAGAATATGTTTATGGCATTTAGTATCTAACTGTGACATTTTGGGAGCGTTTTGTGGGGATTGCTATGGACAAAGTAAGTACACACGGCGATACACTGGAAAAAGCAAATTACGTTTAACCATGTTTCCGGCTAATTTAAATAGCTCACGTTACTACTGTGTGAACATTTAACTGCATTTAATATAGTATGTTGCGTTTTCTTTTGCAGGGTGCAAATGCTCCACCAAAACAAGTTCCCTCCCGAGACCGTTTTGCAGAGCCACCGTCACCGCATCCGGAGCTTTTTTTCCTCCTATCCCAGAATCTATCTGTGGTGTAGCCAGACCTTACTCCATAGCACTGTGGAGATAGGTCTGGCAATGCGAGACTACTGAGCAGATGAGTCTTATTCTAAAATCGCACATGTACAGTACAATTTAATGTAACTTACAAGATCAGACATTTACAGTACATTGACTGTATCTTTTTTGCCATCTGTGGCAGAAGGCAGGAGTTCCCGATCCTTGCGAGTGTTATCTCTTTGACAGAGCATGGAGCGTCCTGTAGAGCTGATCGGCTGGGCAGCCATCTCTCCCACAGTGGGACACGCGCACGCACACACACACACACACACACACACACACACACACACACACACACACACACACACACACACACACACACACACACACACACAGCCCCTTATTGCTTTGCTTTTATCCCAAAGCAAATTGAAGAGCTGCAGGTATTCTTTAGGGGGAAACATGTGTAAAGGAGGGATTAGGGTGAAGAAAAGTGCTGGAAGCGTTTCTGAATTTAGCTTTATTGAATACAAGGATTTCTTTCTTTTTTTATTAACATGCACATTCCTCCCCGCATGTCTCATCCAGTCCAATGTATTATCCTGCATGGGTTCCTAGCCGAGGTTAATACTGTATAAAGGCTATCTGACCTGCAGTTTGTACCCAGTTCTTACAACACGTCACAAAGGCCAAGGCCTGACTTCCAGGGTGAGGTCACAAGTCAAACTACTGTGTCCTTGACCTCAGGTCGCCTCCCAACACCCCTGCATTGATTTAACAAAGTCCTCTGTGAATCACCTTGGAGGGAATAACATGACTTATGAGTTTTTCTTTCTTCTAGGTAAGATGCTTTTAAGTGCAGTGAGATACACACAGGTGAATCTCCTAGGAATGCATTACAGTATAATTTCAGGTTGCTTTTATTTTTTTTCTGTTGTTTTAAATCACTGTACATCACATCGTGTCCACCTCTATCTACCTTCTAGCATCCTCTGCTCCTTTGGGCTTTGTTCCCTGAGCTGAAGACACAGACGACCATCACGGCTCTGCCACAGACCGCTTCACAGAAAACAGTGGCTTGTGACTTCACACTGCTGAAATCAACTCGGATAAGAGGATTATGGGACTGAGGACGACTGAACAGGACGTTTAGTGTTGGCGCCCAGAAACAGCCCGATCAGCAGCTAAGGGTTATTAGGCATGCTCCCTGACTTAAAGGCTCTGTCTCTAATTTACTGTCCTCGACTTCTCCCATCATCTTCTTTTGCCTCTCTTTCTGCTTGACTTTTTTGGGGGACAATCTCCTTGCATTATCTCCCACTAGGTTCCGTCACAGCATTCATTATAAACTTGTTCAATCTGTGTGTGTGTGTGTGTGTGTGTGTGTGTGTGTGTGTGTGTGTGTGTGTGTGTGTGTGTGTGTGTGTGTGTGTGTGTGTGTGTGTGTGTGTGTGTGTGTGTGTGTGTGTGTGTGTGTGTGTGTGTGTGTGTGTCCCACTGTGGGAGAGATGGCTGCCCAGCCGATCAGCTCTACAGGACTGGCTCCATGCTCTGTCAAAGAGATAACTGTGTGTGTGTGTGTTGGGGGGGGGGCTATTTTCTCTCCTCTTTTTATTGCAGTCGATTTAAAGCCAAGAAAATATATGTTCAGCTCTCCTGCCTTAATGTTTGTGGAATGGCTGAGTGCTGTAAAAAAAAAGAACCATAATTGCACAGCATTTGATGGGAGCGGGCAATGTGACGATCCCCCAAGGAACCCACAATACAAGAGGAGATAATTACTCATGGAGAGACAGATAGGCACAGTCACCACCTTGTTCTCTTTATGGAGCATCAGTCATAAAGCCTGGATGGATTATGTTGTTAAACTGTGATATCCAAAGAAACAGAAACTGAGATATTCACTTTAGTTCTGTCTCTGTTTACCATATGAGGTGTAATGTTTGATAATCCACAGTTAAATTGATGGTGCTGCTCTCTCAGTTACAGAATGACTTTTAATGCCAGTTGTCTATGTGACATAGCAGCCAGCATGATTTTTTGCCTTCAGGGAGCGAGGAAAGTTAAGTGCCATGCTCGCTGCTTCTTATTTTTACTTTTTTATTCATTTAAAGGGGAACTATGCAGTTTTTTTAGCTTAATTTACCTTAACTGAACAGCTTCGGAGTCATTGGAATGGTTATATGACTTTTTTCGAGTTCAATGGTGGTCGTCTCACTTCCCCCTAGCGCCTGTGAGCGGAAAAACCACCCTTGCAACTTTTGGCCGGCGAGCCGCCGGCATTAGCATCAGGAAGTATCGCGTGATATCAGGTCTCGTGATGTAACGAAACGGCACCGCACACATACAGGTAACGGCTAGCTATAAGAACGAGGAAGCGATGGAGGGTTTCATACAATCATCATGGCTGAGCCGGCAAAACAGAAGCAGTAAGCTAGGAAAGCATTGTCGGAGGAACAGAGAAAGAGGAAACGGCCGACTGGCCGAGCAAATTTTTACACAGTGTTGCCAAATATCTATTCCGAAGCTGAAGGGGGAGCTCTATAGAGAAACCTGTGAGCAAAAAGCGAGAAAACAGCGAAGAAAGAAATTGCCAAAACTGCATAGCGCCCCTTTAAGTATTTTTGAAAAAGAATAGACAGTAAATGTAACCAGTTTGTTTATTTGTCAAGAAGAAAGAGAGAAACTAATGATAGGGGAACAGCCAATTATGGCTAAAATGAGGACAGAAGAAGAAATGGAGACAAGCCGATCGATGGATGAAAGAATGTCTGCTCCAATCTTTTAGATTCAATTTTAACCATGGAGACAAATATCCTGTTTCACAGATAAATAGTTTAATTTTACACACACACACACACACACACACACACACACACACACACACACACAGCTATACATAATTCAATAAGCATTTCAAAATCAAAGCCTTAATCTGTTGCTTGTGATGGTTTTTTTTATTTGATGCAAAGCTTTGTACATGCGTACAAGTATAGACACACACGTCTGTAAACACAGCTTTGAAAATTGTGCGGTCTTGTCTGTGATGTTCTTTCCATATATAAAAGCTCCGGTCGTTTCTAAGTTCTAGTACACCGTCAGCCAGACCCCCACAAGCCATTTACTTGCTCAGCAGGGGGGCGAAGGCGTTCAGTCCCTGTTCCAGTGACATTTGTGACTCCAATCATCTTTCACTTGTAGCGTTTTTGTGTGATTCGGACAAAAAAATAAGGAATTTGGCGTAGGTCTGTGCAGTCGATCAAACAGTAAAACCGCCACCGTCACCTCTGGCCTTCAGTTCTGCAGTGTTTTGTCCAGGTGTCACAGCCTAACGGCTGCTATATTGAGTGCACTGATGTGGACTTTGCTGTTAAAATAGCTCATAGCTGTTCTTTGCTTTCACTGAGCATTACTGAGAAGGTTTCATGTTAACCAGTCTTGTTGTAAGGTCCTCTGCCCTCAATACGTTTGTCTTGTTGACAATGGTATTCTGTAGGCACAGCCTTCCCTTATTCTCCCTGTCCTTTATGTGAATTGATATTCCCTGGAATATAAAAACGCTTTTCTAAACTGAAAAATGTCATCTAGGGGCAATTATTTTCTGATTTTTCTATCTCATCAGCCAAAGAAAACCAATTTCATTTTTATTGTTGTCATATTTTTCAGCAAATGAATTGAGTTTTTTTTTTCCTTCTACAGTGGTGGAAAAGTTCTAATCCTTATTGCTACAGGCAGAAAAATAATTGAGTCAGAGAGAGGTCAACACACACACACACACACACAAAATAAAGGCACAGACACACATCTACACGGACCGCCACACAAACACATAACTCTCAACAAATAAATACACCTACGCATGTACACGTTTACCAATACACACACACAAAGACTCAACCGCTGATTCTTTTATTTTTACTTTTTGATTAATCGGTTAGGCTCTGAAATATCAGGAAATAGTCAAGAAGACAAAGACTATACAGTCAAGTTAATGGCTCTGTGATTGTGTACTTTGGCACAGGGGGGCTTTGAGCTAAATGCTGACATGCTCACGATGGCAAAGTAAACAAGCTAATGTTAAGCAGGTAATGTTTACCATGTTTACCGTCTTAGGCCGGAGACAGACTGGATGCGTGGCGTGAGCGTGGCGTTTCTGTTGCGTGTCAGCTGCGTGTCAGCTGAGGTGGACACGCACCAGAAACATGTCTGACGCGGCGCTGCTGCTGCAAGCCTTGTCTGTATACATGTATGTTTCCCATTGATTTACTGCACTCAAGCAGTAGTATACTTCATGTTAAACATAGATATCTACTGATTTGATTACAGCAAAGACAATGTCGGCAGTCTTGACGGCAAAATAGCCTACAGTATTGACTTTTTAAAATCGATACATTGTTTTTTTTAAATTTTACATTTATATCTGCATTTATGTCAAAACCTAGAGACTTTCAAACATGTCATTTATTAATATGTATTTGTGTCAAAATGACGTAAGCATCTTTTCCTATTCTATTTTGCCTGGAAACGCTTCCAACACACTTGCGTGTCGCGTGAAAAATAGGTGTCGGTTCTATTTCTAGCAGGCGCGCGTTTTCTGCGCACCTCGAGCCGCGCGTGAGACGTGCGTGTCACGCAGGCAGTTTGCGAGCTCCAACCTGTTAACATGGGAGCCAAAATAAAAATAGACACGCCACGCAGCTGACACACTCACGCGACACATCCAGTCTGTGGCCGGCCTTAGTGAGCATACTAACATTTGCTAATTAGTTCTAAACATAAAGTACAGCTTAGGCTGATAGAAACAGAACAAATTGAAATTTTGAGCTGATGATGGACATTGTCATCCCAGATCAAGGTATACTTATTTTGTCGAAAGAACAGTCCAAAAAACAAAAAATATTAGGTTTATAGTGATATAAATCTGAGTATATGAGCAGATTTTGACATTTGAGAAGCTGGAACCATTAAACATTTGGCAATTAATACGTTGTCAAAATTGTTGATTTAATTTTCTGTGATTCAGTTAATATGTAAACATATAAACACATCCTATACACATTTGGGAACTATAAGCTACAAATAGAAAATACTATTAATTATTATTGTCGGATACTTCATGTTGGAGTGTCTTATGAAAACACACCATGCATTATGAGCACAGAGCGTACCAGGGCACCTACATGCTCTGTCGAGCAGACATAAACATTGCTATGGTCTTACTTAGTAATATGTGTGTACAAATGTGTGAATAATCATCAAATGGCGGCCCCCCCGGCTGACTGTGGTGCCAGGGGAAATCAAGCTCAACCGCACCCAGCAGGGAGCCTTCCATTCCATTAGCTAAAGTACAGGTAGATCAGCCCTGCCTGCCTGACTCCCACTGTCACGTCCACAGAGGCAAATGTGTGTTAGTTCATGCTTTACGGACAGGTGTGTACTGTGTATACGCTTATTTGATGCCTGTGTGGTGTGAATGCAGGTCACGCTAAGCTGCATGCATACACCTACCTGATATGCAGCCATTAATCATTGAGCAAGCCCTATAAATACCTCCTAAAGGGATTTCTATTGTGTGGCTGTAATCATGCAAAAGAAGCAGCCCTTTGGTCTTCTCTCTCTGTCTTTTCTTTTTCCTCTTTCTTCCTTTGTTGTAGAGGAGAAATGAAGGCTGGTATTGAAGCTTTTACCCAAAATGTGTCCTTGCCTCATCTCTCCGATGAACACTCCCTTAGACATGATGAAAAATACTTAGATTTAAAGTGACAGCGGCCAATAGTCATGGATTTCCCCTTTGTATGTAACCGTGTGTGTGTGTGTGTGTGTGTGTGTGTGTGTGTGTGTGTGTGTGTGTGTGTGTGTGTGTGTGTGTGTGTGTGTGTGTGTGTTTTAATGTATGTGTTTGCATGCATGTCTGCCTTATGCTTGAATGCGATTGATCCGTCTGTCAGCCAGCTTTCAGTCATTAGGATCTTATCCAAATCACACCAAGCTGAACCTCTCATCTCTCATTTAGCCTGATGGACACCCGCTCAGGGAACCACAGAGGGGAGACACGTCCCGCTCTGTCTGTCCTTCTCACTTACTCTCTCTGTTTGTTTGAGCATGCATGACTATACGTGCCTGTTCCCGAACGGCTGAAGGGCACTGAGTTTAGAGCCGTATTTTCTCTTCATTAAAATAAATACAAATTTTCAATATACTCTCAGTGTACTGTAGCAGTGTAGGCAATGGATATTAAAATTGAGCAGGTAACAACCTATTTTAGTTGAGCCTGATTGGTACCATCCAGTGTCATGAATGCCTGGTTTGCCTATACCACTCAGCTCATGTTCCATGACTGTATGGCGCAATATTTAATGAGCTGTGGGCGTAATTACACAAAGATGATTAGAGAGGGAATAGGTCAGCTGTAGATTTTCTGAAATGGCAGCAGTAATAAAACAGCTTAAGGAATTACCAACATTGAACCACATACCAGCAGTGGTGGTGATGGCACAGTGTGTGCGTGTGTGTGTGTGCGTGGGAGATCCGGGTTTGATTCCCACTGCGATACATCAACCAATGTGTCCCTGAGCAAGACACTTAACCCCTAGTTGCTCTAGAGGCATGCAACCTCTGATATATAGCAATTGTAAGTTGCTTTGGATAAGAGCGTCAGTTAAATGACATGTAATGTAGTGTAAAGCATGTACCTGGTTTTAAGCCTGACATTTCACGGATATAACAGTATAATAAAAAGGGGTCATTTTAATTTCCAGCCTAAAGTTGGTTTTCAAAATTGAGCAGAAATCTCTTCTTTTATACTATGTTTTCATCCTGTAGATCAGAGTGAATTGTCCCTTTCTGCAAGCATAAAGGAATAGCTTGACATTGTCTGCTTTCTTGCAGAAAATGATCATAATGAGAAGTTACCTCACAAGTTACCTCACATCTAGCCATTTATCCCACTTTCCAGTGTTAATGTTAAGCTATGCCAACCGTCTTCTGGCTCCAGCTTCATTCTTGACAGACAGACATGATAGTGGTATCAATCATCTAATCTAATGCTAACTAATTTCCTAAAATGTCAAACTGTTCTTTTAGGATGCTTTTGGGAAACAGGGTCCAGATCATTTCCATTTAGTTCATTAGTGAGAATACCTGGCAAGAACATTGCTAAATGTTAACTGTCCTAGATGACTTCATCTGAAAACAGAAATCAGTCAAATCCCCTTCATTTCATTCACAGCCACCTCAGTGTATCATCCCACCCAAATCAAAGATAGCACAAGGCAAAACAATAGCTGCAGGCTGATCTGACATCAGCATAATTTATAAAGCTCTGTAGGCATATCAGTGTCAAGCATATGCCAATGCTGTTTAATTACTAGACAGAGATAATCCACAGGTAATTACTCCTTTTTATTAATTTCCATTTATAATGTCCCCATATCCGTTCATTCACTTTGTCGCAGCTGCTGAGGGGCTGTGGTGGAAGGCATCGTGTATTTAGGGCGGAATCATTTAAAACGTAGCACTTTCCCCGTTGCATGGAGAGGAGCCATTAGACTGATGCAAATAATATGATAATTTGGTAAAACTTCAAGATCCAATATATTCTATATCCAGCTGCAATATTGTTGAATCTGTGCCTCGAGCAATTACACTACATGCAGCCAAATCTTGGTTCCAAATAATAAACTCCGTAGTGTATTCCTATGCTTCTTTTTCTTTATCTGATTCCTCAGCCTGTCTTTTGTATGTTGAAAGGCATTTCTCCAGCAGTGATGGACAAGTGCACTACCAGCCAGTCTGAAGTGATGTTTTGGGTCTGGTCCTTATCATTAAGTTGAGAAAAGAATACTGTGAGCAAGGACAAAGACAGGCATGGGTGTGAAGCTAAAACAAACTAGAAAACTGTGAAGACATGACCATGGCAGACTATTACAAAACTGAGAAAGGTGAAGGAACATGAAGACAAAAAAGTAATACAAGAGGGAAAAGGTTGAGGAGAAGACGGGGAGAGCGGGATCATTATGTTTCACCACAGAGTACCTTCCTCGGACATCATTCTCCCTCTTCCAATTAAGCCCTCCAAAAACAGGTAGGGAGGCACTCAGCTAACACCCTGAATGTCTCCCACTGGTCCAGTTTCCCTGGATAAGCAGTGGATTAGTGCAACTGCAGCACTGCTGTGTCTGAGAGACTGAGACCTCCTTTGTCAAGTTGAGGAAGCTCCAGCTGTTCCATTGCTATACGGAACTAAGAACGTATCCTTTACCAGAATAAAATGAGCTTACCTGGAGAGAACAAGATTTTGTGGATTTATAGCAGGCACTTTCAGCACAAGCCAAATGGTTCTCACATCACATAAGACATGGCTCCTCTATGCCTTTTGTCTAAATATATCTACAGAGACCTGTTTGACTCAGGTGCACATACAAACACACAGTAGCATCTCCTCTATCCTCTTCCTCCAATTAATCAAATGCAATCCCTCTTTACATTCAGAAATAAATACAGTACATGTGTGTCTACGGCATATAAAACTTCACCATGCACATCAGCCATGTATTTTCTGAGCATTGACATTTCCTTGTCTTGCATCATAACAAAGTATCTCAAGGTGTGCGGGGAACTTGACCATGACTTGGCTCTTTGTTGATGAGTCATCCTAATCATCCTCACTACCCAACCAACCCAATTTTTTTCTTTCATCTCCAGGCTGTTCCCATGAATCAGTGGGTCTACATTTCTCATTATATCCTAGTCACTGAGTCTCAGCAGGATATTTGAAACTTTCCTTCATTGTCCTGAAACCTACAAAATGAATTCTGATGCAGTTGGATTTGATCAGCGGAGATGCAGTTGATTTGAGTTTCCTATATGTGCTTAGCTCTACTGGCTGATAAGTGTGTGTGTGTGTGTGTGTGTGTGTGTGTGTGTGTGTGTGTGTGTGTGTGTGTGTGTGTGTGTGTGTGTGTGTGTGTGTGTGTGTGTGTGTGTGTGTGTGTGTGTGTGTGTGTGTGTGTGTGTGTGAGAGAAAGAGAGACAGAATGTGATCACTCAAGCAACTCTGCGATGTGTGTGTATGGAGACTGTGTAAGATTGTTGCTAGGATGCATATCTCTCTCAAAAGGAAATGAAATCTGGATGAAGCCACAGCAGCAATCAATTAATCCTCCATGATGTCAGGACAGAGAGTGACGTGCACGCACACACACACACACACACACACACACACACACACACACACACACACACACACACAGATATCTGGCAATTATATAGCACTTTTTCAGAATGTCCTTTGTGCAGTAACGTTACCAAGAGTGGATACAAGCATTTGACAGTTTATACCTGACCTTTGCCACTGGACGTTCCTGAAGGTGTATGTTTGCAATCTGTGTGTGAGTATGTTCATTCATATACAGGGGTGTCATGAAGCTAGAAAAACTGCATATATCAAACGTTGGACTGCAGGAGTGAACACACACACAGTAACACAATTAGTGCTGAGTTTAGGCAGTAACTTATTGGCCTTATTGAACCACAAAACAGAATGAATCTAAAAGCCAGACTGTTCTAGTGTCTTATGAATAATGATTTCTCACCAAGATAATTTGATTTATCTTTGCATACTTTTAGCTAGTCTACTTTTTCTTCATTGGTGAATAGATTCCCAAGGTTGAGAGACAGCAGGATGATAGTACTCTGGGGTTCGTTTGAGCTCCTTTTTCTTTATTAACCACTATGTAAGTAGAAGAGATTGAAGGAGGCACAGAGAGAGAAGATGAGAGAGCTTGACGTACGCGTAAGATAGGATCCATCAATATCACAGTAGCGCTAACTATTTTCATAGCTAGTGATGTGATGGCACAGTGCTTTGTCTCCTTTACTCCTCCGTCCCTCTCAGCTTCATCCCATTTAATACCTTGCCCACAGTGTATCACAGTTACTGTGCAGCCGTTCCTCTTCATCAGTAGATTGACTATTGATGCCTTTTGCCCACATGAAACATCAGTCTGGCCTGTTAACCAACACAGAGACAGAAAAAGGAAGTAAGTGAACTCAGAAGCAATTTTAGTGGCATTGTGTTGAACCACTGGTTGCCGCTTTCGGAGGTTTATGACAGCCAGGGAGGCCTTGTCAAAGAAATAGGATGCTGTAATTCTTCTGACAAGCACAGACAGACACAATACAACTGAAGCACAAGGGCTTTGTATCAGTATGCAATGGGGTAAAGAAGCCTGCATAGTGTGTTTTGTGACTGATTCCATGGAGGTGTATGTATACATTGGCAGAGAGCACAAGATAAACAGTGGATATAAGAAGAATGTGTTCACTGGCGTATCTTTTCCAAGAGTAGGGTTCCCTTTATACATGACAGAAATATCAAAGGCCTGTTTGATCTCACTGCCGGCTTTTCACCCTCGAAACAAATCGACACGGTTCAGGGCTTTTTCTTTTCCTGAATAGTTGCTTGTTGGAGTTTTGATGATGAAATGTTGCAGTCTGTTCGATCCATCATGCTCTGAATTTCTCAGCTCCTCCTTTCAGTGTTTCCTTCTTTTACCAACTCTCTCTCTCTCTCTCTCTCTCAGGTCTTGCTCACTTTTTCTACATGGTTCAAGACCTCGCCTCATGTGGATGTACAGCTATTTGTATCTGGTTGTGCTTCAGAATGGCACTTAGTGTGTGGAATAGAAAGCAGATGTATGGGAGAGTAGGAAAGAGCACAGTGGAAACAGATAAAAGTTACAAAAAAGAGCAAAATGTAGAGCAATATGCCAGCTTAGTTAATTCCAAATGCTTGCCATCACACCCCCATCCAATCTTATTGCCACACACTCCCACTGTTACAGGCTCTTAACAGTTCCGTCTGGTCTAAGTTACTCACAGTGTGCTTAATGTCCACCAATTAGGCCCAGGCTCATTTTTGACTGAGCATGTCTGATTATTTGTCATTTGTCCCACCAGAGCTGTTTTGCTGGACTCATAACTGCTACTTAATTGGCTAGGAGACAGAACACTGGGTCTATATGGGTGCTTAGGCTGGCTACTGACTGATGATGATGGCTAGTGTGGGACTGAGAAAGCCTATCTGTGGGGTAATGGAGACTGAATGGATGCCCTGCAGATGTCTTATTTTTTATATCTAGCCCACGTAAGCCCTCACGTCTAGACTGGAGGTACCTATTAGAGGTGTGCAGAGTACATGGTGGTGTCTACACTCTGTGATTAAACCTAAACATGGCAGCAGCCACAGTGGGCTGCATAAAACTGGAGAGTCAGTATATTTTTGGACAGGACAGACAGAGAACAACTTGCGAGACAGATAAATGAACATAAACCTTCTGTAAACAGGGCACTAGAAGAGTAAAGACGAGAAAAGTAGGCATGTAGCCATTTTAATTCCTTGTGGATCAAACTAGGTGAGGAAACACTCCACAAAGGTGCACTTTAGCAAGGCACTGAAAGGTACCCTGTGGAGTTTTTTTGTAAACAATCACAGTTATGTTGATTCATTGTTTCTATTCAAAACGCATTATGTGTGTCTTTGAGATCTAAAATGTGTTGAATGTGCAGAGTAAAGCATTAAGTTCATTAAATAATTACACAGGGCACCTTCAACTCCCAGTGGACCTGTTCATTGGCCAACAGTGGACAGCCTTGGATGTGAATTTATGTGACTGCATGAATGTGATGTGCAATGCTGGAAAAGAAGATGAGCGCTCAGCCAACTTTCCCTGGGTAAATAATGGTTTAAAATAAACAGAGGGCCAGTAAGACAGTACAATGCAAACAGATAAACAGTCAGATTGATAAGACCCAGTAGATCGAGCTGAGAATAACGCGATCTGGCTTAACAGACAAGTGAAAGGAGCAGAGGCAGTGGAATAAAGTGCTGATATGGTGTGGAAACGAAGGACAACAGAGGCTTGGCTGTTTCCAGAAATAAAAAAAAGTAGCCAATATGTGAGAAAAGAGGGAAGCAACGGTGGAGAACAAGGGGTCATAACTGCTCCAGCTTGTATGAAGCCACACTGAATCTGTTAATTTCCAACTAATTTCACACCTCGCTTCCATGTCCTCGCCTCTTTGGCTTCTTCATCTAACAAGTCCTGTATTATTAAGGAACATGAACATATTCTCCGGCCCACTTTCCCATGTACTGTAACCATAACAACCAGGGGAGGCATCATTATTCTGCTATTTCACCCTCCACTTTTGCACTGTTTGCACTCTATTTGACTAGAGGTCATTGTTTCCTTCTTTTTTCTACCTCATTTGGAGAGTCCAGCACCCATGTCACGCAGTCCTTGTTTCTGCTAAAGCTAGAGGATGTGAAAAGCCACGTGGTGTTACTGAACCAGCTGCTTTTTTTTAACTGCCATGAAACAGCTTTGACACGGTTAGCAGGTGTAACATGCTGAGGTTTTCTCGCTCTGACCAACCAATAGGAGTCAACAGTGCAGCAACCAAGGAGATGTGCTGTCCATGCACCCTCACCAAGGATGTATTAAAAGAGCGAGCTTCAACTGCCTTGCTTCTTGCCTACAGACCACCATTATAAAATATTACAAACTAGAGGAAACTCAAATCTATTCTGCACTATGAATTTTTAAACATTTTTACAGTTGCAAAACATTCTGAGAGCCAAGACGTGACAATACTGTAGGAACCAGACTCTTAAGCTTTGTGAATGTGTCTGTGTATGTGTGCCATCAATGGAGACTCTTGCCATTGTGGTATTCACGCACTGCCATGGGACCAAAAGAGGCATTGAACAGGGGAAAGGGAGAGGCTGGAATTGAAAAAGAAGAAAAGAGAAATGGAAATAGATAAGAAGCATAGGCGACAAAAGAAAAGACGCAGAGAGACACACACGGAGGAAAGGAAAGCCGTGCGAGTAATACCATAGCCACTGTTATGGAACTAAAAAGCAAAAAGGTCAGCTTGTCTGTTTGAGAGAAGCATTCCTTCGGGCTCCACATCTTGATCTTTTACTCACCTTGTTTTCTGCTCCTGTTTTTAACCACCCTCTGTTTTCCAGCCCTCCCAGACAGCAAAGGGCAGTTGCTTAAGGATGGAGACACCTGTACTATGCCCATGACAACCTCAAAGGGAGCAATAAAGGACAATAGAGGGATTCTTTCACAGGACGAACCCATATTGTATACACAAACGGCTACATGTATATATTTCCTCCTCTGTCTTTAAACTTTCTCCTCTCCTCAAGGAGAGTATCCTCTGCCACACAGACAGCACACTGGATGCTACATATCTTTTTTTTTCCTAATGTATTCCCCCTCTTTCTCTCTGTGCCTCTCTGTTCACTGGTGATGTCATTGATGCAGAGATAATATGTTGCTTTAAAGACGGGACAGTCCGCACTGCAGAGAGGTGGAGGAGGAAGATGGAGGGAGGCTTAGCAGAATAAAAAAAAAAGTGTCAGATAGACAGACGGACAGAGCAACTTAGTTTTAACCAGGCTCCGCTCCAATGGCGCGTACTTGCTGCGATGCATGACAGACAAGAGAGGGGGTGAGTGGCAGAGAGAGAAGAATGGGGGAAATGGCATTCTGTCACTTCATGTTTTAAATATGGCTCAGTGCTCAGTCACAAATCAATGGGCTAAGCCTTAGTGAAATCAACAGAAGGGATCCTGTGGTACAGATTTAAATAATGATCTACAGCATTTCCACACACACGCACACTCAAATGCATGCACTGCCACGCCCCTCCGCGTGCACACAGGCATTCAGAAACTTCGCCAGACACAGAGAGAAAGAGCAGGCTGGGTTTGGGCAAGTGCAGATGTCTTGAGGTAGAGGTGATTTATAGCCCACCAGCTCACCCCGAAATGAATTCTCCCGTGAATCATTGCACCTGCAGAGGTGAGGGCAGACAGGGATGTGTCACTAGCTGTTCCTTTTGTTTGGCCCTATGTGACTTTGTTTAGGATTTGTTTTTGTCTTCTCTCTAAAGTAAATGTTATTTATATATATACAACTTTGTTTTTCTGTCCGACACTACGACAGGCTGGTGGCTGATGACGATGTAGATTGGTTAAAGCAAGAGGCAGCTGACAATAGTCCTCCTTATCTTCCATTACTTTTTGAATCTTGAATCTTGAATCGTACACTTCTGTCAATGGTGCTCTGAAAAAACAATGTTGCAATGTTATTTGCATCGCTCATTCCATGCCCTGAATTATAAAATCACTTCCAGCCGCAGTGTCACATGTGTGAGCAAGCTTCCTGGTTTTATTAAGAACACTGTCTCAAGGGGATGACCTCTGTTTTTGATAAGTGTGTATGTATATGCAGCGGTGCAAAGTAAAGGGACTTTTTAAGCCTAGTTTTGAGGGGGTTGGGCCTCTTCTTGGGTGTTGGTTTCAGTTCCTTTAGGTTAACAATAGGAAGTAGACAGAAACTGAACCAAACTACTTCAGGGACAAGGGCTATCATTCACTTACCATCACAAATAACAAATATGCTTGCTATCAGCAGCACGCCACTGTCCTCTCTTCCTCCGCCACTCTCTGTCTTCCTGGCGACTGCTGTCGCTGGCTCATATTAGATAAGGCCGGCCTTCTTGACGGTTGGAAACCGATAGCACAAATGACAACCTGTGATGTGACACTGATCTAAAGTTAATATTATCTTTACCATGACAAGCTGCAACCTAAAATTGCTGCTTACATGTTAGGTCCATAAAATACTTTCCACGTGCGTAGCCGCGACAGGTCTGTGTGACATAAATTGATCTTTCTGTTCATGTCCATGAGGGTCTGCAAGGAATGTCCGCATGGAGCCCAAAGTGTCTGAACATCTGTGCACACATCCAGCGTAGTATAAATAGCTTTATGGATTATACCTGCCCTTTAATGCATTAGCACTTGTGCATTTTGAATTAGGTAAACCTTTTTACTAAATGCAAGACTTCCAAATATAATGGAGTGTCTTTGTATTGTGGTATTGTTACTTTTACAAAGGTAAAAGACCAGAGTACTTCTTTCACCTCTGTATATGCACATATATAGTGGTGCATACATGTGTTTTTGGCCCATATGTTGTAGTTCATACAGCGAAGTGTGTGTTTAACATAGTGAGAGTGTAAACCATATTCATTCTCTTGTTTTGCAGCACAGCCCTCTCTGCCCCCTATTTGCTGTGTTGTCAGCTGCTGTGTCCTCATCCTCGGTGCGTTTAAGTGCTGAGTTGTGTTAGTTTAAGCCCAGATAGACCACAGGCCGGTACACATATTTGTTCCAAAAAAACGCAGACGCAGCTCAACATGGGCACTCTTGTCAGAGTGTGCTGGGAGTGGGAGGGCTAAGGAATTTGCTGAAGGATTTTCTGCCTCTCTGTCGTTAATCACGATGCTAATTAAAGTTTACTGGCTAATTGTGGCTGAGATAGTGTTTCTTTTTGCTACCTGCTTGCTCTGTGCTGTGGCTAATTACAGAGCTAATGGTCTATTGGTCTGCTTTACTGTGGACGCAACTCTAATGCATGAACAGTAAAGTGATGATTACAATCCTGGTCCCGCCGGGGCTTCCCAGGAGGTTCAGGATTTTGCTCCAGCCCAGCGATGAAACTGGAGCATTGAAATTCATCTTGTCACTCAGTACCTTAGCGGTCAATAGTTGTCATTTCATGCCAGCTCATAAGACTTCTTATCAACCCGTAGTCGTACGTACAGTTAATCCACAGATACACATGTGCTTGCAGCAGACTCCGTTCATGCATGGACACTCCTCTCCATTAACACTGGTACAGACTGTCTGATATCCTGAGGCTGGCGCTAGGTGTGTGTAATATTTGTGCATTTACCAGCCATAACAATGATTAACAGTGTTAATTGGGCACAGTGAGGCTCTGATATGCTCCGGGATGACAAGGAGCTGCTGGAAAGCTGTCAGAGTGCTGTCTTAGCATTGCGCTCTACCTAGACATCATGCCTGACTTCTGTCCTTGCAAATCCCAGCAGATCAAGTCAGGGCGACACACTGCTCTTCAAACGAAGAGTGTTGATTTAACAATTGCCAGTATCACCTTGTCTATGGAGTATCAGAGTTTTTGTGTGTGCAGTATCTTGCAGTAAGTTTGTATGCTTGCAAGGACAGACAACGAAATGTTGTTAAAAGGCCAGTGGCCTGGCAAGGCAGCTGCACCTACGAGAAACAGCGTAAAAGAGACATGAAGTACATATTACACACCAATGTCATATTCTCGATCTCGCACTCCTGAATTCCTTTCTCATCTTCATGCATGCTGGAGCTCAGCGATGTAACACAGTTTTCAACCAGCATTCCTAAGAAACGAAAGCACAAAATGTCCTTTGAAATCCTTTTCATTCAACACATACAGAGTCTGGCATTTTAAAGAACTGATCTAGCCTGGGTCTTGGATGTGTAATTCATGCAGAAGTCTGAGGTTATTCAGTTTGTTCCACGCAAAAGCGCAGGGACAGCGCTTTCAGAAGGCAAGCCTATTATAGACATGGCTTTCTTTGAATGCTCCTCCGTGTGTGTGTGTGTGTGTGTGTGTGTGTGTGTGTGTGTGTGTGTGTGTGTGTGTGTGTGTGTGTGTGTGTGTGTGTGTGTGTGTGTGTGTGTGTGTGTGTGTGTGTGTGTGTGTGTGTGTGTGTGTGTGTGTCAGAGCGCTCGTGTCCTTTGCCTTTGTAATCGGATCTCTGTGATGTCTTGACTGTTTGTCAGAAGAAACCAAAGCCCTCTGTAGGCAACACATGATAAACACAAGGGTAAAGTGAAAGAAAAGAGAGAGAGAGACCTATTTAAATTAGGGATTCCTCTTTCTTCACTGCATGCTTTGAAGCTCGGGAGAAGCCTGGTGATCGGATCAAGGATGCCGTAAGAAATGGGATCAAGGAGGGGGGGGGAGTGGTGGGAATGAGATTTTCCTCCCTCTGGGAATATGTAAGATTCCATCACTTGTGCACACTGACGGTGACACTAAGCTTGTCATCATGGTACTACTGCATGTGTGCGTACATGGATGTGTGTGTTCAGAGCTTTGTATCACATACTGTCAGAGCTTTCCTGATATTGGCGAACAATAGACAGACCCACACACACGCTGAGGCACACGCATTTCTAATAGCAAATCATGTTTGAGTCCTCATCCACCGTATCAGATCCTTGATTGAATTAGATCAGCACGTTTTGGCCTTAAGAGGATTTCTCCACATGCATTTTGTATGAGACTGTAATCGACGCTGTTACTATCACTGCTGCTATTCAGGGAAGAGGATTATTCGGGCAGATTACAGGCAACTATTTAAGAGATTCTTCCCCAAAAAAGCATTATATGTGTGAGCTTACATTGCAGCCAGAGGGAAAGAAATGATAAAACGGCAACAACAAAAAAAGTGGTGAAGAAATTGTGCTTTTGGCATCTTTTCCCCTCTCTGATATATATTATAGCTTTGATAAAAGATGAGATTTTCCTTGCAATTTTAGCCCAGTTAATCCTTTTCTATATGTGTCTCCACTTTAATATCCCCTGTTAACTATGTGTCTGTGCCCTTACTGCAGTGCCCTGCCTCGCCCCGCTCCGCTGTCTGACGTATTGATCAGGACATCCTCAAGCTCTCTGCATTGTGGTTCCCTGGAGCCCAGACGCTCTACGCAGCTCAGTGCACGGTCTAGAAGTGTGTATTGAATTGAATAATTTGTTACGACCTTGAGTGTTAAACACATAGCTGTATACATACATGCCTCAGATGAGATGAGTACACTTACCTGTGCCTGTCCAAACCTTCGTTCTTTTCTCACCTTTTGGCTTTTATCTTTTATCAGGGTGTCTGTTTTTAATTCTCTGGTTAGACTACAAAAAGCAGAAGCGAGTTTATCTCCCTCTCCCACTCCTTTGCTCTGCATGGTCCCCATGGTGAGTGTGTGCCTGCCTCATGTCTCTCTGTGTGCCTTGAGCTGTGCTTTGGAGTAATTACCTGAAGAGGCAGAGAAATGAGAGGGAACACCTGACCTTTAAGTCTTTATCAGCCCACAGGCCTCGGGGGGGGGGGGGGGGGGGGGGGGGGGGGGGGGGGGGATGACACAAACGCACGCACACGTCCTCACATCATACACAAAATGCAATTCAAATCTGTCTGGCATGCAATTCAGATAAACACACACTCACACAAATAGTGCCAGAAAAACAATAATGAAACACACAGAGTCTGCCTCAAATGAGATCACACATACACACACAATCATTTTCTCTTGGAAACGAATAGTGATGCATACAGTGGTGACAGGCCGTCTCTGTGAGGGATTCATTCACATCAGCCAGGCGCATATGGCAGACCTTAATTACACTTGCCCACAGACGCACATAATTGATCATGTAATCAATTAATTAATGTGGGACCCCCTTGTCCGTGGCCCATGAAGCCCATTTGCTTTTACAGGTCATTAAAATGATGGAGGGAGGAAGCAAGGTTATAAAAGAATATTCTCGTGGATAAGTGATGGTAACAATAAGGTAGAGAAATAAAGGAGAGAAGAGGGTGTACAGTGTGAGTGTGTGTTTGAAAATGCCTGGAGATGATTATCTATTCCTTTCATTACTCTCACAAGTACAGAACGCTCACACGTGTACAAAACAACTGCAGATACACACAGATACCACACACGCAAGGACAACCATGTCTACTCCCTCCACACAGCTGTCTACAACTTTAAGGAGTAATTGCCTGCATCTCCTGCACATGGCCTATTTTTTCTTTCGTCCCACTTGTTTCTTCTCCTCCCTCCATCTCACCCTTTTACATTTTCTTACTCTCAATAACCAACTCTACTCTGTCAGTTTCCCACTAATTCTCATTCATATGACATCCATGTGTACACAAGCACATGCACGCTCTCTCTCTCTCACACACACACACACACACACACACACACACCATTCAGAGGAGGCAGGTGTGTAAATGTGTCGACAAATGGAAATTAATGAGGAAAAAAGTTCTCCTTTTTTGCAATTTAAAAGAAAAAATCTGATTATTCAAATCAGACTTGGCTTTCCAGCAGTGCAATGAGCTTGGCAGTCATTCACAAGGAGTAAGCCACGGAGAAGGAGAGAGAGATGTAAGAAACTCACTTTATTTCTTTTCATTTATTTTTTTTAAAGGATTTCAACAAACCTTCCCAAGTGTCAGATAGTTTCCCTGGGGGAAGTAGGATGGGGGTATATTCCTTTTAGCTGAAGAGAAGGAGGGAATTGCTTTCATGTTACTCAACACTGGCTGCAGAGAGCAAACGAGACTGGAGCAGTGATTTAACACATGACCGCTGTCTCATTTCATCAGTGTCCTGTCTCTCCCACATCACCCTGTATTCCCAAAATCCCTTCTCCTACTGCTTCATCGCTGACTTGTAGAGATAGTTGTACAGTATGTTTTTGTCCAGCTCCCTAAATTTTAAAGGCTATAACCTAAACACAGGGTTTTACATTCTGTGATTTTCAACAGTAAAGTTAATATACAAAAACACTGAAAACTCTTGAGACTTAAAATCCATCTAACATGTTTGAAAATAAAGTTAAGGGCAATGTTAATTAATGGAATGTAACAAACTCAGCTGCATCACGTTCTGCATCACGTGCATAACTGGAAGTGAAGTAACATAACAAATGTACTGATTTTAACCCAGGCACAATCTTTTCTTAACTTAATGACGTAGTTTTGGTTTCTAAACCTAACCAAACTGCAACCTTTTCACAACGTTAACGACATGTTTAAAACCAGGACCAGATATGAGAACAGAAAACGCCCCTGTGGGTCGTTTCCTGTCACCGCTAGTGGTGCTAATTTATGAAACGCTCCTATTGTTTATTCCTACCCTCTACCCTGTATTCGAGGGTAAACAACCTATATCGTCGTATGGTTTGGAGGACTTGTTGGTTTAGACTAAAAGTTCCTTTTGACCTTGGAAACAGTTGTTGACAGAACAAACCCCCCACAACGTCCATTCAGTAGCTGCTGTGGAGTTTTAAATCATAGTTGGAGTTTGCCAAGTTGTGATGGAATTGTAAATGTTACAATTAAGAATTTTCTTAGCACAAGCACTTCTCTTCCATGTTGGCCTAAAAGTATATTATTTACCTTGGAAACATTTCACCAAACAATCTCCCTACAAGGTCCAGTCAATGGCTGTTCTGGAGCTTTTGATCGTATCACACGGGGCAAACTCCATCTGCTGGGGAAGATTGGGAATCGAAAGCTCTAGGACTGCAGTGGACCTTGTAGTGAGACTTTTTGTCAACTCTACACAAAGTGGCCTAAGAGAATAACTAAATGCTGCATTGTCAACCTGTCTCTATACCCTACACACATTTGAGAATCAACCAAAGGGTGACGAGTATCAGGATTCATGGTAGGCTAGCACCCGCAGTTGTATATTCTTGGTTATTTAAGATTTTGCCCAAAGGGATTTGAACTATGTTCCCATGTGTGCATTCTACACTCACTGATGCATCAATAGCTCAGAATTGAATGTGGAATAAAAAGTTGTCTATATGTGTACAATATTCACATATATCTAAATTAGCTGAATTTTTATTGACAAGCATGCATACATCTTAAAATGTGTCCTGCAGCTTTGTAGAATAGTAATTAAACAATTGTATAGTAGTAAGCAAAATAAGAATTATTTAAACCTGAGCAGTGCATTAGTTTGACAAAGACACTATCATTATTCAATTAGTTCTATTGTCCAGAATCTTATAGAGTATGTTTAATAGTCTTTGCTCCTGCAATGACCCAGTTTCTCCTGGGAGATCATTACACTTTCATCTTATCTTAGCTTCTCTTGGAGCAAAACCTCAAGGCTCTCCTGAGCTCACTCCAAAGTACGCCAGCACAGTGCAGCCGCAGTCAGGCACAGTGGCTGAAAAACACCTCCATGGTGTGCTACATTAACATCCCTGTCAGTGGAGACAGATGACAGCGAAGACTGGGAAAAAAAGGAAAAGAGAGCAAGAGAGAGAGAGGAGTCATTATAACTAGCAAAAGAGCTGAGTGACTAATGACCTATCAACTCACTGCGACTAAGTCAAACAGGGAGGAAGTTCGGGTTAACGGGTGCGTGGAGGGTTATTTGCACATTTGAGTGCTTAGGCCAATAATAAACACACAGAAATCCAGAGTGCTTCGCCTGCCTTCTGCATGGCTGTTGTCACATTGATTCATGGCAATCCATTCTGCTTACATGCAGTCGATTTGTAATAACATTATCTACGGGCTAAAGAAATATGTCATCCACAATTTGTGTGAGAGTATGGACTAGTTAAGTGTGGTTGTGTGCTTGTTTTGCACACCTGAAAGACAAAGTTAATTGCTGCTCAGAGACCTCAGGTCTTTTGAGAAAGCTGGAATATGTATGACATTGTGAACAGAGGAAAGAGCAAGAAAGAATCACTTACTGGATGGATCGAGAGGAGAGGAGAGGAGAGGAGAGGAGAGGAGAGGAGAGGAGAGGAGAGGAGAGGAGAGGAGAGGAGAGGAGAGGAGAGGAGAGAAGAGGAGAGGAGAGGAGCAAAACATAGAATCTTTGCCACAGTATCAGACACTGTCTTGCATATTAAGGCAAAGTGCCTGAAGAAAAAAAGAGAACAATTGAAAAGAAGCTAACTTTGACAAGATAAGAGCTGCATAGAGCTGAGAGATAGGCGATATCAAAAATAAAAACAATGAAGATATTAAAGCCTGAACAAACCAGATAGTACCCATTGAGATCAATGATCCCATTAAAGCCTCCAGTAGATGCTCCTAGTTAAGCTAAGGTTGGCCAGCACACCACGTGACAAGTATTGACCATGCAGCAATACAGCTCCAATTTACCATATTGGACATTATGTCAAGCACAAAATGATTATAACATATAGCGCTTTTTTTATTATTAAAAGCCTACATATCAAACACACATGCACAAGTAAATGAGGTAAGAAATTATGAGTGTAATCAATCAGCATGACTTTCCTCTTTATATGCGCATGAGAGAGTGTATGCTGAAATCAGTGTACTGCGATGACAGAGGTGCTGACATTTGGACTCAGATGGAAAGTAAACTTGGAGGTAATTTCCTCCTCCAGTGCTAATTACAGTGTAAAACTAATAAAGTAGTTGCTATATGAAGCATTGGAAGTGTAAGTGTGTGTGTGTGTGTGTGTGTGTGTGTGTGTGTGTGTGTGTGTGTGTGTGTGTGTGTGTGTGTGTGTGTGTGTGTGTGTGTGTGTGTGTGTGTGTGTTCTTACAGGACGAGAATTTTTCATGCACTGATGTTCATGATAGGAGTTAGAGGGCAATGGTCTGTGCGGTTGGAACAGAGGGGTGGAGGAAATGAATTAGGAGGATGGGAGAAAGGGCTGATGGGATTGCATGCTGTAATTAATGCAAACACTTGTCACCCCTCCACACCTCATCCTCCTGGCTTCCTTTGCAGTGTTCTCTCATTTCAGAGCCCAGTGGACACGGTGGATGGCTCGTTGCACAAAAGAGACAGTTGTTGCTCATTTTAACAGTTAACAATAATACGTGTAACTCCATGGGAAGTCATTTCAGTTTTTAATTATGAGTGTTGCTCCACATGTATTTGCACCTTTGGGGATAGTTTTTTTTTCCTTTTAAATTATAATTGATTGCTTTTTGTTTGGGTCTTTGAAACAACTGCATTATAAGGTGTGATGTGATTTTTTTAAGCCACCTTTTTTTCTTATATCAGTGGTGACTTCATTATGTGATGGGATATTCTGGTATACAGTATTATCGACCTAAATGAAACAGGTTGGTGTTTTAACCTTGACTTACAAATACGTTTATTATACACCATCTTGTCTCTACACTCCTACACATAAGAACGACGTAAGAACATCTCACTTCTAGTACATATCAAGGTTCCCTAAGGTTTACTGCATGTTAACCTGACTGAGCACTTAGCCTCTGCATTTCTTGAAGTGTTTTCTCTTGTCATTTTGTTAAAGTGGGTACTTCAGTTGGTCACAGTGTTTCTTATCTGCATTAGAACGATTGTACAATTGAGAATAGTGATATTGCAATCCTCGTAAAATCAAGGAAACTGGAATATTTCCACCTGGGGAAAAAGACACGTTCACATAACGGAGGGCTCATTCTTATGTGCAGCAAATAAGAGATTTTCTTCCTTTCAATTAAAACCTAATTAACAACTAATTATAATGACACAAACATGTAACAACTTTATACATGGCATCTGTTGTCATTGGGAAATGTGTTTGTGTAACACAAAATAACTCTAATAAATAGGCACACTGTCATTTAAGCCCTATTCATGTACACACTCCTATGCTGTACAACATCTATCCTCTTCTTCTTATTCACACTCTAGTAAGCCTGAATTTTAACACCTGCTTGCACATCCAGCCTCCCACCTACACACACACACACACACACACACACACACACACACACACACACACACACACACACACACATACACAGAGTAAGGCTGACACCTCTGTCCACCCTTGAGCGAGGGGTGTCTCTCTTTCAGAGTTTGGTTATATAAATAACTCAGCAGCGGGACACCTCCTATTCCCACCCTGACACAAACAAATCTGACAATCAATTCATCATAATAGAGTCTGGATACCGTTGGGGGGCATCACCAAATGTGTGCTTGTTGACAGCTTGCAGAGTGACTTCTGCAATCTTCGTGACTCCACCCTTGCTGTAAACAGATGATAATTAAAGCTGTACATCTAAGGCTACAGTGAAGACAGCGTCATTTTGTTGGATGTAAAGAGGCTGAGAAACACAGGGAGAAAGTGTCTCAATATCAACTGTCCTCTCTCTCCTGCCTGAGTGTCAAAGTTCATGCTGAGGCAACAATGGGATTCATGACATGCAATTGGCATCGTACTGTATAAGCAGGCTAGCATCTATATAGGCTGTAAGGGATAGCATGTCAAGTCATGCATGAGCAAAAAGACACACACAGTCAAACATAACACTCCTTAGCTAATACTATAGGCAGAGCCGCTCTAGGCTTTAAATGGCATTGGGAGCCTAGTTATAAGCTGGAGGGAAAGGTTTGTAAGTAAATGAGTCTATTTGCAGCAAAGGGCAGGGTCAGAGGGGCTTCGCTCTGTTTAGCATGACCAGCAGCAACCTGGCTCTTGCTTATGTCACACGTGTTGAGGGTAAATGCACTTCTTGTTGTGGCTGCACTGTGGATATATTAGTCCTTTCATTTCTGACATTGTGATAGATATTGTCGACCTACAAGGTAATCTTGTGCCTGCAATAGAAATGTAATCACTAAGATTGTAATGATAGGCAGTTAATTTTACAATTGAGTGCACAGTTATCAGGCTTAGGCTGAATGCATTGCACTTCTTGTTGTGGCCGTACTTTGGATATAATTAGTTTCATTTCTGACATTGTGGTAGCCATTTCATCCGAAACACTATTACCAATGCACAGTTGTCTCATTATGCATACGGAATAAATGCACTTCTTGTTGTTGTCGTCGCATCTTGGATGTATTGTGCTGTTATTAATTGTGCATGCGTGGGCGCTGTCCAGTGCTGAATTATTTCACCTTTGAACGTGGAAAGATGTTTTTGTCATTGTGCTTCCTTTTATGGCTTAGTATTAGCTTATAGCCATTTTGTTGAATTCATTGGCCAAATTCTATTAAAAACTACATTTATATCAAATGTGCTGTGTGCCGTATCTCTTTTTGTTGAAAGAAACAAGAACTTCCTTATATAGTAACTCTTTGTAAAAAAAAATCTATTATTTTCTTAGCACCCAACTTATTGGTCAAGCTCCCCCTTAGTACTGGAAGAGAAAAATCCTGATGCCAGCCATGCTTTTTTTTTCTCTATGTCTCTGTGTGTTTATATGTCCTGGGTTTATGTATCCATATATATTTGTTTGTTTTTGCTTGTCTCGTCCATCTATTTCCATCGATATAACTGTGAGTGTGTAAGTATTTATGTTTATGTGCCTGCACGCATGTTAGTGTGTCTGTGTGTTGGTTATCATCGACAGAGCGCAGAATTTAATGAGAGAGATGGGAGGAAAATAAATATAGTGCCTTGATTTCATCTCATCTTTTTTATTGCCTCTCATTTCCATCCATTTATTGTGTGGGAGAGAGTGTATGGAAGCACACAGAGAGAGAGAGAGAATATTCAAGTCATTACACCCCAGTGTCAACATTAGTTTGCCTTCCTCTGTTTAGCTTCATCCATTCCTCTCACTACAGCCGTGCACCGTGAGCTCTGTTTTTAACGTTAGGACAACTGCAGTGAAACTATAACTCAATTCATGGAAGAAAAACAAGTATTTTCTGGTTAAAAACCAATTAATGAGTAAATTGCAAAGCACTCACAAACATAACGTGTATATATTCCCGCAGAATAGGTGATGTTTACAGCACATCTCCTTCTTCTTTGTCTACCCACCATCTGACTCCCTGTCGTATTGTTAATTGGTTTGACATTTCCTGCCTCTGACCTAAAGAGAAACTGTCATTAGATGAGCTGACCAATAAGACTAGTGGAATGTGGTGTTGTGTGTGTGTGTGTGTGTGTGTGTGTGTGTGTGTGTGTGTGTGTGTGTGTGTGTGTGTGTGTGTGTGTGTGTGTGTGTGTGTGTGTGTGTGTGTGTGTGTGTGTGTGTGTGTGTGTGTGTTGGTGTGTTTGATTGCCAGTCTGAGAGGTCAGAAGCATTCCACATGCCAGATTGTTCTCATTTCCTTTCTCTCTCTCTCTTCACTTACAGCAGATAGGGTGGTAAGGAGCTGTTTTCCTGTGCTAGCACGCCCACCATGCTATGCTGCTGCCTATTTGAAAATAAGGCAGTGTTCGATGCAGTTGGCAGGGTCAGAGGTTCGCTGTTGGAGTGAGAGACTTCACAAGTAATATACACTGTAATTGAACATGGCAGAATAAAGTACAGATTATCAAATGAACTATCTTGATCATCAGTTTGTAGAAATAAGACACTGTTCTAAAGAAATAGTTATACACAGGGACTTCTTTGATTAAGCAGAAAGGGCAAGTTTTTCTTTCCGGCTGATAAGATTGAAACCAACCAATGATTCACCCATTCCCCCTCATGCAACAAGCAGTTTTAAATGAATGCACCAATACTACAGTATTAGCTAAAGAGCTTTGGGCTAGGCTCCATTTGTAACCAACAAAATAGAATAGATAAGTCGCTGTGCATTGGTGTGACAACCACCAATTTTAATTTAGAATTGTTGTTGTGTAAGGGATCTGGGCATACAAACCAGCTAAGAGGAGGGGAACAATTGAGTTTTAACTTTTTTAAATGAACTGTTAGCTATGATGAAGCTGGTAGTCTGGAGGTCTGAGGAGATACAGAAGTAACAGTGTGAGAGGGGAGTGATAGCGTGTTTGCACAGGGAAACTTAGCCTTTGCATCATCCATCACAATCATGGAACGTACAACTTGACAGGTATTGCTTAAATTATTTTTCAGCGGCCAGTCCTTGGCCTACTCCAAAAAGCCTCAGATCAGCCAGTAAAATCCTTAATTATCATGTAATTCAGTGGCAGAAAACAGATATCAACAGCTGATTACATGTTGAACCATAGTCGCACAACTTATTTTCTGTGTGCATTTCATTCCATAGAGATTCAGATTAGATGATTGTTTTTAGATGTAGTTATACGGTGGCTGGTGGTGGGCTGCAGGAGTATTTTTCTTAATTAAAGCTGTTCTGTGTGTGAGGTCAGAGCCTACAACATTCGGACCATTACCCCAAGGAGCTGAGAATCAATGCAGTGGGAGAGGAGCATTCTTCTTTTTCTTTAACTCTATCGATTCTCATTAACCTCCACCCATTCACCCACAATCCACTGCCACTGTCCAGTACGACGAGGACAAGCTTGCACGAAGCGACAAGGAAGGGAATTCACGAATTTTGCAAGCACATATGTCTGTGTGTGGGTGGATGTGTCGTTGGGAAAGAAACTGTATGTGTTATTTTTGATAATCATTACACCTCATTTTTCCTGAGACACATCATGTGCTCCTGTTCACTGCCTGTTCCCTCACATTGAACCCACTCTCTGGCTGCCGCACAGCTGGAAGTGAGAAAACGGTACGTGAAAGTATGTACCGTGTTTCGCCTCAAGCCTTTCTCTTGATCTATCCTTCTCTCAAAGTTCACTTTTCCCCCCAACTCCTCTATCAAGCTGTGTTGTAAGTCAACCGTATTTCTGCATTCCTCTTGGCTATAAAAACGCTACTAAAAGGACACTTTTCATTTATCAAACATACATCACAGTCTCAGAAACGACACATTTTTCATTACCTCCATCCTCTCTCTCTCTCTCTCTCTCTCTCTCTCTCTCTCTCTCTCTCTCTCTCTCTCTCTCTCTCTCTCTCTCTCCGTCTTTCACTTTCTTTGGCCATTTTGTAGGTGTTGCTTTAATATACTGTGAGGTGCAGCGATTAAGGGAGTGGGCAGGAGCCTGGGCCTTTAACTTGTCTCTTGGTGTATTATATGTGACATGTTTTACAGCCGTCTGATTTGTTCACCACCTCAGTCTTTCTCAGAACAAAGACACAGTTAAACCCAGCCAGTCTGTGTGAATGTTAACGAATACAGCAGTTTTAAGTACACATGTATCTTCTCCATTAATCGAGTTGTGGTGGCCCTCCATAGCAGCAATATTTCAAATACAAACAGGTGTCATTTCTCAATCTCCCAACAAATAATTATAATACAACAAACAGTCACAGCACATAAATCGTGGCACACATGTTCAAATAAAAGCTGATAAACTGCAACAGCAACCACAAGCCACAAAGGGAGGAGTAAGGTTGATGATTCACCTTATGCAATTTAGTTTGTATATTTCTCCCTCTTGGTCATATGATTGATGGTCACACAGCATCAGTATGATATTATGAGTATCATCACTCATGCAGGCAAACTGACAGGAAAAAGGGGCTGCTGGGGCTTGTGTCTTATGATGTAGCAATACTAGCAATATTCTTCACACACACACACACACACACACACACACACACACATATGCGCACTGTTCCTGTTTGTGCACTTGTGTGTGTTTGCACCTACAAAGTTATATGGGAGAGTAGTGCATACATATATATTCGCCCTGGACCTGATCATGTATTCGACAAACAGCACTGCAATCCAGCAGAGTCCTGGGACTTTTTACAGCACATTTTTCTTTGATAATAAAATAATGGGCATTATTCAGGGCACGGTTATCAAATCTGTCTTTTAAATTGTATACAAACGCACATCACATATTCAGTGACATATCCCTTCCTCTGTATGCCCTCTGATGCTTCCCGCTCTATTTTCTCTGTTTGCTGTCTCTCCAGGGAGGACTCGTATGAAAGGTCCTCAGCCCAGGGACATGGCCTGTTAATAGCCCCTCTAAATGAAGTCATCCATAATGTTTCAACGCTTCCATGCGCACACGCACACACACACACACACACACACACACACACACACACACAGATACACTCACACATGCATGCACACACACACATTGTCCTCTGTTTGCCCCAGGACATTTTGGAAGCAGAGTCCGTTGGGATGGATGTATAGAAAGGTATATTTGACTGGATAAGAGAGGAAATGATTGAATGAGTGGTCTTGGATTGGTAACAGAGACAGATTGAGTTTGATTAAAGGTTAAAGGGGGTGAAAGACAAGTCCGGGTTTAACAGGGGAAGAAGAATGTCAGGGGATAGACAGGAGTAATGGTAAATGTCCTTCAAGAGACTGAGAGAGAGAGAGACGTTGTGAAGGAAGGGTGATGAAGGTAAAGTCTACTTCTAGAGTACTAAACCTATTTTTAGGATTCACATGTCTATGCATATTCATTTAGATTTGTTTGAAACAGTCATTAAAACAAGATGCAAAATTTGCATCACAAATGCATCAAACAATCTAGTGAGATGTAACAAATACGATATTTTTGGAAGTAGTTTCTCAGGAAACTTGGCTTTGGAAGTCTAAATTTGTTTCATAACTTTGGAAATTAATATCAAAGCTGGCCACGCAAACATGTTTTTAGGCGGAGCAGAGTTCTGCGGGCGTTGTTCCAGCATTGCAGCTGCGTTACGTCACCGAGAGCCGGTGTTTCTGTTCCTGGTCCTTCTCTGAATATTTCACAATGCCGTTTGCTCCTGGGCTCTCTCTGAGAGAAAGGGAACCATTATAAATTGTGCTCTGCCACATCGCCCTACTTCCCACTACGTCCCTTCTCATCCTCCCTCCTTCTATAACTATAAATCTCTCTATCCATGCCTCTATTCTAACCCACACAGTTTTTTTTCTTTTTTTCAATCTCTGGCTCTCAGCGTCCCTCAATTCTCTGTCTCTGCTAACATGTTCTCCCTTCTTTCCAGTCAGAGCGGCAATGGGTCTGAAAGATGTATGTGATGTAATCCAAACAGACTGCAGTTCTGTTTCAGGGATGCCGCTCCCTCCACTCCCTCCGCTCCCTCCGCTCCTGCCTGCTGCCCCCCGCCCCCCCCCCCCCCCACCCCCCATCCACCTCCATCCTGCAGTCTCTGTTCAGACACAAGGAGGCATCCCCTCTGTGTCTTGTTGGCTCTGCTGTGCTTGTGTTACACCTTTTAATAGAAGATATCTGTTGAATCTGCCTGTCTTTTCCAGGCCAGGACCCTTTGATACATGTCTAGTATTCACCGAATCAGGCCAAATTACTAGTGCATATTTCTTCTTTTGGGGTGTGGGGTCAGCTATCAGAAAACATAAAGTTGTTAAATGATCATCAAGATCACATCGTTCTGTTTTACAATGATATTTAGCAGTCTTTGTTTTTGTTGGGCAAAAAGAAGAATCTCTACATTTTGGATGAAAGTATTGCAGTCGTTGTCAGTACTCTGTTGCAAAACTTATGGCTTTAATATTTCAAATGTACTAGAAATGAGTGGCAGATTGTTCCATGGCTGACCTTGTGAACTGTGGTGGCCCTCGGGGCTGCAGACAGGTGCTCGGCTGATCAAAGGCTGCATAAACGCAGTGAACCTTTGTACCTGCATACATCAGCCTTCTCCTCTTTCCGTCACTCTCTTACTAACTTTGTCTCCCTCTCAGGAGGAGGAAGCAACCGAGTGTGTCTTGTCAAAGAGCGACAGCGCTTTTATCTGTTCAAATAAAGACAGGCAAAAGAGTTGGGGGGGGGAGAGGGAGGGAGATGATGTGGAAACAAAAATGTGATTATGCAGGGACCAGGAGAATCACTTACGAGAGAAAGAGAAAGCAATAGAGAGAGTGGTAATAGCCACACCTCTCTCCATCACCACACACCTACTCTGCACACACTTCCTCTCCATTTTAATGGTGTTAAAGGACTTACCCTGTAAAGCATCCTCTTTGCATCTCAGATGATTGAATGATTGAAGTTTCACCTCCATCAAGACAGCTTTTCCCTTGCATTTTTTTTTCTCATTTAAATTTTTATTGAGTTCTTAATAGCAGAGTATATGAGTACAGGGTTGGTCGTACATTACAGAATGTTGGCATAAACATATGACAAATAAAAAAAATAAAATAAATAAAAACAATAAAAAAATAAATAAATAAATAAATAAATAAATAAATAAATAAATAAAACTTGAACAATAAAGTAAGAAATCTCAGGGGGAAAACCAGTCTACAGAAGGACAATGAGGCTAAGCTGTGCTTAGTCCCCGATTTCCTAGGTTGAGTTTTCATTAGCCCTTGTGTAGGTCCAAATTGCTAGCCGACATTTTGTGAAGCATAGACTCATAAGATGCTGCATTGCATCAGTCCAGTCTTTTCAGATTAGGAGATACAGCAGTCTTAAAATAACTCTGGAAGCTGTGACCAAGCCCACCATAATGACAGAAAAGTTATTTTTGATATATTCGCTATTTGTGATCTGTCCCCTAGTAAACATACGGCAGGAGACAGGGGAATCACTGAACCTGACCAGTTACTCAGGAAGTCCACAACTTTGACCCAAAATTGACTCACTAGTGCGCATTCCCATTACACAGTGGAGAAAAGTTCCTACCTCTGTTTTACACTTCCAACACATATTATCATTCATCAATTTCATTCTATGTAATCTCACAGGGGTATGATTATATCTATGCATGATCTTATATTGTGTGAACTTCCCTCTTGCTTCCCTTACATAGTTTCCACAGTCTGCTACAGCCAACCATTTCTCCCGTGTAAAGTTTATTCTCAGGTCTCTCTGCCATAACAATTTCACATTAGAGGACTCACCATTTACTTTTCCCTTGCATTTTTAAATCCTTCCTAGTCCACATATCTATTTGTGTTTGCCTGTGACGTTTGAGCGACATGTACTAAGAGTGATTTCTAAAAGGTTATGTTACAGTAGCGCAAGTTTACCTTCTCTTCTTCGTCCCTCTCTCTGTTGTGTGCTCCACTCATATTCACATCTCACACCTTTTCTACATTTGCTCTTTGAAGCAGAGCTATAATTAACCCACTGAAGCATGTTCAATAATTAGTCTGCCAACAAAAATGCATCCATACTTACATTATGTTAAATTGTATATCAGCATTGGTTGAACAAACTGAATCAAAGCTATTCCTTTAACATCTTTCTTCTATGTTTGCCATTTAGTGTTGACTCCATATTTAAGTGCATCTGCTGTTAGCAGTATGAACTGCAATAACGCTTAAATATTTAGGCCATGCTCTGTGAATATGGGGCAATGATGTTCATTAATCTAAATCTGTTGCAGGCCATGAAACCAAAAGTATTCTTCAGTAATCTAGAGGCTCATTGTCGTGGTTGCAAAGGTCTGAGCTAAGCACAGGCTCAAGTAGATGCAAACAGACACAAGGCTTGGACTTTAATACAGGGCATGCACTAACAGGCTCAGCAATGAATAATAGGACATGCAAATATAAGCTTATTCATTAGCACCTCGGCACATACATACTTAAATATCCCCAGACATTATCATTTCCTTTGCTCAAAACGATACTCACACACCACAAAAATGCACATTTATTCCCCCTAAAAAACTATTTGGGTTAAGTGCTGGATGTTGGTCCGTATGGCTCTGGAATTGAGTTGCGGCTTTTTAACAGATTGGATTTACCCTCTCATCTGCTCATGGACAGGCACTCACTGTAGTTCACAAAATGCGTTGAGCGAGTGGATTGAGCATTACAGGAACAGGAAGAGAGCTTGACTACACCTTTCAGTGAAGTTTGTTGACGAGAACAGTTGACGAGAAGGAGACATAAGCTTTTGGCTGGCAAAAAATTGACATGGTGGTTTGTCATATTTTACTGATTTTGTACTTGAAATGACAATGGTCTTGTGCATTAGTATACCTCATATTTGAATTTAAAAATGTATTCTATATCTATATATATATATGTATATGATCGACCTTTGCAAATTTAACTGATAGTCTATATAGTATATATTATTCTCGCATTGCCAGACCTTCCTTCACAGCGCTGCGGAGGAGGGTCTGGCAAGTCCACACAGCATTCCGAGATGGAAAAAAAAAACTTTCTTTGGTTTATTGGCATTTCTTTAACCCAATCACAATCGTCTTGGGCGGTGCTGAGCGCCGAGCAGAGCCGCGGTGCCTTTGCAAAATAGCCTCGAGAAGGAACTTGTTTTGGTGGAACGTGTGTACGTTTAAAAGTTGTTTTAGTCGTGCAACAGAAAACTCAGATTGGACAGATAGTCTAGCTAGCTAGGCACTTTCTTGCTAAATTTTTACTTCCAAACTTTTGATGAAGTGTTTACTTCTAATGTGTCCAGGTTTGACTGTATCAGTCCTGGTATATTCTTGTGGGTTATTCTATGAAGCTGACAGGTAATTGTTTAACTTTTGTCCCCCACACTCAATTTCAGTTGGGTTAACATGTCAGAAGGAGTAAATCAATGTGGCAGCAGCACTCTGATTCACCTTGGCAGATTCCATCACAAGGGAAAACAATACAGCCTTTTCTGTTACATAGGACAAGTGGTTGTCGACAGGGGTAAGAAACCACATGGAAACAGTTTCCCGGCAACTGAAGCTGCCTTTTCTTGTCTCTGTAACCCATGTTCTTTCTTTTTATTTCCCAAAAATAGACCACTACAATGAGTATATATTTTAAGATTTAGCTAACCTAAGTTTTTATCAGTAATGAGAAGTCTTCATACAGTATGCACATATAACTTCTGTAATTTCTCAAAGTCTCAACCTGTTGCACATACAGGGGCTTTCTGCCTTTGACCTGTTAATCATTGCCTAAGTCGTATCTAGATTTACAGTCAGATCTAAGATCAGAAATATCCGATTCAGTTGCTTTCCTTTCATTTTTTCATAGAATGTATATTTCAGGATGTGCAGGCTGTTTTAGGTCATTATTTTCTAAGTCATTTAAGTAATTCTCTTTTTTTACATATGTCATTGCAGTCCCATCAGCACAGCAACTCCATATCACGTTCATTTGAGTCTGACCTTAAAACTTGCTACAAGCAAGAAAACCAATTTATGCATTTTAATTAAAAGAATAAAAGGTTAATCTCCATAATTCACCCACGCACACTGTCCTACATTCACATATAGATCTATATGCTAAATGAAATACATAAGCATACATAAGCCCTAAAACTCTACACACTCTCACAACCACACCAATAGTCTCCCTAACGTGTTTCTGGCAGGATATCAAGTCTGTGTGATAGACACTAATGCTATCACCTCTCGGTAATAGATAAATCAATGCCGCACGCAGCCAATCAGAATGCTGCTTCAGTCCAAACTGATACAGCAAGCGCTCATCTCTGCAGTAACGATCGGCCCGCCTATGCACTGACAGAATTGATAATGTTGACGCTGGGTTTATCGATTTCCTGTGTATGGGAGGCAGGCGAGAAGCAGGGGAGGAGAGGAAAAGAAAGGGAGAAAGAAGGGGGAGCGGGGAGGAAACCAGAAGGAGGGAGGAGGTACTGTAAATGTCTGTTATCATTGTCAGAGAGCATTTGATAATCATCCTCTCCCCACTAAATCCTTGACTTCACAGGATTAAGAGAGACAGAGAAAGTGAGAAAGAAAAAGAATATGGAGGGTGTCATTTTAATTCACTGACTAATACTATCAGCTGCTACATTTCACCTCAAGGTTGCTTTATGTAAATTCAATTTTGTATCATCTGATTCTTCCCCCACCCCTGTGACATTGCAATAAGGAGCTGCACTCATGCCAGAGTTCAAGTCAGGTCTTCAGGCTGTTTGGTGGGTGGTGGAACACACGCGTGAGAGGAGAGGAGCTCAGTAACAGCTTGACTTGATATACAACAGGAGGATACTTGTAACCTTATTGAACATAAGAAAGATTAGTATTTTTGCTTGACAACGTTCCAAGTAGCTGCACGGAGCAGAATCTTTTGAACTGATAGTGATATTCAGCATTTCAACATGGTGGACTTGAACTGATCGGCGAGCCATTGCAATCACTACACCACACTGCAGCACTTTAAAAGGAAAATATAAGTAGTGTGGGTCAGAACCATGTTGTGTGACTGTGTTATAATGTGTCAGCACCAGTTAGGCAGGTTGAATTCTGTCTGCACCCAGTGTGCGTGGTGAATTACTAGAAAAGTACTCACTGGCAGGCTGCAGTGGAGACGAGCTGGAATACAGTTTCCTGGAAAACCACTCCATATCCATATTGAATCCAGCTTATACGATGCTGTTACATCTCTGTCTTCTATTACCCTCTGCGCCCTCACTGTGTTCTTTAAAAACCAAACCAGAAATTCACAAATTCAGTCAAGCGTGACACTTTTCATGCACCATCAGGCATTATTTACTCCCATTAACAAATGCCCCATATGTGACTATTATTGCATGTATTCTGTTGGCAAATGAATGCAGAATCCTCAGAATCGTCAGGTTCAGTATCCTCCTTGAGACTCAAGGTTTATAGCTTTATTGTTCATGCATATGTCATTTTTATTCAGGGACAATGTGCAAATTATCAGTCTGCAGTCAAAAATGTATTTATCGCAGCAATCTGTTTCCTTCGATCGCCTTTCCTGTTTCATGCTTTTTCACAGTTTAGCATAGTTAGATCTAAATCGCCCACCCATCATATAAATGGCAGCTGGTTACCCTGCTTAATTCTGAGCCAATATCCACACGGCTTTCCAAAACTAATCAGCAACAAGTACACAGATGTACTTAGCAACCCTTTGTATTCGCCCATGATGCTAACACATGTGATTGCCTGCAAACACCATTTTACTTTGAGTAGGGTGACCTATTTTTTGTTTCTCTGTTCGTTAAGAGTTAGTGGCACACAGTGTCATCATCACGCATATCATGCTAGAAAGGTAGAGCAAACATTTAAGGTGCACACCTAGAAAAGAAAGATTTATTGTCTATAATTCAAATTCTGTATGTTTCAGAGATGTTTCAGAGATGTTGCAATGCAAGCGTTTGTGTTTTTAAACACCAAATGGACCACATATGGACAACAAATAAGCTCTAGCATTAGCTCTTTTTGTGAATATGGCAAAGGCAAGGGTGATATATTTAATTGCGATTGGTATCAGGATTATATTTATTATTCCTACATGTCATCAGCACGGAAGTTTTTCAAGAGTTTCAGGAGTTTTTCATCATTCTGCAGAGGAGCTATGAATAGTAGCATGTTTTCACTCGCCTGTTCCTCTTCTATTCCAAGCCGAACTCTGCACTGACAGAGACAAACTTCATTATTGATCTGCTGAACGCTGCCCTTCCCCTCATATCCCACAGGAAAATTAAAGCAGAATAGAAAAGCCTATTTTCCCTTCCTCCCCGTTCCTCTGCTTTGTCCTCTCTGCACTGCTGCCCCAGACAGCCCTGCAGTAATTCAGAACTTTTGACACATGCACCGTATTTATGCCATTGTCTTCCTCTCTGTGTGTCTGTGTGTGCTACAAGCTCTAATGTGCGGGATGTGAGTCTTTTACAACGTGTTCAATATCACACCACAGGGCCTCGCAAACCTAGACAACAACTCTAACGATGCAAGGAGAGAGAGAGAGATGGAGGGACGTGAGGAGAGATGGCACTGAACTATCAGCGCAGAGTAAACCCATTTGTCTTCCTCTCTTCCCATATTAACAACACCCCCTACAGCCTGTAAAACATACCACACACAAACATACCCACGCACACTAACAAAGAAACATTATATCTTCCAAATTCCACATCTCGCAGACGTTGAACCGCTCAGATTTCTAGACACATCCACCATTTTCCCCAAGCTATGCTTTAATAGCTAAACCAACAGGGCCTAAGAAAGTGTAGACAGATATACAATATTTGGAACATGTCTTTCCATACATATTTGTAATCTTGTAAGGTATGTGAGTGCAATGTGGTAACTCAGAACCGTGTTACTTTACAAGCGTGAGCAATAGGGTTGAAATCAATATCATGATATCAATATAAATACTTTTCCAATAGCGATGTACTGTGTATCACAAAGTGGGAATGGAAATTGTTGTTCAATTTGTTTTTTATGTACATATTAAACCAAACCAGATATACCGTGTCCTTGTAAAACATGTACAGCTCTTGCTACATTTTAGATTTAAGAGGCTGTTAGGGTCAACAGGCATGGTGTCAGTGGACATGGAGATAGTTCCTGAGCAGATTAAAGTTCTTGATGCAGACAGATCCAGTGATAGTTTGACAGGCGGGCGGACCGAGGGGAGATGTGTGCTAATATTTGCCCAGTTATCCATTGATCCATGTGGATGAGTGTCAAGGCTTTGTAGATTAGGTGGCCTGCCTCAGGGCTCTGTGGAAATCAAGAGGATACACTCTCAAATCAGACCGTCTTAACTGGTCTCCGCTTAGAGCGGGATTTAATCTCACTGTCATGAACCAGAGTAATAAAGGTTGTAGAACATTGGAAAGTTGTTAGAGTGAATGGATGATTAACAGTGGCTCCCAGATGATTCTGGGTAACCAATCCACCCTATATTAAATTAGTAGTTACTGATCTGCGTGTATAAGATGTTTAGCTGTGTTTCTAGGCTCAGCTCTGTTGTGCGGTGGTGTGATTTAGTTAACTAACTGATCTCTGCAGTGTTTTTTGTGTAAATGCTCATAAACACTGATCATTTGACAAGTCGGGCTGATTACTCTTCATTTAATAGTGCTAAAGCTGCCCATGGGGTATATTATCATGGGAGAGGATATGATTATTGTGTTTCCCACTTAGTGATATGGCTTTCTCCAGAGGGGGTTTCTAGTATTGACGCTGTGTCAACAAACACTGTCTTGTTTTTTTTTTTACACAGGATTGCTTGCCAAGTAATAAACATGTGCACTGTTGCCTTTTGTTTAGGCCCATTTGGGAGCACATTGACAGAGGTGCGGTCAAGTGTGCACAGGCGAATATGGCCTATAGCAAAGGGCACAAGCTGATAATACATAAGATGGCAGCCTGGTGTGGGACTGTTGTGAATAATCAGAATGGACACCGCTAAGGAGCTTGGACTCCCATATACTGACTAGTATTCCTTAAATAGTGAATGAGTGTGTGTGTGTGTGTGTGTGTGTGTGTGTGTGTGTGTGTGTGTGTGTGTGTGTGTGTGTGTGTGTGTGTGTGTGTGTGTGTGTGTGTGTGTGTGTGTGTGTGTGTGTGTTTGTAGGATGTAAAAGCAGGACAGACGCTGAGTACCTCTCAGCTCTCCTCATTCACATGTGTTCCCCCGAGACACACATAGGCCTGTTTTAGAGTGCGGGGAAAAAAAGCTAGAGCGGATGCTGAAGAAAGCAAGGCATTTTTTTAACCCTTCAGTGGAAGGTGACTTATGTAAGCAGAAAAAATGGTGCCTCGTTACAGTATGTGTTCAGTCTCTTAGCTGACTAAATGCGACCAGTCCGTCTGCAGCTGATTTTTCCATTTTGCTCCTTTCCTCCATTTCTTCCCTCATTCCTTTTTCTCTCTGCCGCCCACGATCCTGTCCTTACTTCTCCTGATCTACCTGCCTGCCAAGTTTCCTCTTCTCTCGCCCACCTGAGCCCAACACCTGTGTGAGCAGTGAGTTCCAGGAAAGGAGGCCAGGATGCCTTCGCAAGCAGTCTGTCACGAGTTCTCTCCCGCTGGTTAGCTACCTCACACAGCCTGCTTGCCTCCCCAGAGCTACCCCAGAGATTGTGTTTCTGGAGGGGGGCTTTTGCTGCACACTCTTTTTATTTAGGAAGCCGGGGACTTTATTAAGAATTCTCTACTGTACTTACACACACATTCAAACATAGCTGGGTGCACACAGCTGCACACACAGACACAGAAACAAACTGTAGGGTTGGAATACCTGTTCACAAGTGTGGGCTGCTAAGCGGTAGTAAGTCGTGATAACCATCTTGTCGCCACCAGATGGCCTGCTCTCACTCATCAGTGTAATGGTTTGGCAGCCAATCACAGGCTATGTAATATTCATGAATGAAAACAAGGCTGGATGGTTGAGTAAAGTGTTTGGTGAAGGGGGAACAGACATTATGTTTGATTCTCTTATGTATTCAGATTCAGAGCATTGTTCCCCCATTTGATAGTGTTTGTTGTGTTGCTGTCACCCCAACGTCAACTCAGCACATGATGATTGGTTTGTAAAGTGTAAACAAAGGTTGGATTCGTTTGTCAAATTAGGCTGCAGCCTCAGCTAAGCAATCAACATTATGCAAGATACTTCCAAAAATGATACTGTTTATTGGTAGATAATAGCCTTTTGTAAGTCAAGTGTTTTTATTGACTTTTCCATCACTTAAAGACCATTAAGCATGTTACAGGAAACCATTGACTAAATGATAACAGAGCTAAACAAAACAAATCTGGACTACCACAAATATGTCTCCACAACCGTTGGATGGCTTGCCATGAAATTTGGTTTCAACACTCATATCCCCTTTAGGATGCATTTCCATCACTTAACTTTTCATCTAGTTCCATCATCAGGGCAACTTTTTGGTTTATTTCCAAATTCCTGCAAAACGTATTACATTCCCATCAGCCTCAGCTGTGTTTTGTGTTTAGTGCTAATTAACAAACGTTAACATGGTAACACTCACTGCACATAGTAAAAGGAACACGCCGACTTATTGGAACTTTAGCTTATTCACCGTATCCCCCAGAATTAGATAAGTCCATAAATACCTTTCTCATCTCTGTGTGTGTCGTAACTCTGTCTGGCGCACCGCTAGCCTAGTTTAGCACAGATCCTGGAGGTAACCATCTCCAACTAGCTTACTGCTCCCAATAAGTGACGAAATAACGCCAACATGTTCCTATTTACATGTTGTGATTTGTATAGTCACAGCGTGTACAAATAACAAGGTCACATGAGATACCGCCATCTTCTAACTGTATACAAACTGGGAACTATATTCTCAGAAGGCGAAGCGCTGCTACTTGGGCGGAGTGATTAGTGCAACACCTGAAAAGCACCGTTGTTACTCTCTGCTCCTCACCACGGGGCTTCTCAGGTGCTGTGAGCAAATCACTCCGCCCAAGAAGTTGCAGTGCTTCGCCTTGGAGCCGGTTACCTCCAGGATCTGTGCTAAACTAGGCTAGCGGTGGGTGCGCCAGACAGAGTTACGACAAGCACGGAGATGAGAAGGGTATGTATGGACTTTAGGGCTGGGCAACTATTAAAAGTTTTAATTGCGATTAATCGCATGATTTTCCCTAATTAATGATAACTGAGCAATTTTATTTGAAATGTTCTGCCATATGAACTAAAGTACCATAACATTTGTTCTGCAAACACTTAACATCAGCATATTGTTTATACAGTAGCAGTTAAATAAAATATTTAGTGTAAATCTCAACTTAAACAATGTAATCAAAGCAAATACAAAAGCTTATTGCCACTGCCAGAGCATTAATGTTATCCTGCTTGTTATATTAAAAAAAAAAAATGCCCACAAAATCCTGAGCCACAATCATAACATTCAATCTCTGAGGTAACAGCAGAAAAACAAATTCTTCAGGGAGTAGCATAATTAGTGTATGTTCAGTACCAAATGTCCTTGTTAAAGTGAGGTGAAGCACAAAAAAAAGTTCACTGCTGGGATTTACTGTGGTTACCCAGTGATGTCCAGTAGTCCCCAGTGAGAGCAACAGCGGGTGCACGTTCTAAAGTTCTCGCTTTTGATACAACTCGTGTATTCTTCTTGTGACGGTGCGTCTTGAGGGAATCTCATACCTGCCGTCATTTGTTGCGATTCTCAGAATGTTTCTCAGACCGACGTCCTCTACATCACTAATCGGCCTGCAGTCTGTAGCTATCCACTTCACTATGGCATTTGTTAGCTTCTCTTTCCTTTGTTTATCTGTACTTCTCCCACACGCTGCATCTAACGTAGTCTGCCGAAGCCTCGCGCCACTGTTTGTTTCGTTGAATGATTTGCTGGTATCAACTGTGTGTATTGCATTTAGGTGATATTTCAGACTGGAAGTACTCCGGTGATAAGAAAATTCTACTTTGCAGTGGTTACAAATAACTTTGGTTCTGTCGACTGCGCCGTCTGGAAGAACTTTAACATGAAAATGGCCATGTAAAAGTTCCGTACCCTTCATGTTTGTTGTTTTGTTTACCCGCCAATTCTTTTCTTTTCCGGTTCCTGTAAGCGCGGCAGCAGTCAGCAACAGACGTTTTCAAAATAAAAGCCTGTGAGCAACAGACTTTTACAATAATAAAAGAAATAATAAAAACTGCGTTAATGCGCGATAAAATAATTGTTGCCGTTAATTAATTAATGAGTTAACGCGATAATAACGCGTTAACTTGCCCAGCCCTAATGGACTTATCTAACTCTGGGGGATACAATGAATAAGCTAAAGTCCCAATAAGTCGGCGTGTTCCTTTAATATTGTTAACATTGTTAGCATGTTAGCATGCTGATGTTAGCATTCAACTTAAACCACCACTGTGCCTAAGTACAGCCTCAAAGAGCTTCTAGCATGACTGTAGACCCTGCAAAATGTCATCAAAAATGAATCACAAATACCCCGGCACAAGATGGCATTGGAAGGGGTAATTCATTTACCTCCTTGTATCGTCTAACCAATGGTCCATCACCCAAAGAAATTCAGTCTCTGTTATTAACAATCAAACAGAACAAAGAAAGGAAGCAATTTCTTCCACTTCAGAAACTATTGTAATTTCTCCATTGGTGATCAATAAAGAGTATAAATTATTAAAAAGTATATACAAAAACTAGAACCAGCTAATTGCAATTAATGTGGTTAATTAATTAATCAGTTAATCAATGAATCAACAAATCCCTTCAGTACAATGCAATCGAGCCATATGATGCTGTATATACAATTATCATGGGCTTTTGTTTTATTTTCTTAAATTTCATTTAAAACATGTTCCAACCTGGGAAAGAGCAGAGCAATGGAACATGACACTGCTTTGTTATCTTTGGCAGCCAATTAACTTCATACATTCCCCCCACACAGTCGCACAAATATGGATAAATACACAAGCATAGCCGCTCAAAGGCTCACCTACACAACATAAAGCTGTAGCATTATCTATGATATGCAATTAGGAGAATATTTGCCATTGTGCTGATGGTAGCAGTAATGACTGGAGTATTAATATATTAGTATGCAAAAGCTGTCTGTGATTTGCTCTGGAACACTACCTTGCATTGTTAAACTGGGAGAGAATAAAGTGTCTGCCGCAGTTATTTTCTCTCCTTTGTTTCTCTCTCTCCCTTCTCTGTCCAAATAACATATCCTGTCCTTTTTTCTGCTTTTTTTTTCATCACATTCAATTTTTTTTTCTCATTTTCAATTTCTTTGCTCTATTCATTCCCTTTCTAATTCCCCCGTCTGTTTTGTTTCTCTTGTCTTGCGGAAAGCTTTGAATTCCCATATACTAATATTACTCAGTGTTACCAGCAACAGATATTTGTTCTTTTTACCCTCAAAATCTTTGTATATAAATAAAAGGCCAAGTAGATCATCAAAAGTAGTCAGTCACGACTTCAATTTCAGCAATCACTTTGTGAGAGTAGAATATTGTGTTCTGGAGTCAACCTTTGTACCTTTTTTTCTTTCTGTCTTCTTCCTCCCCTTGCACCCTGGCTCTCTCGGGTGTAATGACTCATCTAATGTGTTGAAGTCCAGCTTTCAACCATGCCACTGGCCTCCCAATCGCAAAAAAGTGAGGCGAGATTGGACCTAATCTGTACGCCGCAGCCAGCCATCTCCTTCAAGTTAGGAAAGAGCGGTGCCACAGACAGAGAGAGAGAGCAAGTTGTGAAGAAGAGAATGCGACCGGTGACACAAAGGCACAACGAGAGAAAAAATATAGAGAAAACCAGACGGAGGGAGGAAGGTAGGGAAAGCTTTCATCTAAACAAACAGAGAAAAAAAGATGTTGAGAGAGAGTTTAGGCTCTATAGAAAGTGTACATCTACATGTGTATTCTGCGTGCAAGGTCATCTAGCTTAAACATGCTGTTAACTTCATGAAAGAACCAGAAGAGCTACTATAGCAACCCACAGAAGACCCACATCTTTTTCTGCCCATCTCTCTCTCACACACACACACACACACACACACACTGACGCACAAAGTCCCTCTCTCTCCCCATCTTCAGTGAGTCATCGGTGATGTGTCAGAGCCAGATCGATATTGAGTGTCTCTTCAACAGATTGAAAGGCAGGCCAAGAAATCCTTTGGAAAGGAGGAGAAAGTTAGGCTATGGATATGTGTTCTATCTTGACTGCTGACATTACCATTGACTCATTCCTCTGGGGAGGCTACCCTAAATCACAAACAAGACTCACAAGTAAAAATCTAAATATCGGGTACTACTGTGACCATGACTCTTCTAAATGTCATCCTCCAGGAGCTAAAAACAGTCGTTCTAAGCCGGGTAATAACACATTTTTAACATAATTCAGAGGGTTTTGAAAAAGAGTTTATTATGAGACCAGGTAGAATACTTTTCTCAGGGAATTCTTTAACCAACAAGTCATCATACCGAATTGATAAAACAGGCTGTTTGTCATTGACTTCCCAATAGAACCACTGGGGGTGTTTTCAATTGTGCATCTGTCGAGAGGACTAAATGATTTGTCATTTCCTTTCAAAATGACTCATGTGACCATTACAAAAAGCAAAATAGCGTTTTCTACCACCTCTTCAGTTAAGGTTTGATTACATTTACGCAACAAAAGTACTTGGTTACACTTGGGGAAAGATTGTGGTCATGGTTAAGAGAAACCAGTGTCGAGTGTGTTGGAGACAGGGTGCGAACCACGGTTTATGGTGTCAGAGTGTCACAATATGTCTCTTAAAATGATGTTCTGTCTATTTACAGCATATACAGTTTTGGCCAGGGCTGATATTATTTTGGTTTAGTCATATTGCAGTCTATGCTTTAACCCAGAGGTCAACTGGGGTTGTTTATGAGCTGCACAGTATATTTATGATTTCAACAAATGACAACAAATATGTATATTCAGTCCAACAGCTTGCATGTCACTTGCATCCATTTTTCTATTTAGTCACACTCCTTTGCTCCTCTGCAGTAGCCTGTTAACACATTTGTCTCATATCTCCTCATACACTTCACACCTGTCTGATTATACTGGAAAAGATCAATACAACTTTCATTAAGTCCTTCCATCCCCTCTGCCATCCAATGCACCTCAGTGACTGCCTTGCCAACCAGTGGGACATCTCTGACGAAGAGAAGCAGTTCATTGGTTCTTCTCTAGTTCATGGTGTTTTCTGATTGACCAGCTGCACACACTTCTCCACTTCCCCAATGTGTCTGCGTATGTGTCTGCATGGATTTGTGTCCTCTGCAGTGTATTTTCTAGTACTGAAGGGTGGACTGCAATGCACTACTGAGGATAAGTTCAGTCAGTGGCATGAGGCCTGGAGCCAACAGTTCCATGGTTGTACTTTACTGGACTCTCTCTTTAACAAGACCTCTAACCTCTGATTCCTCTCACATGTATCTCCTGACCTTAGTAGAGTTTATTCTCTTAATCACATATGTGGGCTATGGATATTACAAACCCTCTCTGGAATTCTTGTCCAAGGATGACTTTTTGTTGTAACTAATTATCCTCACCAGGGTGGGGAAGTAGCTGGGACTTTTCCCCCATGATCTGATTGTACCAGGAATGTTGTAGCTTTTCATGGCTGTTAATTTCAGAAGTGAAATGAGTGTCTTATATATTGAGGTTTTTAATCAGTTTTGTTTTTATATTCAGTTATGTTTTTTTTTTGTTTTTTTAAAGAACCCCCCAAAAAACCCTGCAAACTGTCAACCACTTGTATTAGTCACAACGCTTTGGTCCTCACATATCAAGTAAAAGTAATATGAATTTAAATTAATTTTAATCAGGTAAAATATATTCATGACATTCATATTTTACAATCAAGAGTTTGTGTTAATGCCTACTTGTTAATGAAACATTTTGAAAAGGAAAACCAATTTTCAGCTGGCTTTTATGCCTCCAACGCTGCTGCAACAAGAAGCTGTTGTTCAACAGGTTCTCCTGTCAGGAGAACAGACCAGAAAACAACCCAGTTATAGAAAGTAAAGAAAAGAAAAGAACATGTAAATGAGCTGCTGTTAAGTGTCTGAATTGCAAATGGCATTTGCAATCTACTATTTATTCATGTTAAAATAAAATGTAAAACCGTAAACAATGAGATGTGCACATTGAGAAGTAAATGCTCAATTTCTACCAAAAACATTTACTTTAACTTATTTACCACAGCTAAACAAAATCACAGAAAGCCTTGCAGAAGGAAATGATGCCAGTACCATTTTCTCATGTTTGTGCATGCAGTGGTTTCCTACAAAGTGCTTTGCATTATCTTGAAATGCTCTACCAACATTTTCTACTTTTTCTGCATTACTCTATGCTGTGTCATCACTGGTTTTGACATCGAAACCTGCAGCATGTTTCTCACCCAGAAAACACTCCAGTCATATAAGCTTCCGTGTATCACCTGCAGTGACCCATAAAGGAGGTCAGTTTTCACATCCATGCCTGAGTAGATGACAGCTTAAAAGAAAAGCCTGAATAGGGCAAGAAAGGGACTATTATCACGTTTCCTGTTGGGGTCAAAAAAAAAAAAGAATTAGAAACAGCCCTATTAGAAATCTGATGTCAATGTAAAGGATACTAGACTTAGGAATCACCCCGGTTTCTCTATTCCACTGGTGTCCAGAGTGTCTGTCTCCAGTATTGCTGCACCACCACAGCCCTCTAAATCGCATTACAGTATAGCATTTGATGGGAGAGGCTGAGAGACACAGAGCTTTATTCACAGAGCGTGAGAAAGGGCGTGAAAGTGTGTTGGGGGTTTAGTCTGAAGAAAGTCAGAACAAGGACTGGAACAGAGTGGAAAATGGATAGATATGGTTTTCCTCACATGCTTTGTGGCTATCAGTAGACCTTTTTAGAGTTAGATGAGAATCTGCATCATCATCATCATCATGGCCATCTTTTTTTTAGACAATCATTTGTGTGTCACATGCTGCAGCTTCATGGAGCCGGAGAGGCAAAACACGTCACCTGGTATGAAAGTCACATCGCACTGTAAATCATTTAACCCTCTGTTTCCACTCGCGTTGAGCTGCTTTCTGTCTTTTTCTACTCTCTACCTGCAGAACATGCATATACACGCCACACACATATCTTCACCTGCCACACCTCTCATTTCTGCAGTGCTGGCAGGGCTGAACCACAAACCATTGATCTGTTCTAGTGATTGATTGCAGTGGCTAAAGGGTTTCAGTCACTTTTTCTAACCTTCAAATGAGCACTCATTTGCACATCAATACACTTGTGAGCATCAGTGTAGACACAAACACATATACCATGTTGTACTGTGCATTATAGTGCAACTTAAGGCCGTTTTATGGTTGTGCGGAGGCTCTGCTACGCAGAGCTTTCGCCGTAGCCTAAGTGGCCTGATGTTTTTACTTGTGCGCTGGTGTGTACGTCGAGCAAGCGTGTGTGTATGTGTGTGTGTGTGTGTGTGGGGAGTGGGTGATAGAGCGAGGGAGAAGTGAGAGAGCGACGGCGATTAGCTTCGGAGCGAGTAGCGACTCTAGAGTCATACTGAGAGAAACAAAGTGTCTCCCCTGTTCTTTCTGACCACGGTGGGAAACCTGGAGCAGGAAAAGTTAACCCTCTCCTTGATTTCATGTTGTTTATGGAGAAGGAGAACTAGGAAATGAGTCATGGGAAATGCAACGCTACCAAGCCATGGCTGAGCGAAGTGCGTCGATGCGACGTGTAGTTACATTTTTCGAGAGGTGCACATCAGGCTACGCAGTACGGTCCGGCGTAGACGCAGAGGAGTCTGCGGGGGTACACCGTCGATTCTACGCACAACCATAAAACAGCCTTTACCCTGCACGGACAAGTTGTTGGGTGGCAAAACAGCTCTCGGTGAGTCTAGTCCTTTGCATGAACTTAATTTGTATTATGCAGAGTGTAACTTATTGTGCATTATGTGAGCTGTACATCTGTGCCGGGAACTGGTACAAGTAGATAATACAGTATAGAAACTAAGACACACTTGCGGAAATGCTGCTCTTTTCTCAGCAAATGTTGTCATGCTGTGCTGATGAAGGCTGTAAGCCATAGGCCAGAGGACACGGCTCCAGCAGGATAGGTTCATGTGACAGAAAACCATAACCAGAGGGAGATAAAATGCCTTTTATTCCTGTTTATGGGAAAACAGAGGGTAGAGGAAGGTGGATATAGCAGAAGGGCAAATGTCGCTTTGCCACAAACATGTCAGAGATTCCTGATTATATACGGCCTTCCTCTGTGCACTGATAATATCAGAGCTGCACCAGTGTGATGGAATGTCTGTCTTAACTTTAACCAATTCTGGGATATATAACTGTTAACGGATTAAGGTTCTGCATTAGCATTCGGTTCAGAGTTCAGGTTAGGGTAATATATTGGCTTGTTTGATTTATGAAGGTCAAATCAATTTAAAGCTTTTGTTAAAGATTTAAGGCGAAGGGTGCTGCATCCCATGGACATGCAAAACTAGCATCCTCCATCTATAAAGCCAAGGTGTCAATCAATATTGACCTTCCAGCCTTTTCCACAACTGTTAATCCCTGGCTTCAGGCCACCCAGGACCTGACTCGTATGAACTCATCAAACAACTTCCTGTCGCTTTGCCTTTCTCTCCCTCTGTCTTTCTCCCCTTTCATGCATCCTCCATCCTCTTATCTTTGTGATTGATGTTTAGACTCAAACTCCAGTTCTCTCTGTGACGCTCTCTCTCTCTCTCTCTCTCTCTCTCTCTCTCTCTCTCTCTCTCTCCCTCTCCCTCTCTTTTTCAGGGCTTACCCTCTTTTTAAAGACATGATAACAGCAAAATAGTCTTTTTATGTTTCCCCTTGCGATTCCTCTGCCTGTGTCTGGCTGCCACAGGTTGTGTTTATTAGGCCTTCCTCTGATAACAAATGCAAATGCAGATGAAAAATGAATGGGAGGTTTGTGAATTTCAGGGTCAAGTGCAGTATATTTCATTTATGCGGATGCCATCAGTGTTTTAACTACCTACTTTCTGTTATCATTTAATGTCAATGTAATGTGCCGTCTCCTTTTATCCATTACTGTACATCCTAAGTATCACTCTTGAATTCCAAAAAATGTCTCAGGTTGTATGTATGAGGATTATCTGTGATGTCAAAATTAGAGCCCGACCCTTCTAACAATATTACAGAATTTGATGTATATTTTACTTATTATTATATTTACTAGACTGTTTCATTTTTTCAATTCAAGTTTAGTATAGTTTTGTTCCATGTGTTTCATTCATTGTTTTTAAAATTATTCAACTTTCAGTGACATTCCAAATGTGCTATTATCTGACTGTTCCTCTCATGTTTGAAAGTAAACGATTCTGTTGAACTGTAAAATATATAAATATCTGATTATCGGATATTAGCTGTAATATTGTTATTGATTTCTTATTATGTTTAAGTATCTATCCAAATCCAGTATTAGTTGGGCTTTAATCTAAACGTTTTTATCGTTTATCTCACTGTGGCTGATGTACTCAGGCTTCCCTATCATGAACTGTCATGTGCTGAGCTCTGTGGTTATGTCATCTGCCCTTCCTCCTTCCACATTCTCCGCTTCATCAGGGCTAATAATAATGACATCCAATTAGCACTTTGTAATTACCTCATCACCCAGAGAGGCCTGATGCTGATTGGCTCATCAAAAATCTGTGTATGTGTGTGGGATGAGAATGTGAAATCTCACACTGATTTGAAATCTCCTCACACGTTCTTCCCTGGTGGCATCCCTTTCTCTCCCTTTTACAGAAGATTTACAGTAGGGTTTATTGTATTTTGTGTTACTGAGGGAGGGGGCCGCGCTGCCTCCTCAACTGGTTCCAACCAAAAGTCTCTGTAGAGCCCAGAGGGGGACAACAGGCAAAGCTATCCACAGGCACTGCTGTTTACTTAAATACAAACACATGCATAAACACTCACATAAGTTTTTGCCAATTGATCATTACCAATTGTTCTTCCCATCAGGCCCTGGCAAAGCAGCCATCTTTCTCAGATGTAGTGAGGCAGGCATTTCCACTAAAGTGTCACAAACTGTCACACACACAATAAACCTGGTCATGGTGGTGTTTGTGCACATTTGTGTGTTTGCATGTGCACACAGTCTCTGAGCCTGCATGCTCTCGCCTCCTCCCTGCATCAATCATTGTCCACCCTCTAATGAGGACGAAAGAACAGACGTATTAAAGCACTTCATTCTCCCAGCAATAGAGCCGAGTGAAGGAATGAGTGCTAGGGGGGAGAGAGGAAAAACTCCAAGATAGTGGTAATGAATAGAGAGAAACAGATTAACAGGAGTGGAGGAAAAAGGTGTGTCAGAGGCACTGCTGGCGAGAGAGGCGCCCACAATACAACCGTTAGTTAGAGGTGGAGAGGATAGAAGAGCTGGAGTGAAAGACAAAGGGAGGGATGGAGGATTCCTAGAAGGCGATGGAGAGCGCATGGATGATAGTTTCATTTGTACAGGCCTCCTCACTGGCAAATAGAGAAATCGTCCAGATTTCCTCTTTTCATGTGCTGTGTTTCTGATGCAGAGCCAATCTGTCTGCCTGCCCAAAACTCAAAAGACCAATATTTACTCTGTTCACTTCTCTCTCTCTCTCTCTCTCTCTCTCTCTCTCTCTCTCTCTCTCTCTCTCTCTCTCTCTCTCTCTCTCTCTCTCTCTGTTCAGTTTTCTGTTCTCCTCTCCTCTTTCTCCGTGAGTCAGAGGCTTGTTGAAAGCTACTTTAAGCCCCTCATGCTCAATGTAGGCACAAGCTTTTCATCTGGTTTCTTGCAATCCCATCAACCACATCGTGCCACATTGTTGTACCTTATTTTTCTTATTATTTGTAACCCCACCGTATTATCAAATCTGATACCAAACTAACAGCCCTGTTTACATCGTCTATTTAATTTCCCTGCCTTCCTAACTTTTATTTATGCTTGTTGTCTTTCACGTTGCCCTTCTCTGACCTCAGATTGTCTTCCATTTGGAGTGGTGTTGTTGTGGTGTATGTGACAGGGCTGCTGTGTGTGTTTGTGTGTATGGAAGGGGAGTGGATAGGAGGTGAATACACGCTGAACTGGATGGATGGCATCAGGCCCAATGCCCTGTGGAAGACAGAAACACTGTGCTAGAGGATTAACCGCTGTTTAAGCCCTTATGTCTGGGGCTGCTGCACTCTGTGCTCTTGTGTGTGTGTGTGTGTGTGTGTGTGTGTGTGTGTGTGTGTGTGTGTGTGTGTGTGTGTGTGTGTGTGTGTGTGTGTGTGTGTGTGTGTGTGTGTGTGTGTGTGTGTGTAATTGTGTGCGTGTGTGGACGTGCGTCTGTGCGCTTGCACGCTGAGGCGTCTGTGCAGCAATGTCTGCTGCTAGCAGATTAGCACAGAGAATGAAAACAATGGCCAAGCTTTGAGACAAGAGAAGCAAAACAAAATGAGAGAAGAAAGAGAGAGGAGGAAAATATAGAAATAATAAAGGAGGGAGGGGAAATATTGACTGATATTGGGAAATGACTAGATGAATAGGAGAAGGGGAGGTTCTAAATTGGAATGAAAAGATGGTACCTCTCAGCACAGAGTAAATAAGGTTAGGAAAGGTTTGATTAGATTTGAAAATGGAATGAGGAAACTCAAGAAGCAAATATATTTATGAGGAATGCAGGCAGAGCTTCAGATGGAAGTTAAGAGAGCTGTGTGTGTGTGTGTGTGTGTGTGTGTGTGTGTGTGTGTGTGTGTGTGTGTGTGTGTGTGTGTGTGTGTGTGTGTGTGTGTGTGTGTGTGTGTGTGTGTGTGTGTGTGTGAGAGAGAGAGAGAGAGATGGATGGATGGATGGATGGATGGATGGATGGATGGATGGATGGATGGATGGATGGATGGATGGATGGATGGATGAAAGCATAAAAGGCTACAGATGTAGGCTCACTTATCTGTGAGGCAGCAGTTTGAGTGCCTGGGGCTCCCCCTCTCTTTCTTTCAGTCTCATACCAAAGGAGCCTGTTAATTCTTTGGGATCCAACATGCTCATCGCTGCTATGCATGCATGCACACACAGTCTGCTAAAGCATTCATACATTCACAGTGTGAAGCTGTACATGTGTGATAGATTTGTCTTTACACAAATGGCACACACAAACACAAACAAACATACACATACACACACCTTGTTGCCACCATCCATCAGGGCCGTCCCCAGTGTGTCCTGTTCTTGCCCCTGGCCAGCAGGTGTCACATTGAGAGGAAACTTGGCTCATGCTGAGCTGTTGGCAGTGGACCAGGCTGTCCCCATGTCAAACACACACACACACACGCACACACACACACACACACACACACACACACACACACACACACACACACACACACACACTAGTACCCACACACTATGCTCGCTTGCACATGAATATACACTCACACTGATACAGTATATACACACACACACACACACACACACACACACTCACACACACATATACACAGAAGGTAACACACACAGCTGCTGGCATGCCTTAGTTTTCTGACAGGCTGACAGAGGGCTGCTGGCTTTACACCCACACAACTGTGCAACCCACTGGCCTTCAAGTCCATCAATCTTTGTAACATAAAACATAAGCACGACCATAAGCCTACTGGCATTATGTGTGAAGAGAAAAGTGCAGGAGAGGAGAATGAAGCATCATTCTAATGGTAAATATAGATTAAAGAATACAATTATAAATCATTTATTTACTGTATATTACATAATGTGACACCAAGTTACCACTGTCCTACAAATGCAAAGTTACAACTTATACACCGTAATACGTCTAAATCAATTACCTTGATTTAAGCAATTATATCTGATAGATGACAGTGCATATTTTAGTGTAATGCACTGGGCTGCTTCCAGATGTAGCCACCCACATCTCAACTTTTGTTCAGCAATTGAACTGTCTCTATTTTTAGAGAAAGCCAATCGGCCAGCTTTGTAGGTGGGACTACAGTATGTATGGAAACATCTTCTAAATACAGCTCATATCAAAACAAATATGGTGCAAAGTGGATGAAATCAACACAGCTATCCGCACTGTTGTACAGTAAATTGAACAACTGAAATAACAGCTTTTAAATTGGAACCACGATGCACATTAAATGGGTTTCTTCAGAAGAATTATGTTTTTGTTGTTTTCCCTACAGGTTTGGGGAAAAGGTTTAATTCATCATTTGGTCCCTCTGGTACTTGAGGAAATGGGCTGCAAGGGTTCGGTGCTTATGGTTGTTTTTCCCTTTGAACACCTTGATGGAGGATTAAGTGAGAAAAAGCATTTTTGCTTGACAGCAGCATTATTTTGAATGCAAAGCAAAACTGAAATACTACTTTACAAGAGATTGCTTTACATGTAACACATAATATGAGATATTATCCACGACTAATGTAGCTCTTGTGTTGACTGATAATGGCATGGAGTGGACTGATACAGCAGTTACAGATATTGGTTTGGGCAGAAAGAGTTCAAACCTCAACACAAAATCGCGAGAAGCCAATGTCAGAGTGATAACGGAATGGCAATTTGGGCTATCAAGCTATCAGCAGGAAATAAAGACCTGCAGGTTTATTTGTTTGTATGTTTGTTTGGTCAGGTCATTAGCGTCAAGTTTTGTTTACAAAGAGCGATGCAAGAGCGGAATTTTATCGTGGAGGCCAGAGGGCCAATGTTAGCCACAGTATAAATGCACTGTAGATAAACATTACTGATGTTTCTGGCACCCCCTGGCCACATTACATTAACTCTTTTTAATGCACTTGCGTAAGCTGATATTGTGTCCCACTGTTAGAAAACCCTGAACTCATCCTGAGTCTTGCATAGTGTATGATAGCATGTAAAACAAAATGTTCTTACATACATGAGACTTAGACAGTGCTACACAATGTAACTCCAACATTTTAACTTGCTCTAAGTAAGAAGTAACATTCCCTTCTGTTCTCTGTCTGGTGTGTGCATGATATACTGTATGTGCACATATGTATGTGTGTATATGTGTATACTCTAGTATGCACTGTATGTATGTATCCCTTTTCAGGCAAGCTTACAGTTGTATACTAGCCTACACACATGCACGCACACACACACACACACACACACACGCACACACACACACATAAATGACAAATGTCTCACCTTGGTGGCTGCCCATGTAGGGTTAAAACCAGGTTAGTGGCTCCCTCTTTATGTGCCAATACTGTGTGGCTGTTTGAAGGGGAATCTGGCAGTAAAGCAGAGCAGAGGAAAAGCCAGGAAGTGGCAACCGTCAGAAGTCAGACAAAAGACCATGAAAAGGAAATCCTGCTTCATTTAGTGAAGAATATGCAGCGGCAAGGCTCTTTCTGCACATTGTTGTGGTCAGTGTTCTTTGTGTACTGTGGAGCTTTGTTGTTGATGTTGTTTTTTAACAAACTCTTGGCTGGAGAACAGTCAGTATGCCTCTTCATGCAGCATATTTGATGGGCTGACTGTGAGCAGCTGGGCAGGATGATAGAGCAGAAGGAGATGGTTGCAACTGATTGTTTAACTGAAATAAAGGACAATTGAATCCTGTCTTGAAGTACATGAAATATACAATGTATGCATTTAAACACCTGCATCCTTATTGAATTGTGTTATTTGTGGTGATCAACATTATTTAATGGCCAATATAAAAACATACTAGAACTGTTTGTATACCATCTACTAAAAATGAATGAATGGACAATAAAGGAAACTAGAATGAAAATAAAGAGGTTAATTACATATGATGTTTTGCACAGCAAGGCAAAGGACAAAGAGGTGGAGAAGAGGAGGTAAGATAGGTATGGAAGAAGTGTGATTGTTTCAAGAAGTGAAGTTGAAGGTGTGTTTAGGTGAGGATGAAAGTGTTACTTAAAAGGGAAATGGAGGATGAAAGACAACTGTGGAAAAAACCATGACACCTTAAATTGTTCATGTAATTGCTAGACTGAACATCGTAAATAGCATCCAGGTATTTTAGAGCAAGTGACACACAGATGGAGAAAGAGAGAGAAACACAGTTGAGGCAGCCACTAGAATGATGTCATGCGGACCTATGGGTGGGCGATATATCGAATACACTCAGTGTATCGCCCCTTGTTCTACATGGGACATAGTAAATGACTATATCCTTAAAACCCTAATTAATATATTTAAAAAAGACTGTTTTATTGCAGACATGTTGCAGGGACCACTAGAAAAGTCATACAGCTGTGATTGTATGAATCAAAGGGTTAAATTAAGAATTTATGAAGTGCTTTAGAGGAGATTTCAAAATATCAAGATATATATTGTGTGTCACAATGTAGCCTAAAAATAATGCAATATTATTTATAGTCAATATAGACCAGCCCTATGTGGACCAAATAATCCCATAATCACATCATGTGAAGGCTATATATATATATATATATATATATATATATATATATATATATATATATATATATATATATATATACACTCAGTACGATCCCATCCACCAGTTTTTATTTGTTTTTTCAAAAATGTCGAGTGAAAATGTCAAAAAAAGGCTGAGGTGAAAAAGTTGGTATGTAAACAGAATATCCCATACATGGTGATGGAAACAATTTGAGTTTGCAGTACCTACAGTACTTCTTGTAGACAAAGATTGCCAAGCTGCACATCACTAACACTGGCCTCCACTTCACCAGAAAGCCCAAACAATACAACAACAAAAAAAACATATAGCCTATGTATATTAAGAGAGGATGTAACTACAATGACACTGGGTCAGACAGGGAGCCTTGTTGCGTCACCCCTCTCTCTATCATCATATCAGCTGATAGGAATAGTGGGGACAAATCCCCTCATTAAAATCATTAATCTTGAATACATTCTCGTGAAGCTACAGAAACACGTATATTCACATTTTACCACAAAATGCACTTAAACGTGTGCAACATTTGAATGGAAACATATCATACCTACAGGTAATGAGATCAACACACTCTGTCCACTCTCCCTAAAACTATAGATTCACACATTGACCAAATGCATTCAACGGCACTTTTTGTACCGATCTATCACTGAAAATCAAAAAGGGGTGTGGTTATAAATAGCAGATGAGAAATGAGAAAACAGTCGTGTGCCCTATCGAAACATAAGGATTGAAGAGGGTGTTGGAAGTAGTGATAGAAAACTGAGAAAAAGACTGAATTGATCGACAGAGGGGGAGTGTGAGTAAATGAGAGCGAGAGATTCCCTCTGCAGTGTTGAAGGTGCATATCAATGCTCTGTGGTCCAGATTAAAGTGCTGGCCTCCTCTTCTCCTTCTCTTCATACCCCCTGCCTCGCTCTTCCTCATTCCTTCCCTCCTTCACTCACTCTGTCCTCCCCTTCCTGAGTTTTTCTCTTATCCAGCCCTCTTTCTCATCTGTTTCTCTGCTCTGACACTTTTCTCTTCCCAACATTCATCACCCCTCATCCTCCTCCCTCCCTCACTCTCTCTCTCTCTCTCTCTCTCTCTCTCTCTCTCTCTCTCTCTCTCTCTCTCTCTTTCTCTCTCTCTCATTTGTGTGTGAGGGATTGTGTACATTTAGTAGCCCAGCTATCTCCAAATAGCCCATAAATCATTGAGGCCTGGCAGGGCGGGGAGAGACGGCCAGCCAGGGCAGAACTATTAACACAGCTCAACCACACTCATCATTGTCCCCCTCTCTTTCGCTCCTCCTCTGTCCCTCACTTACCCCACTCTGACTCTCCCCCATCTGCCCTTCTCTTGTGTTTCACATCAGCAGCAATTCTGCTTCTGGAAGATGAGAATACTTACCTTTCTGTGTTTTTGTTGTGCACACAAAGTGATGACACAAATTTGTTTTAGTGTTTAACTTATTAATTGATCAATTCATTGGCAGAAAATTCGTCAAGCAAAAATGCCAAATATTAGTGAGTTCCAGCCTGTTTCAGTGTTGTCTGTTTACACTCGCAGTACAAAACCGCTCAGCTTCCACAATGTCCTTTTACCACTGCAAACCAAGCCAGTCAGTAAGACGTGTCTCACTGCGGGGAAGCCAACATGTTGAGCTCCAGTCAGCCAACAGATGGATTATGCTCCGTCACTGTGATGCATGGCTTTCATTTACCAGTTTGCTGAATTTGTTCTGTAGTCACTCATTGATATTCATTGCTCCTAAATGCCTCTCTATATGATGGCCATTTTATTAGGCTACAATGCTAACATGGGGTTCTCCCCGCCCAGCTAATCCCTGTGTGTGTGGAGGACAGGGAGCCATGATGCCAGCCTGTTATTGAGCTGCAATCCCTCACACTCTCCCTTCCTCCATTTTCCACATTAAAAAGTGAAAGAAGCAAATGAAAGAGGCCATTCGCTTGTGTGAACTAGAACATTTCAGCAGGCATGTATGAAATTCAGTGTCTTGCTCTTTCAGTCAGTGTTATTCATCTGTTTTATTTCTTGGTAAGTACCTTTCCAAAAACCTTCAAGCAAGAAATCTGCTCTACTGTGGTGCAGAAACACACAACTCCCAACTGTTCGAGTAGTTCAAGTTTGTGACCCATGAAAGAAATAAAGAGAAACTGAGGGAAGAACACTTCAAATGTGATTTTTTTTTTTTTTATCTCTTCAGCTTTTCAAACAGATGCTCTGCTTGTCAGCTTGGGACCGACACACTAATACATTGGTCTGGATGTGTCAGTGGTATGCAAATTTATATTCATATAAATGTCCACTTCTCATCGTCAAATCATGGCGTGCACCCCCTGACATTGCAGCCATCCCATCTGCTAGTACAATACATATTCATATATACTCACACAGTATACATGCATCCCCAGATAGTTTCTTTGTCTGTTCTCCTCTCCTTCCTCCCTCTCTCTTTCTTCCACACTCATAAATGCACAACCACATTAAAACTCTTACATCAAGTCATGGGAGTATGATTGGGAACAGGAATGAAGATTACTGATATTGTTTAATTTCCCACGGGTACACTGTTAGAAGAGCCCAGAAGCATATGGCCGTCTGCCTGTTGCATTTATGTGCTTATGTAGGCCAATTTGCATTTCTTTGTTTTTATATGTGTATTTGAGTGTATGTCTTAAAATGTAGATGAAAATCTGTCAGACGTTTTGTCTCCATTTTCTGTCTCTGTCTTTTCACTTTGTGTTTAAATGTTAAGTGTTCAGCTTTACATTCCCTGTCCGACAGATGGGTCATGTCATTTTTGGCGACCTGTCTATGTGTACTGAACCTGCCAGCCTTTGCCTCACAGCCACCTGTGTCTTCCTGCATAGCTTGTGTCCCATAGGGCTCGGATGATTGATATGTCAGGCAGTTTGCTGTCCACCTCTTAGGTCCGTACGCTACTCAGGTCTCGTCTCTGTGGTCCAAGGATGACTGATTTGTCAAGCAGTTCCTCCAGCCGTCTTTTTTTGCACCCTGCAGGGCCTCTTGTGACCAGTTGAACAGACTTTCTGAAGAGCTGTATGTCAACTTTCACAATATGGATGATGAATGCTATGTATTCTCTCTGTTTTCTTTCTTTGTTATGTCTTTTTCTTTGGCTGCATTTTATTATTGTCTTGATTTCCCTCTCCTCTTTCTTCCTCTTTCTTTTTAGTCTCTGAATCTCTTATTAGTTTTTGACGGAAGGACCTGGCATACAGTTATGATTTGTCTCAGAGTTGCTAGTTCTGCAACCTGTCAAAGAAACGTATCTACTGTAGATACATTAACACAAGCAGGGACTGTTTAGACTTTGTCTGTCTGTGTGTGTCTGTGTAAGAGAGAGAGAAGAAACATCATGTTCTTGCATGTAGTTTGGGCTGTATGTCAGTCTGTGCACACACATTCCAGCACATGCATGCACTAACACTTATGTGCATGTTAAATTGGATGTAAATGAGGACGGTTTGGGCAGAAGGTGTTTTGTCTGACAGCTTTGGTTTCACTGGCATACCAATGTGATGGCGTAGTACCTCCAGACTGGCCGATCTGTCCATCATATACCAGTACAGACCTCTGGGGAGGAGGGAGGGAGGAGAGGGGGACTCCGGGTAAAGGTGTACTGTATGAAAGCACAAAACTAAAGTAGATAAAGTGTTTGAGAAGAGATACAAATGGAGTTGGGAAGAAGATGAAGCTTTGAGGTCTGTGTGTTCAATGAAAAAAGCAGGGATGTGCAGGAACATGGAGAGTCGATGCATATTGTCTTACTTGATGAAAACCTATGCACATATTCTCTATAGTTGAGGGCTCTGAAGATGCTCTGCAGGGGAAGTGCCTGCCTGAGTCATAGATAAGTAGTAGACTGGAGGTGGGTCAGTAAGAATAACGCTGTCTCTTATATTGTTATTATTATATCATATATCATTCGAGGTAAAGACAATAAGAAAGTAGAAGCAAAGATGGACCTGCTCATTAAACATGACGCAGACTCTCTGTTGTCCTTCTCCCTTCTCTTTTCCACCCTTTAATCTACTGCCACACATTCACACGCAGTTGCCACCTCCTTCTCGCACTGTAACACATAGGAAATACGTTCATGTAGAACCCTCCCGGTTCTGCTGTTGATCAGATAGTTATGCGGAGGAGGAGAGTCAGTCTGGAATAACACTAGACTGATAGGGGAGCCTTGTTGGCAGAGAGGGCAGAGATTTAGAGCACGCACACATATATACAGTCATACACTCCCCAATCTGACTCTGAACTATGTTCCTCCTGTGCTATCATGGATGTGCTGGCCAAGGAATGGCAACTAGTTACAATTAATTCACTGTGACTGTGAACCAGTCCTCCATTACGAATTTCACATGTTTCTAAATAAACCTGGGCTAAACTTGAATATGTGTATGTGTGTGTGTGTGTGTGTGTGTGTGTGTGTGTGTGTGTGTGTGTGTGTGTGTGTGTGTGTGTGTGTGTGTGTGTGTGTGTGTGTGTGTGTGTGTGTGTGTGTGTGTGCGTGCCTGCGTGCGTGTGTGCATGTGTGCATGTGTGCATCTGTTTACATGTCACATTTCTCAGGCTCAATTTAACTAGCAGCTGCCCTGTGCATGTCACCCTGCTCTCTCCACACACCCCTGACAAGTGACACAGATCTACAGTACCAATAACCACACACGCGTACACACACACACACACACGCACGCACGCACACACACACACACACGCACGCACGCACGCACGCACACACACACACACACACACACACATAAACATAGACCAACATACACACCACCTTTTCTAAAGTATGTTTCAGACAGTGGGTGTTAGCCAGCAGACGATTAAGGGAAATTAATGAGCTCATATAATGAATGCATCACCAACCTGTGTGCTGTTGCCTATGGGAAGACTACAAAAACACACATATATACACACACATTGCAGCCCACAGGGAAGACTAGATTAACACACAGAGATGGGGACTGCTCAATCACTATGGTTACACAGATGGGCCCCAGAGAGAGGCTGGCCAGCACTGAGGCTGGAGGCAATTGACACACACACACACACACACACACACACACACACACACACACGCACACACGCACAGGCACACACAAACACACACACATACACATTCACACGTAACACAGATAAACTGACACACACTCCACTTGCTTCCTCTTCAATCGTTAGGATTTGTGAATGACAGTTTATGTGTTAGCATTATTTGATAATGCACAATAATTTCTCTCATAATATTTCCAAAATGACTGCTTCATTCTCTTATTTGGATTGACCCACTACCAGTAATGTAAAGGATGATTTGTGACCATTAACTCTACTTTTGATGTTACTATTTTATTGTTTTAACCTAGCAATGCATTGTTCTGTTTATTGTAACCTTCTTAAGAATGCATTTTAAGAATTTTCAGACTTAAACAGTTTTTGCTGATTGCTTACACACTGAAATCAAAAGGATTACACAAGTATCAAAACCTTACACTCAAGGAGCAAAACATTGGCCCAGGTGTGCACCACTATAAGCAGAATGTCAGCCTCACACTTTTTGCAAAACAATATACTTAGTGATTTGCAAAACACTAAACACACTTGTATATACTGTATTAGACACAGAAGTATATCATGATGTCACTTCTTTGCAATTCCAAAGCACTGACTGTCAAATGACCTCACCTATGAGCCAACCTGTGAAACACAGCCATCAGGTGTGCAAACACATGACTGCTTTATTGTAGACACACCAATCAGGTTTAAGCACTACAACAATGCAGGAGGTAAGTCTAGTATTTTCAGTTTTTTAAAGATCTTATTTTTTTTTTGTATTACTGTAATTGTAACCTGTACTGGATACAGTATTGTATGTTTGTCTATTGTTTGTTGAGCTAACAGTGTTATGCACACTACTGTAGTAGTATGAAAACTGGGACATGTTTTGTTGTGATTCTCCATCTTGACATGTTGACTGATTTTTGCATAGAGAAATCAATTATCTTTTCCTCAGTCTGCAGCATTGGTCTTGTGTAGTGTTTGGTGAACTTATTGTATATGTGCACTTTCTCTGTGTACTTCATTTACAGTACTCTAATCACTGAGTAGAATTGCCAAAATTGTTTTAGGTTAACAACAGCAGTGTGTAACTGGTTCAAACAGAATTAAGTCATATGAAACATGTGTGTTTCATATGGTAACAAAATATGTTTTTATGAATTAGTGTATAGTTTTGCAACAGTGTTTCATTTTGCAAAGGCTCTGAGGTGTTCTGCTAATTGTGTGTGTGGTTGTGCTATTTGTGTGTAGTGTTCTGAAAAAAACGGTCCCTGTTTTCAAAATAGTGCTTACTGTAAGCAATCGGGAAAAAAATCTGTAAGCCCTGTAGAATATGGCCAATGACAGCACGGCAGACAGAAACTCTTTTCTCTTCACACTATAAAGTTCCATTGTCCGTTTTCTCATCAGGGAATTGTAGTAGAGATTGCATTAAAGTGAACGATATCGCGTGTATGTGCTCCATATCCGCCGGGACAGGCAGAGAATATATCACTTTGAGGAAAAGGGAATTGGGGCGGGGGGAAGATAGTTTAGGGCTTTCCTTTTCTCTCGTTAACTCACACACTGTATTACCTTGTGGGGTTAAAGCACATCACAGGCTATAACTCCTCTCACTTCTGCGCTCTCTTGTCTCTTTCTCTTCTTCTCTGTCCCTCCATTCTGCGTTCCTATCTTTCCTTCTGTCCCTGGCCGGTCCCCCGAAGGGACATATGTTGTCATCCCTCCCATCTCTGAGGGCTCTGCTGCCTGACAACCCAGCAGCCTGTTGTCCCCCATGGGGCCCGGGAGGTGCTGCAGGAGCAAGAGCAGAGATACATATAGGCCTAAGGACTGAAATGAGAGATGGGAAAAGTTTTGGTTGTGGCTGAAATGAAAAAGAGTCCAAGATGAGGCATGTGGTGTGAGTGCAAACATGTATCTGCGTGTAAAGAGCATGCATATAAACAGAAATGCTGTTTGCAGATCGGTATAGCAGTAAGACCCTGCTGTGTGTGAGCTGAGGTCATCCAGTGTGTGTGTCTCTCAGTAAGTCTCTGCTTCAGATGCTTTGCTGACTATTCTTAGCATGTAGACACAAGACACTGAAATATTAGCCAGTCTGTGTACTAGGCTGCAGCTACACCTGTCTGGGCTGGGACCGAGGCAGACATACACACAAAGAGTTGCATAGTTTTTAGGCCATGCACTTCATTGTGATTCTTTTCACCAGCCTTTATTGTGCTCATCTATTCTCATCCACTTCCTCTCTGTAGCTATCAACCCCTTTATTCTTCCCTAATTCAGTGGTATGCCTATATTTATCTTTCCACACATCCATGCATCTTTTCTTGCATTCATTTTGTTGATATTTTTCAGCTTTTGACGATCCGACAAGCACGTCAGTTGATGCATATGTTGCCTCAAGGCGGATTTCTGACGTTATTTAGGTAAAAGCTCAATAAAAGAAATGGTTAATCATCCTACTTGTTTGGTCATCATATATTCACATTTGAATTTGTTTTGAAAGTGTTTTCCTAAAGCACCAATAGTGATTGCAGCATTATATCATTACATATTGATGTCAAGGTATTTGTTAGAAGATAAATGTTAGACACAATGTCACAATATTTGAATTTGTCAATATCTCTCAGTGCTATACTGTATATCTTTGTTGCAGCCCGGCCCCACCCAAAGAAAACAACCATATGGGCAGCTCACACTGACCAACAATAACATTTCTTGCGGCGACGTCCCGTGGCTGTGGTAATGTGTGAGAGCAAATGAGGAGGTGAGGTGACAAAGTACAAGACCGCTAAATTCCGCATAAGGAGGCAGGTTGGTGAGGTGGATAGATCAAACTAACACAGGAGACCGGGATTCATGTCCCACGTGAAAGCAAAAGTCAGTTATATCTTTGAGTTTTACAGTCCTTAGTCCGTGACACAATGATACCGTTTTAGGAGTACTACTTGACTCATTTTAAGCCAATCACTGATGTTGTACTAACCGTAACTAAGTATATGCGTTGCCTAAACTACTAAACTACAACTAGTTCTGTTTCACAACATTTACTGTTTAAAACGGCGCCTGTTTATTTAAATAGAACAGTCACATGATTGCGGTCACATGATTAAACCGCGCGCAGCAGTAAACAAAACAGTCATGTGTCGTTTTGGGAGTCTTTGGAAATCGACCTATAATGTCATTTAGGTATGAGGATGTGTTGCTTTGTTGTGGTGTAAGATTGCACAGACTGTTGATAGAACATTGTATCTTTATCGCCTACCCCCCTTCCATGAATCAGCCCGTCCCTGCATCTCATTACCCATCCATCCCTACATCCTTCTTTCCATCCATCACTTCATCCATCCTTACAAATAGCCTTCCACTCATCTCTTATATCTTCATAGTGCCTTTGTGCCATCTACTGTAGGCTATGTTTCCTCATAGATCCATCTATGCGTTCCTGTGTCTCCAGTTTGCAGTGAGCAGGAGGCAGCATGTTAATGACAGTTAGAGACCCCTGCAGCAGACCAAATGAGTCTGTCTAGCTGTGACCAGACCTGAGGAAGTGGTGGCCTTGTCGTCAGAATGTGACATGGGAACCGGCTGGAGCTGCCAGACAAAACCAGTCAAGTGCAAAACTAATCTACCTATCCATTTGTCTGAGAGAAGCAGAGGCAGACAGAGGTGGTATAATTGTGCTCAATGTTATAAGTATTGCCACCGCTTTTTCTTTCTCACGGTTATGGATTCCAGAATTCAGAATTCAAATGTTTACAGCGCTCTGTCGGTCCCTAAGCTGCTTTAGATTGCACAGATATGCTGATAATCGAATGAAAAACAGTTCCTGCGTAGGTAGGTGTTTGGTGTGTGTGTGTGTGTGTGTGTGTGTGTGTGTGTGTGTGTGTGTGTGTGTGTGTGTGTGTGTGTGTGTGTGTGTGTGGTTTAAAGCCTGGATGCATTTTTATAAGCAAATTGCTGTTGTTTGTGGTCCTCTGTGGATGCATAGATAATGTGTGTCTTAGTCAGCAGACTGGTAGCCTGTATATTATAAAACTGTGCTCAGGGTAATTGACTGAAAGGAGCGAGGCGAGACAGAAGAATAGAGGTGAAAGATAAAGCCGTATTGGGAATAACGTATACATTGCTGCTCCCTTCAAAATCTAGCACATCATGTCTTATCCTATGCGAATTTGAATTTACAAGTTCTGTATGAGTTTTGCACAGGTGAATACAACTGTATCATATACTGTATTTGCATTTCATAAGCATCTCTCTCCTTCCATTTGCCCTTCTGACCAAAGCACCCAGGTAGTTAAAATGTTAATGAGTTGGATCAGTTTAATAATGTCACCAGAGCAAGGCTCATCAATCATGGCTTCATATGGAATACTGTAATGCTGACGTGAATACAGACTCAATGCAAATTAAGAGTCATTATGCCCATAGCTTTAAAACCGTGGCTTTTTCTCTTGTTCATACATTTCTGTGTGTACTGTATAATGTTCTTCTATCCTTCCTACGTACTTCCTTTTATACTTTCCTTTTAAACACTATCATTCTTTCCTTCTCTTTCGTCTTCTTGTGCTGCATTCCTGCCTGTCTCCTTTGAATGTGCTTCTTCTCTCCAGGCGTTTCCATCTCGCTGTCGTTTCTTTCTTCAGTTCTTGTTTTTCTGATAAGGACTGTTTCACAGGTTTTTTCCACACACATTACAGTACACATGCATGTGCACACACACTCACACACACACACACACACACACACACACACACAGTAGCAGTGATGTTGCAGCCTCATTCTTTCTTACTATGACAATGCTGTCGCTCCCATCTACATGTTAGATGGGTTAAAATGTAGAATGTTTGTTAGCTAAACATTTATTTTGTGAACTGTACTACAAAGATGGGTTTCAAGATAATGCTGTTCATGCCAAATTACTACCCTACCTATGTTATCTGACTTAAGAATAGACAGTGTTAGCTCAGGTGGCAGGAGTGGAAATGAGTCATCCTCATTTGTTGTGTTATGGTTTTCAGAATGACAGTTGCAGAACAATTAGATACAAAGTAGGATGCAGGCATTTTATTTTCTCCAGTGATATGAAAGATTGTGCAAATAGCTGCCGTAAATTGGAAAAACAATCTTTCTGGGGGAGTATGTCCCCGGACCCTCCTAGGTCTGGAATATATACAACGTCTGGCTCCACCCCTGGTAAAGAACTGGTATCTTAAAAAAGGAATTTGAAAGTAAACCTGGTGGTAGTACCATGTACTGTAATTATCCAGGAGACTCTTGTGTTTCTATGTTGAGCAACATTTAAAAAGGGAATTCTAAGTGTGTGTGTGTGTGTGGGGGGGAGGGGTATTTTCAGAACCACCTATACATTGTATATACTGTGATAGAAGATTGTATTCATTTTATTTATGTACACACTGTAAATGAGTGTGTAAGTGCATGCCATGCATGGGTACTTCATCTGGAAACACTACACACAAAAACACACAAACATACATACACATTTCATTATGGTCGCTACAGTTTCCGTTACGCATCATGTGAAGCTGAGGTCAGGTTCATCAGTCTGATCACAGTCTGATGAAAATCCATAATCCAGACTTCTCACTGCTGTAAATTAGTTAGTTACACACTAATCTTTCCCAGGAGCACCACTGAGCCCAATAAAATGCTGCAATGTTCCTCCTTACTGTCTTCATCTTTTTCATGTGTGTGTGCGTGCCATGTTTGGTGGTTCATCTTAATCCTTCGCTCCCATTTCCTTTTCCTCTCAGCCTGTGCTCACATCAGGTTGAGATTACTTCACCTGATTACTTCACCTGACTTCCCATCCCAGGAGACTGTATGTAAGACAAACAGCTTAGTCACATAAATATGTGTGTGTGTGTGTGTGTGTGTGTGTGTGTGTGAAGGTGTGTTCAAAAGTGATAGCCTGCATTTAATTCTCTTGTGTACAAGCGTGCACTTCTGTACACATGTGTGTGTCCCTTGTATCCTATAGAGCATACAGCAGGCCTCATCCAGTCCTAATTAGCGTGTGATCGATAGCTGCTTGTTGTGATGCTGTGCGTGGGGAGCCGTGTCAGAGCAGGGGAACAGTGACATTTCAGCAGGCAGGGATTACTCTGTTGACCTTATTGTTGTGATTAGAATTCAGCCCCAGTTCCCCAAGAGATGACCTCACCTTGTTCACACTGCGCCGGGAAGCTGGACATTGTTCAAAACTCATCCCCTCCCCCCATACCCTTCTCAACCTATTTCTATTTACTACAAGCATGGATGCATCTTGCTTCTTGCATCGTGATGCGTCCGTGTAGATGAGAGAAGCAAAGTGTATGTGTGTCGTGCACCCCACTACATTATGGCCAAGCATGCGCCCCTAAAATAGCATCTGAATAACGCGCCACTGACTTTAGACTAGTGCCACTGACTGTAGACTAGCACCTCTGACTTTACACTAGGTTTTTCCTGGTCAGTGGCGGAATTGTTTTCTGAAACTGCAAAATAGCACCAGGGAACGTTTGCACCTGAACCCACCTCCTCTTTTTGCTGAACCTCCCCCGGGAGCGCAAATTAATTCCCTAATTTACCGACGTGAGTCTGTGGAGGGAAAAGTCCGCTGTGCGTCGGGTGCAAAATAGGAATGACACATGCGTTGGTGTACGAAGTCAATTGCACTGGGTGCAAGGTAGGGCCCCATATGTGTAATTCATGGCTCAATTCAAACGGGATCAAAAAATAATTTGTCTTTCCCCATTGACTCCCGTTCATATTTTTTCGAAAGATAGGTCCCATGGGCCGGAAGTGACTTCGGCTCTTTATAGACTGAATCACTGTGATGTCACGCTAACACAACAATCACTTCCGGGTTAGTCTATATTCACAACGTTCCACTTCCGGGATTGGTCCGTTGCAGCCGGAAATTCCACCGGATGTCACTCTTTACGGCCGGATGTCCGGTACCTTACACTTTCTTTGTGTTGGAATTTTTAACTGGTTGATTTCTGAGGACTATGGTTAACTGCTCCTCAGATCTCTGCAGGGTAAATCCAGACAACTAGCTAAACTATCTGTCCAATCTGAGTTTTCTGTTGCATGACTAAAACAACCTTTGACAAGTTCCATCCGAGGCTATTTTGCACAGTTTAAGTAACTGAGCATGTGCTTATTGTGTGGGTCACTGTTGCATCGATGACATAATGAGCAGAGTTTAAATGATAAATTCAACCTTGAAAGCCAAATCATCTGCCTCTGGCTGCAGTTGTTCTGCCATCTGTTTGCAGCTCACTTCTCTGACTCTGCAGAAAACCAAACACTTCACTGGTCAAGAAGCTCATCTGCATTCTGCTTGCTTGGTGAGCCATGTTCCACATGTGCCTTTAGCTAGTTTCCATCCAAATGTTAAATGCATTTCCAGAAAAACTGCAAAAGAAAATGCAAGGTATTGCATGTTCCCATCCATTTAATGTAAATGAAGGAGTTCCAAATGTAGTTGCGCTGCAGGTGGCACTTTCTTTCCAATCAGATGGCTTTAAACCACTGCAGGAGAAGATTGTGCAATGAGATGACTTCATTAAAAGAGTGCCACTCCAACCTAAAAAGCAGAACGAAATTGGTGTGGAAAAAATGTGATGGAAATACTGCATTTCTGTTTATTTCATGTTTGAGGAACGTTACAGTTCTTTATCGGTCCACACAGATCTGATGTTTTCATCTGCTGCAATTTTTCATCACTCCATTGAGCTGAAGCATCAGTTTAATGCACATGCTTTGTGTGCTATGCACAAGTGAATTATTCAATAAGTCTGTTTCCATTGCACTTCATCTCAAATTTCACCTTGATTCACACTTGAGCGGAAATACATTTTGTTACTGATTATTACAGCTGCTTTAAAACAAGTTTAAAACATGTAATATGATTTTTCTTGGAAAACAACAATCAGCACAGGCTACCAGAATTGCAAGCAAGTGGTGTCCCCCCCTCCTCATGCACAAACATGTAGGATATGAGCCTCTCTGTGTATTTTTACACACACAGAGGCTCTTTCTCCTGATGGCATGTCCACTCATACTTAATCTTGGATACTTGTCTGAGGGGCATAGCTGTTAAATGGCAGTGCAGGGCTTGTCATCATCATCAATAAAGGATCACTGGGTGACTGGCACACATATCTGGGATATTGCCCCGCAGTGGCACAGTTACTGCAGGGGCGTATAATGGAGCGCCAGCAGCAGGTGAGAGTGCAGGATTGTGGATTTAGTCGCAGCGGTTTAGTTTCGCTGGAGGGGAGGAAGTCAGTTGGTGGTGGGAGAAATGCAAACCTGTCGCACCTGAAGTCCGCTATGCTTATCAGAGACTTTTTTCAGCTTACAGAACACAGCCAGTCTGACACTATGCAGAGAGGAGAGGAGAGGAGAGGAGAGGAGAGGAGAGGAGAGGAGAGGAGAGGAGAGGAGAGGAGAGGAGAGGAGAGGAGAGGAGAGGAGAGGAGAGGAGAGGAGTAGTTATGGCACACACACATTGGATGCCGGACAGGGATAATGGTATAATGGTTACAGTAGTGAGAGAGGAGGACAGCTGTGGAGAGATGGCAGTGAAAATGGAGATGGAGTAGTGGAAGGTTGGATGGCACCGGGGGAGCATTTCGGCCATAAGAATTCCTCTGTAACCTCCCACTGCTGCCAGCTTAGTGATAACATGCATGAGTAGACCTTAGGTGAAAGAAGATGGGAAGATGAGGAAAGAGGGAGGATGGGAAAAGCAGGGCAAAATCGACAGATTGAAGGGAGCAAAGTGGTCTGAAAGCCTCTCACATGCTCCTTCCCCTCCGTTCCTTACAGGGGGGGCTAAGGACGTTAGTGTCCATTAAAATTGCAGCACGTTTACATAAAACTAACACAGCCTTGTGCTGTCTTTACCTCCTACCTCATCTCACTCTCCTACATAACACAAATACGAACCATAACTCAGTTTATTGACTGATGAAAAGCAATGCATTCAAATGTACATTAGCATACACTTTAAAGCCTTACATAATATATCCAAGTGACATTGTACAGAATTTCCTCTCATAAACTCCCAGTGACCTGCCTTTTCTGTAAATTAGAACAATCAGAATCCATTTAAGGCTGCAAATGGGAAACTATTTTGCATCACTTGCAGTTATTTTCCTGAGCTGGCCAGCATTGTGTTAAATGAGGCAGAAAGTTGCAAAGTCATGCACACAGACAAACACACGTGCATGCACCCTATTCACCTATCAGCTACTATATTGATGTGCTACCCTACTGTTTAGCTTTTGGATGATTCAACACACTCTATCGCAAGGTCCATTTGCTGTCTGATTCCTTTTGTCAGGGTGGTTTTCTCAATATTCTGCTGATGATCCCTCTCACCGTCTATGCCAGGGAGCTGTGGGCTTGATGCCCTCATGCCTATTTACCCTCCCAGCCACTTCGGCAGCATCTCTGATGCTCTATGCAGCATTGAGCCTGGAGGAGAGAGATGAAGAGAGACGGTGAATGAAGAATACAAAGGAGTAGAAAGGGAGAAGAAAAGGGCCAGTGAAGATGAAAAAGGCACACATGATTCATTGACAAGCTCTGATGAAGGAGGAATGTGACAAATGAAAGGGAGCACATGAGTAGTCCTGAGAGCGGGTGCTCATCACGATGGAGGAGATAAGGCCCCCTCCAGGTGTATTCTGTGCAAAAATGGCCAAGGTGAATCCTCGCTCTTTAGTTCCAGGGGCTTTTGGCAATGCCTCTGACAGGGCATGCATCTCTGCAGTGGATGGTTACCATTATGGCTCTCTCAATGGTTCAGGCTGGATTGCCTTTTGTACATTATTGCTTTTCAGTCGGGAAAATGCTCAAACCTCCAGAGTAAGGTTTTCTGCAGGTGCCATTGGATGAATTGGTCTTATTTTAGTAGAACAAATCCTGCAAACCGCTCTGGCTCAGCATCATTTTTAATCATGAATATTTCAATTCTGCTGGATCTCATTCAAAGCATCTCTCTGATTATCTGCCTTGCCAATCCACCTGCCCCTTCGTTAACATAGCAGAGCTGCGATGACCAAGCAGTGCCGGTGGGTCTGATATTTACCTCGGTCTCTGCAGAATGGTTTTATTAACAAATGACAGATGTAATTACAGAAACCAAACCATCATTTCATACAAACTCTGGCAATATATTCAATGATTCTTCCATTGTCCGTGCTCTGTGGTCATGGATTAGCTCTAATCACCACTGTTGTATTATATAATCCACTTCAAAAAGAAGGCTATTATGATTTAAACTGCTATAATCTGATCTCATTTCCTCCACTGTCTCCTCAATTACTTCATCATTTATCTAATTTCTGAATGTGTGCGATACTAGAGTCAGTTCTCATAACTTACTGGAACATTTGGACTATATTTTATATGGACAGTACAGCCAAGGAATTGGTGAGTCCTACAACCAAAGAATGGTATCATATGTAAGCGACAAAAATTTGAAATAAGGAAACATTTACTGAATGTGTAGAAAAGAGGGAAACTGATACATGTTCTATGCAATTGTGATAGGCACCATTGACTGTGCAATGGTTTCTTTTTTTTAATATCTATAATCCCTGTAGGAAAAAGGTTGTTAAAATCTGAATTCCTGGTCATAACCACTGCTGCATAATGTATCCAGTTCCAGATGTTATAGACACTGACATGACAAGCAAAATAATGAGAAGGGTGGCACATACATTTGACTTTTCCAATCTTTGAAGACAAGGATATATTACAGCAACAGTGTACAGTATCAAAGGCACATGAATACACCTAATGATATCAGAACGTAAAAAGCATAAAGATAAACCTGGACCTTCAAGAGGGCTGCACTTGTGGGAGACTAAATAACTTACTGTTGAAGATGAAGAAGGATTTTCAAAATAAAGTATTGCAAGAATATTCCCCCTGTAACCTGTAGAGCAGCAGAATATAGAGCAGAGTATATTTAATGCTGCATTTAGGGAGAAAGAGAAAGGAGTACAGTAAATTAATTTGTGCACACATTAGGCTGGCAGTAATTATTTTGATTTGCATGCTTTTAAGGAACTAACAAAACAATTAGATAGGCTGTTAGCTGAAAGGAAAGAAACAGTACAGATACTCACCAAACAAAAATACTATGTATATACATATTAACTATACTATACAATTATTTCAAATTAGCGTAACCTCTATATCAAAGACAGATATACAGTGTACACAACTTAGAAGATGATTAAAAAAAAGTCCAGTCAGGAATATTACTGAAGACAATTTTCCAGATTTATGTTGTCCAAATGACAATTTACTCCCGTAAGTGAATACCTTCAGGGATACAAAATATATGGCGAATAAGAAAAGCAAGATGCCCATGCAGTAATGGGTTCACATGTGAAATCCATATGGAGGAGTTACTACCAGCTGTTGAATGACATTCAACTGTCGTCAGTGGGAAACACATAGTGATTCTCAGTAATTACTGTGATAAAAAAGAGGGCAAAGATTGCAGATTTTGCACTGTACAGCCCAATAACATGATCGGATGTAAATGTTTCTCAGTGGCAGACTGCTCATGATTAGATATAACTGACTCAAACCAAATACATATCAGATAAGGAGAACTCTTAGTTTGATACACTATACGAAGAAGATTAAAACTCACAAACAGGCTTTTTTTTTTTCAAATGCTGAGAAAGCAAATCATGTCGCTACCTTTGATAGCGTGGGGTCTTTAATTTAGGGGTTATAACATTACCTACTTCAATTATCGTAAGGAACTTGTTTTTTTTACTCATTATTCTCTCTCTCCCTCTTGCTTACACACCAACTGTACATATGTAAGCTCAATGATTCCATAACTTGCCTAACCTTAACCATATTGTAGAAGTCCTTGCAGAAAGTTTTAAAAAGACGTAGGCATTGAATGTAATCCGGGATTTTTGCAGGATCATCCAATATCAACAATCTCTGTAGTGATATAGAGTTGCCATGTACTCAGCTGCTCTCCGACCTCATAACACACAACTACAAGATTGCTGCTGGAGTGAAGGCACAGTTATTCTGTTCCTGCTTGGTCCCTGATCTCTGCAATGATGAGTTATGAGGCCACGTTCGAGTGTGATGCAGTAGTATCTCACACCTGGCAGTCTGGGAGGGATCAATAATTGATCTAGACAGTGTGCCACCACCTGCCAGGATCCCTCAGGGTACACAAGCGCACACATGTATTACCAGAAAACACAGACGTCACAGATGTCTTTTCATCCTATTACTGTAATGATCTATACACAACCAACTTGGGTATAAAATGGAGTTGTCACTCAGTCACATCACAGCTGAGCAGATGTCAGACTGTGCTTAACCTCGACAACACTGCTGTCCTGGCAGACTACATGGCTGCCTATGAGGTCAAACTATGCAGGCTGTATCATCAGTGGATGTGTTAATGCTGGGCTGGTACTGACTACTCTATGATATGCAGTAACAACTTGAGAAGTGGAATCTTTTCAAAGATGTGTGCACGTAGGAAAAGGGTTTGCTGCAAAATTAGAGAACAGTCTACTCTTTTCATAACAGCCGTCAACCCTTTTCCTTTCTTTTTCTATCTCATTCAGCCCTTCCGACTTTAATTTGCTCCTTAAATCAACTGCCACTGCCTCCGTTCTCTCTTCCCCCCAATCTCTAGATGTTTAGTCGTTTATGAGAGAAGGTGGAAAACAGCAGGTGCAAGGCCTGCTCAAAACACCAGAGAAGTGATCCAATTTGGTGTGGGCAGTAAATTGTGTGGACATCTGCGCACTGCACGGCGCGGAGCTGAGCAAAGGGCAGGGTGGATACATATCTCTGCCTGGCTGTACTGCTGACAGGGCAAAGAAGCAGCCGTGGAGGGGTGCCAGGCAGGTAGAGAGAGAGACTGGGGATTGGGACCTGATACACTCTGAGGTTCCGTCTCTATATCTGACTCTTTAACCAACGTGGATGTTTTCTGCCACGTTGCAGAACGAGCAAGAGGGGAGGGTAATAGAGTGTAGGGAAACGTGAAGAGGAATGAGAGGAGGAGAGGGGAAAAAAAAGTCTGACCTAAAATTCATCCAGTTTGTGAGAGATGTGGTAAGTTCAAAAATGAACAGAAAAGCGTTACAAATCTCACCATGACCATCGTATAAACCTTCAAGAGTCTCCCTTGATCCATGGAAATGGTCTTCACATGTTACTTTAATGTGCCTGTCACATACAACTCTGGCTGTAACATAGCAACAACCCTTCTTTACCGCAGACTAGTGTTGCTCATACACAGCAGTAACGTCACTCGGTCCCTGGCCTGAATCTCTCCTCAGCCCCACAGGCTGCCTCTCAAGGCTAATTGAACAGATTACAAACCTTCCCTTCTTTTCCTATAATTAGCATTAGTGTGCCTCTGACCAAATAGGCCTGGACTCGATCTTAGCCCTCCACTCTTGCAGGCAATGAAGATCTCCTTCCACAGCAGTGACTTTGGGCATAACGTCATTAACGACTTGGCTGACTTTTTCCAACTCTGCTGGTTCCAGTCTCCCCGAGGAGGTTTGGTCTGAGCTTCCCTGCAGCATTAAGATCATTGATTGGATTCAACATTATTCTTATAGATTTCTCAGCTGCTAAGTGTTACAGAAAATTGCTTCTGCTTTTTTTTTTTTTTATTCCTCTGCTATATATGTATTTATATATGTATCCAGACTGTATTGGTTTTGATCAATCATGCTTGTCATCATCATCCCCTTACTGGTAACCTTGCAAACTATTATTTTCATCAGCACAAGCATGGCCGTAATCACTCTGATTTCTGTAGTGATTGTCAACATTATCATTAGCAACATTTTCATCTTCCTCGACTCTTCCTCCTCCCCCTCAGTCATACTATTGCCTCCTCCACATTTATCACTGTTTGTTTCCCGCCCTCACTTTCTTTATGGTTATGGCCATATGGACATATTCTGGTCTTTTCTGTAATTGTTAGTTTGGATTTAAGAATTCTTCATGAATTCTTAGCTGTGTGAAATGCTGTCTTCCACTCAATAATCAATTTAGCCTCTATAAACCAAGCTAGATTAAGTAAATTTGGTAAGTCTGACTCGGTCCTCATTGGGCGACAAACTGTACACTGCAGACACTATACTACAGACTGGAAACCACCGTGCATCCCATTTAAATGAGTATAATAGCTGTGACTGCTTGGATAAGATGTTGCTCTCACAATTCATTTCACACTTCGTTAGCAAGTGAAATTGTTGGCTGGATATACAGTATGGAAGGGAAGATCAATATATTACAGCAAGGTATTAGTGGTGCAATCCAATACAAGCGCTGAAGTTCGACAGATTGTGTAAACACAATTATAAAAATGTGATACAGAGGTGTATGGTTATGCATCATAGCACACAAACACAAATCAGACCCAACATATACATACACGTGCCGGTGTTTGCACACACACATGCATGTAGTTGCCTTGGAAATGAAGAGCACCCAGAAATTCAAACACACAAACTCCTCTTTGTTGGGCTCCACATTCACTCAGTGATTTAAATAGAGTAAATCATCATTGTGTAGAGGAAGGAGATTGATGGCCAGTCTCCATGGTTTGGCCACCCTTTCTATTTAGAGCGACAGGTCAGTCGGCCAGTTAAGGAGTTGACCTGTATTGTGGCCATCTGACATCTCTATTCATCATCACACAGTCTGCATCCCGCTGCTGCAGTCTCAAGGCACAGACTGCTTTGTGTGGCACTTTGTGGACATGTTGCAGCAAATGTGGGGAAAAATGTGTTGGCTGTATGTTATAATAGAGTTATAGTGTGATGTATCTCTGGGTGTATTAGGTCATTGTGGGAACTGATGCAGGACTGCTTTGTGGCAATATTGAATTTTTATGATTTTCTGCATCAGTGTGTTGAAGTTCCTTTTATTCGTGTCCTGGAGACCTGTCCTGGCCCTCTTTAACAGCTCAAACACATACCCAACAATGTTTTATCATGTTAATACTTTACACAAACTTTTGAGAAAATGATTTTGAGCTAATGACATATTTTAGAAGTCTGCTACAATAAATGACATATTACTTCTGTTTGGGGTCTCAGAAACCCCAGCTCGTAGGTTAAAGAGCCCCTATTATACTCATTTTCAGCGTCATATTTGTACTCTTGGGGTCTACTAGAATAGGTTTACATGCTTGTTCAAAAATGTTCAACAAACATGATATATTTCTCATACTGCCCATTGCTGCAGCTCCTTTGCCTAAAACAGTCTGTCTGAGCTCTTAGCCCACCTTCCGGAAAAGCCCAGTCTGCTCTGATTGGTCAGCTGGCCCACTCTGTTGCGATTGCACCTATGGGCAGCTTTCCCAATCAATGACATCATTAATTGAGGAATTTCAAACAGGAATGTTGGCGAGCCATTTTAGGCAGTTGAGAAAAGTGCTGTCTGTGGGAGAGAAAGCTTCATTTGGAGTGAAGTTGTGTTTTTTATTCTTTATACATCTATTACACACACAAACAACTATATAACACACTAAAAGATGTGGACAATCAAAAAAAAAAACATTATAGGGGCTCTTTAAATACAATGTTTGTTTTTTATCCCAGTACTTTTAAGCAGCATTACCCCTCCTAAATCCCAAATAAGTCTATTATTGACCCAAAACATTAGTAACTAAGTAACAACATACAAAACATAAAAACCTTCCATATTTGTTAAAATAATAATGTGTTATGGTTTATTTTGTCACCTTCATCAAATGTACAAGCCTTACATTTGTGTGTGCACTTCTCAGAAAAATGTAAAAAATATTAAAAATAAAAAAAAATATTAAAAGAATATTTCTCAAGGTAAATTTAATGTATATTTCCTAGTTAACATAAGCAGTAGAAAACTAGTTTAAGTACAATGAGTTTGGTGGTACATGGTGGCCCAATTACTTCTTCAAACCGGCCTTTTGAACAAGTTAAGCCCTGCGATTCTATAGCATATATATTTATGTAAGAATACTGTCAGGAAAACTTAGCCAAGTCTTCTGTTATAGAAATCCTCTACAGACAAGATTGAACAAGAGAGACACAGAGAAACCCCTAGTGTTTCTCAGACAGTAATAGGTTGGTAAATGTTAACAATTTTCCATTTACCCTAGACATCACTTTGCTAGAGCATAGGACTCCTCTTGGCTTTAGGTAATAAGGAGTATGTATAGAGATGGCTGTTCACATATGAAACATATAAATTAGCCAATTATCTAGATAACATTACATGTCATTTAGCTGACGCTTTTATCCAAAGCGACTAACAATTGCTATATATCAGAGGTCACACGCCTCTGGAGCAACTAGGGGTTAAGTGTCTTGCTCAGGGACACATTGGTTGATGTGTCGCAGTGGGAATCGAACCCAGATCTCCCACACCAAAGGCATGTGTCATATCCACTGCACCACCACCACCCTAGATAAAGCTTGGGAGAAGAGAAAAAAAAAGCTCTTTATCGAGAAGAATTGTAGATGAGAATTTGTTGTTTGTGTGTGTATGTGTACGTGTGTATGTATGTGTACATGTGTATATATGTATATATTTGTATTCATGTATTACTCCTAATTATTTGTATGTGGGACAGGAAGATGTTTGATTTGTGGTGTCTTGTAATCCCATGTGGGATGGGCCAAGGTGTTTGGCATGACACAGAAATAAAAATTAACTAACTAACTAACTAACTAACTAACTAACTAACTAACTAACTAACTATAGAAGCTAAGGAGTCATTTAAGTGTTACAAGTGTTTAGTAAGCGGGGACATTAGAAAGGTATGCTGTGAAGTATAATGATTTATTTCATGACAGCGAGGAATGGCTTTTCTTTATCTGAAAAAGACACAACATGGTGAGAGATCCGGATGTTGAGTCTCCTGTCTGGCCTCTCGCGGCTCCCGTGTCTCTCATAACCAGGCAGGACATTTCCCATCTGCAGGTCTGGCCTTGTACTACAGTCATGTTTCTGACGCTTCGTTTTCTGTCATCTGGTTAGGCCCGAGTCTTATTTCAAGGTGAGCGCTTCCCCTCGGCCCCTAACAAGAGAGAGGGAGAGGGAAAAAGTGAGAGGGAGAATCCTCCATGGTCACTTTCGGTGTCTCTCCGTTAGAGCTGGTGAGCTCCTGACAAGGCAGAGACAGTTTCAATTTCTCACCGACTGTCAAGAGCTCCCTGTTTTTTTAAACGCATGTGAGACTGATATAAGCAGAGGAAGATGTTCCCTGACTTTTTGGTGTTATCTGAGGGGCATTCTTTTCTCCGGCCTTATCTCACTGTCAGTAATGGGCCTTCAGTGATTCTGTCAGATAGCTGCTGCAGATGGACTAGGAGCTTGGTTAGGCAGGCAGATAGAGCAAAGCTTTCCCAGATACTGTAGATCTAGACCTGGCTGTTTTTCCAATCGTCTCTGCCCCTCGGTGATTGGTAAATCCCATTGAATGGCAGTTTGACGGATGCTGCACCTTTCACCACCTTGTGGTGCCTAAAGTGTTGCACGGTGAACTTTCTTTGACCACCTCCTCAGTCATAAGTACAGTAAAAGTCATCTTCTTCTTCCAGGTGTGATGAAGACAAAGGTCAGAGAGCTTTGATGTGACATATCATGGACATCTTCATACGCCGCTCCTGACTTCAAGCTCGCTGTTGCTTTTATTGACTGGTGGAACAACTCACTTATAAGTGAGTTGTTCTTTCATCCTTCCCCTATAGGGGAAGGATAAAATGTCAAAACTGTTTTCAAAGGCTTTGACGCTAAAGGGAAATGCAAACTTCAAAGAAAGCAAACTGTGAGTGTGCAAGAGTGCCCTCAACAATATTGGCCTCCTGTTGACAAGTTAATGATAATAAGATATAATAGGTTAATTGCCTGGAGAGCATATTAACTTATAGTCCTCACATTCTCTCCGAGACAAAACCCCCAAAAGTAGCTTATCCTCCTTGAAGGCATTCAGTTAACTTTACAGCTCTTCACTTTGCTTCACTATGACCGAATTAATGTTGGGGAATAGGGGAGAAAAGGCAGAGGGGAGGAGTGTAAGGGCTGATAAGAGAGTTAAAAAGCAGTGGCGGCGGGGAATGAGAGAGTAGTAGCAATAGGATAGACTCCTGCTGTCTCCTCTTTGGGGAGAGCTCCACTAGTGCTGTCCCTATAGTGGAAGGGAGGCTCAGCCTGGGGTCTTTGAATTACTGCTCACTTATTACAGGGACTGGCTTGTCCTTTGTGCTGCTATTATACAATCAACGCAGCATATCTACAGACAACTCCCATCTCTCAAACAACTACAATTCTAGGCCGGCCATGCAGAGCGGAGAAAGATTCCCCACAACATCCCTGAAGCCCAACGCAGCACTTTTGTATTTCCAAATGTTTGGCTTACCACTCGAGAGACGCAGATCCAGTTCTTAATCATAGCGCTTGTTATACAAACGCTTTGGAGTACGCTTTACTCCTGCTTTGGATGAAATTGGTTCATCACTTAACATTTAACTTGATCTCCATTTCCTAATATGTAAATTACCAGCTGTCGCAAGAGGAAACAGAATGCAACATGAAGATATCATGCTATGTTGGTGTTAACCCTTCTTCAGCTCAGAAACTGCAGCTGCCATCTGTGTGTGTGTGTGTGTGTGTGTGTGTGTGTGTGTGTGTGTGTGTGTGTGTGTGTGTGTGTGTGTGTGTGTGTGTGTGTGTGTGTGTGTGTGTGTGTGTTAACGCACGCATATGTCTACTACAGTGTTTTCATTCAGCAAGAGCACTGTAAATAAGATTGGCATATACATATTTACAATATTAGCAAAAAACTTGCTGTCAATTTTTTTCATTGACCGATTTATCAATTAAATGTCAACATTTTCACAACTTCTCAGAGCCCAAGGTAAAGTCTTTAAGTGCCTTTTTTTTTAAATACAAAACCCAAAGATATTTAATTAATGATCGTTTATGACAAATTAAGACAGCAAATCCTCACATTTGAGCAGCTGGAGCCAAAACGTATCTTGTCATTTCTGCTTGAGAATTAGCTGAGCTGTAATGATCAGTGGATCATCAAAATATTAAGTGATGACTTTTCTGCCAACTGACTTCCGACCAATTCTTTGTGAAGCTTACAATGTTTGTTTTTTGCCAAAGTGTCGAGAGGAGTTGATAATGATCATTTTCCAAGGCTGTAAATTGTAGGGTTGGTGTACTGGGTTGAATTAGAGAGGTCTGATATTCTGCCAAACTTAAGTATAACACTCTAGAAAGTATCGGCTAGAAAGGCAGAATGTCGGAAGTGTTGAAGTTAACCTTTAGCTAATGCACTGTTGGGGTCTTCTAGACCTGGCTGTTTTTCCACATGTTTCTGCCCTCAGTGATTGGTAAATCCTATTGAATGGCAGTTTGACAGACACCACACCTCTGCTTCTTAGCAGACTGGAGAAAAAGAAAACAGGTGGTGCCTGCTTTCTGTTTCTGTGGCTATACATGCAGTGGGGGGGCTACACAACTTTTAGTAGGAGTGACACAATCTCAACCCAAACTGAACATTACATAGTAGTGGTATAACAACAGGGATCCATGTGATGAAAAAAAGAGCAGGTCTGGAAATATTCTAAATTCAGAATACCAGAAGTATGTTCAATAATGCACCTAGATAGTTTGCTCTCTCTCTCTCTCTCTCTCTCTCTCTCTCTCTCTCTCTCTCTCTCTCTCTCTCTCTCTGTTATGTGCAAGGTCAGTGGGTTCTGTCGTCGTCACTTTCTCCTCAGAGCTGCAGGCTGCGACAGAGAGCCGGCTTATATAGAGAGAGACTCCACGAACACTCAACCTGTGCCAGCCGTGGAGCAGCAGCATGCTTGTTTTGCGTATATTAACTGACTGATAAAGGCCGCCTGGTTGGGTGAAAGCTCTGAAACATGCCCACAACATAAGGGGAGTCACTTTACTCAGAGCCTATTTATTTTCCAGCTGACGTGGGAGCGCGCAGCCTGGACTGTTGGTTGGGCATCGCTGTGTGTGTGTGTGTGTGTGTGTGTGCCGGGGAGGAGAGGAAAGAAGCCGAGTTGACCTGCTGGGATTTTACGACATTTTGGCTACGTTATTTTTTCCAATCTGGCAGGACTCAAGACTCCGGTTGTCTCATCTGTGGACAGACTGCACACTCAGAGCGATGACTGTACTGAATTGTCCACCGGCTCTCTGTAATTTCTCCAGCGAAGCCAGCCCCCCCACCACCCGCCCTTAAAATAAAGCTGCTGTGAAACAAGTCAGCACCATCACCGTTGTCTAACAGCTGGGATTTACACTTTACAATGTCTTGAGACGCGACGGGGAAGCTACAAAGATGATGACAGTGAGTATCGGCTCCTTTCAATGGCACTGATGTTGCATCCTGGCTACTTTTAGCTCGTTTCCCACCGGGGTAGGCTTGACTTATATGCACACGGTGACTTTCATTTTGGCCGTTAATGGTGTATCGAGAGGGGGTCAGTCTGGTCTCAGCTGTACTGTCATCTTCCGATTGATAGAGTGATATTGGGCGTTTCTGTCACCGCTGTTGCCGGGGGGGGGGGGATATCATGTTCCTCCTGGGACTTTTTGGCAATATTACATCATATGAGTAGCCAATGAATGAGAAATTGAAGAAACGCACGCACGCATATTATCCAAATGCGTATCGCCTGAATAATGTGTCTTTTTTTTTATATAAAATGCCCCCTCTTAAAATAAATAATATGTTGCCAGATGTAATCATGCAACTGTGAAATGCGTGCAGAAATGCCACTTGGAGTACACTCGACGCACGCAAAGACTGGGCGTATGCGATGACACCCCAATGTAAGCCACCCAGAGAACGACGGGCAGAGTTGAGAGGGTAGTCTTTGACATAAATGAAACGCCCCCCCCCCCCCCCCCCCCCCCCCCCCCCCCCCCCCCCTCCAGACACCCGCCCGGCTGCAGGGTGCGGATCGGTGCAGCTGTCAATTTGCATGTATTTCGTGGCCAAATCCAGCCTGTATGGTCTGCATGCGCTTCGGTTAATCCCACAGCGGATCAGCTTTACCGCTCCAGCCTACCGTTTGCAGCGCCCTCTCTCTCTCTCTCTCTCTCTAGTACGCGCACACTTTAAGTAATTACATTCTTTTAACCGAGCTCATGTGACCAATATGTATTGACGCGATATAATATCTGGAAACCAAGCGCTGTTGGGAGGCTGCACAAACCGGGATAACACTTCAAGAAAAGGATCGGTGACCGAGATTTGAAACGCGATCGCAGCTCGGCTACTCTGCTTCTATTTAGCGGTCTTCCTGATTTGGAGAGGAAAACTCCACCCGGTTCCTTAATCCGGGGGTTTCTAGCACTTAAACAGGGTGACAAAGTCAAGATGACAGGCTGGTTCACACACCACAGGGACTGGTGACCGTGTGGTGACACAGCGCGTTTGATGAGCACCTCGGTAAGGTTGTTCTCCGATGCAGGCTACTGATAGGCTACATTTGATACTGTACGATCCATGCAATATTTTTTTTTAAGCCTAAACATTACATTTTACAAATTCACATAATCGTGACCGGGGTCATTTTGCTGTAAAATACCAGGTCTAAGCGATTTCACAGTATTACGCCATAAGTAGGCTGGTAATGTTGTGTGCCCAAATCCTCCCCCCTTCAGATGTTGACAGGGGCTCCTGGAGTGTTTCATGTCAAGAACCCGCAGATTGTTGGAAATGATCCCTAGGACTGATTGTTGGATTTGACATGTCATTACTGTCTAGACTGAGGGGTAACAAGCAAAACAGTATAATCATACATTCACTGGTCTTATCCATTGAGTGAGTAAAATAATACTGACATGTAACTCTCCCTATGAACAGCCTGGAGGTCTCAGTGACAATGCCATATGTTACTACGTTTAAAAAATAAATAGCATTTAGATAGTGTAAACTATCTAATGGCAAGGCAAAATACTGCTTTTGTGCAGCTAGTGCCATCTTTAACCCTGCAGCAGCTTCACTTCTATTCTCTGTAACCCGTTAGCATTTCATGGAGTGGCTCATGTCTCTACACCGCATCAGCAATTTGTGTATCTAGTCTCCAAGATGCTGAGTCATATTGCTTTGACCAACATAGATATTTTCTGCATTGTGCCTTGACGTCAACAGCCAGTGTCTGCACAGGTGTGGTCCAGTAACCATAACTCAAGAAAGCTTATTATAAGGAGGATAATACCGTATGCATTGCAGTTTGTTTCTCCCTCTTGGGTCTTGTGTAAAACTACAAGTCCTCATGGTATAAACCAGTAATTATCTATCTCTGTAATTCATTTCTTTTCCAGAGCAACTCATAATGTGGATCACTTAGGAATGTGTCGTCAATCTCTCTTTGCCCTGGGAGAAATGTTGCTGCTCCTTGCTTTTCATTAACTTTTAAAGGTGGACTGATGCACTATCATAATGGGCTCCTGTGGAGAAAAAGACTGATAACACCGAAAGAGAAGGCTCAGATTTGTGGAGGGTTGTAAACTACGCGGACATTTTCATTAGCTGTGAACTAATCAGTCAGGCAGTGATTGGGGCTCCACGGGAGCGACACAGTCAAGGTTAGACAACAACTCTGGACTCATCTGTCCGTGTCATTCAGCTTGGTGTATTGACATGTCAGTGTCACTCACGCTCCCCAAAACACCCATGTTTTGTGCCTGTGGTGCTGTACAGATGTAGCAGTGGGTGGTGGGATATTATTCTGACACATCCAGCCAAAAGGACTCCGCCTTCACAGTGTGTATCAAGTGTTGCACAATCCCACACACAGATGTACACATTCACCAGAGGAATGTATGATCAGTTAGTATAGTGTATTAAGACCGGGAATCTTTGGAGCCGTACAGTTAAATCCGAGAGAAACAGTGACTACAAAGTTCTGCGCAGAAAGGAAGTTTCTGCGGGACAGGAAGTGCTTTGTGGTTGCCGGTCTCAAACCACAACACTGGTGTGACTAATCTAAGTCTACACGCTTCCCTAAATTCTCTTTTCATTTTTCCTCTTTCCTATTCCCTCTCTTTTCTTTCTCTCTATTTCAAACTCTTGTTCTTTGCACATGCGTGTTCCATAGTTCACTCATTTTCTCTGTTCCTTTGTCGTTGCAGGATTACCGGGAGGATGGCATGGACCTGGGGAGTGATGCATCCAGTCGCTCCAGCTCAGAGTCCAACTCCAACAAGGTTACACCTTGCTCCCCTTCTCTTGATCTGGCCACGTTGGACGAATACAAATCCTCCCCATCTCTGGACCTGGTCACCTTAGAGGACTATGAGGAGGACGAGGACTACCAAGAGTATAAGAAGAAGGTGATAGAGGAGTGGGAGAGTGAGTATGGTGAGGACTATACTTCTCCACAGCCTCCTGTTCAGGAGGAAGGTGGAGGAGGCGTTGTGGGGGTTGACAGCCTTGGCGAAGGCTACAGGAAGACAGTGAACAGTCGCAGTCTCGCTGAAGAATTCCAGGATGTGAAGACCGTCCCGCCCCTCCCGGCCCCCAGAGGACACACTGCCACCTCAATTGCAGCCGTTCCAGAGGAACTGAAACATAATGGCAATCTGATTTTGCCCAGGAGCCACCAGCTCCACTCCCCCGATACACCACAGGGGGGCACAGGGACTTCCAAGCCCCGCCACCGCAGTTCCACTCAAGGCAGGGGGAGCCGCAGCACTGGTGGTGGTGGTGTAGGAGGCAGTGGAGGGACTGGGGGACGGATGGGGGGACACAAAGAGGTGCAGGTTGTAGAGGAGGAGCCTCTGCCCACCATGGACTGGGCAGCCCTGGAGAGACACCTGGCTGGACTGCAGTGCAGAGAGCAGGAGAACCAGAACCTCAACCAAAACAACATGGGCAAGACCAACTACACCTCTGTAAGTGTCTAAGGACTTTACTTGTCGTTTCCTGTGGGTTTTTCTACTTATGTGTGTCAAGGGTTATCTCACACATTGTTTTCCCCTGCTCTGGTAGGCATCTGTTATCCAGCAGTTATCTGTGACAGATGGACCCTGGAAACATTTGGTTTGGTTAGCTGGAGTAAGGAAGAGGGATTAGCCAGCTAATGTAGCGCTAAGCTATGTGGCCAAGCTATAAACCTGACAATCATGGAGATCATGGGCTACATACACTGATTCGGAGAATCTCTGCCCAACAGTGCAAGCAAATAACTGTAATTATTTGATGACTTTGGACAGATAATGACTACAGCAAATATTTATTGCTGACCTTGCAGTCTTGTATCTGTTTAACCTAGTTTAAAAAAATAATAATGTGGTTGTCCTTTGTTGTGGCTGTGTGGTGTTTCTTCCAGAAGAGGCCAGTGTTGCATTGACATTTACAGCAGCAGAGAGCTGCTGCAGGCCTTCAATGCCACACCAGCAGCGCCAGCGCTTAATGCTTTTATGGTTCACTTGCAATCTCATGACATCACTCAGTTTGAATCAAAGTCTTCTAGTCTTCAGTCTCAGAGTTCCACGGTCTCTTGTTGGTCTGTGGGTCGGGTCCAAAAGGGTGTAGCTTTAAAAATGTTTAGGGAGGAGCAGGAGAAAATTGTTTACAGCAGCCACAGTTTCAGCGCAGACACTTGCAGTTCTTGTGTCACTGAATAAAACTAAGCAAGGACACATTTGTGTTTGAGGAAGGGGGATTGGTGTTCTCTTTTGGTATGCAAGCACCAAGACCTTTTTCTCAGTGCACACAGACAATGGCTGCAGCCAGTGCCATTGTTAGTGTGTTGTGTGTCTTTGTTTGTCTGTCCTGGAGGCCCCCTCTGTCTCCCTGAGGCACGCCAGGAATGCAGCGTGATAAGTGGGGGATGAAAGGAAGGAAAGAGGGAGGAAAGGACAGGAAGATGGTATCTTTAGGACCAGGCAGTTCTGGGTCACATGGCTCATGTGTTTGTGTCAATGTTCATTACCTGCTGTCCATCTTAAACGAGAAGGTCACCTCCTGGCTCGCTTTAGTCTAGGGAAAGTCTGCTCTGTCTCCGTCTCTCTGTTCCTCTCTCTCCCTACAGCCAGCTGTGATATTATTGACCTGGGTGGAAGAAAATCTCTTGAAAGTGAGCCTCTGTCTCCATATGCAGCCACAATCTTGTGCACACACACATTCACACACATGCTCTTTACCACATGTGATGTCTCACATGTGTGTACATGAAGGTACTGTAGACCAGGCCTGGTGTGGTGTGGTTGATAGAGATAGCCTGGTCCTGATGCTGATAAAGTGCCACGGCTTCCAACTGTCTTTCCGATTACAAGGAAAAGCAAATCCTCCGAAAATACCGGGCCTCAGATTTTGATGGCCCTGAGTAGATAAGAAAATTGAATTAGATGTGGAATCCCACCTGAGCAGGGAACATAAGAGATATACCAGAATTGATGAGACCCACAAGCTCATATCCTGGACAATCCCACTCTTGAAAAAGTGCTGCTCTACTTCCGAGGAATGCCCATCATATGGTTTATATCAATCCACTGAACTTCTGACATGTAATTTGACCTTTTAGTCCTATTTGAGAGCTTCCTTAATGAAAGAGGACGATCGCTCGTATTGACCCTCTGCTAACCTGCTAACAAGAGCATCAAAAGCAGTCAAGTGTCAATTTAGCAACTGAGACATTCCCACAAGACTTCCCCGGTGTCTTTCTGTGTCAGGGGCCATCCAAGTTTCTTAATGTGCTGGACTTATCAGACACCCTGGAGGAAAAGGGGGGGCTGGTGCTTTTAAAATGTTGTTAAATATTTAGACATCCACCCAGGCGGGACCCACCAGCAAGATGATGTGTGTGTTCATGTATGGAGGGGTCTGTCTGTCTGGGATGTTGCTGGGGTCCAGAGGGACAGAGATATTCATGCTTCAGTAGAGCTTCAAAAGCATCTGTGCTTTTAGAAAGACGGGACACAGTGAAGCTCAAAGCTAATTATCAAAGTGCCTGGAGACTGGTCTCCAGTCAGATGCAGTAGCTACAGTACACACCACACTTGTTTGTATATAAGAAAATGGTAAAATATGGATCAGATCAAATGAGCTGTAAACCAGACAGATAGGATACATAGACCTCTTCCTGCATACCTCAGTCCTGCTCACATCTCAGTGGCAACAGTCCCATTTGCGCCGTCTTGTCGAAGTCAGGGGTGAATCATAGTACAGGAGAGTCTGCAGGTCTTTGAAAAGTTCATTCAAGAGACAAGATAAACTTTTATTATCCCCGTGGGGAGATTTAGGTTTTTAGCTACATTTAAAGGAATAGGTTGACATTTTGGAAAACGAGCTTATTCACTTTCTTGCCAAGCATGCCAACTATTCCTTTAGATTCAACATTTTAAACACACAACTACAGTAGTGGAGTGGCATTGGTTTTTTGCCATGCAGTGACATGTGTCTTTTTGTAGATTACCACGTTGTAATACAATGGAGCTAGTCTGTACCATAAAAACCTTCATTTATTCCTGCCTGTTATTTCTTTTTTTTTGCATTAATGAACCAGTCATATTGGTGCAGGTGTGTTTATTTAGGGTGTGGTTTCTGGCAGCTGTAATTTCAGCGTCTGCCTGCAGGCTGTGGGTGTGGGGTCCAGAGGATTCATGAGGATGAGGGGCATACTGACCTGTTCGTAAATTTGTTTCTAATGAACTCTGGCGTCGCGTGGCAGGGAGAGCCCACAGGGACCTCAAGTACACTCGGGGTAACACTACCCCTAACCCTCCATTTAGCTCCGCGCCCCTAAATGCAGACAATAATATTATTCTTACAAGCCAGTCTTGAGGTGAAAAAGGCAGAGATGGGGTCAGTCTACATTACATCTACAGTATAGATAATATATACTCCGAAATTTACCTGTGTTGTGTTACTGTAAATCCATGCCTATAGGCTACTTCTTTTTCAATCACAGAGTGCAAGATAGGGCCTGTGCTAAGACCTGCAGCACCACTCCTACTTTAAAAATGTAGAGAAGAGCTTTCTCACTCACTCACACAGACACACACACACACACACACACATATAGGCCTATATCTGTGAATTATGCCAGAGCATTTACTGCACATGTGAGTGTATAGTTTCATATTTGCGGTTTGAGGTGTTCAAGGTACGAAACTCTTGCAAGTCTTGCACCTTTATGTAAATGCATTGCATGATGTAATTAATATAATTCGAAATGGGATTAAAAAAAAATCTGCTTTGTAAAAAGTTGGACAACTTCTAAATGTATAATCGATGTGCTGTTAGGACAGATGTAATGATTTGTCTGTTCTTCCAGTTATCAGAGGAAGTAACAGGTCGATGAACATCTACTTTATAGGAAAGCACACCTTATAAAAAGGCCAAGAGCCAGACCGAATTGTAGAAATGTGGAGTGCTCTGCCACAGAGAAGCACTGAAGGGTTGTAGAAAATAAAAGATTGAGGAAGCAGGGAGAGGTTCAAGAAAAGAGCAATGGCAGAGAGAGGTTTCTCTGTGTCTCTCTCCACTCTGTGCTCTGTGATTATGTTCAAGTTCAACAGTTGAACTGTGCTCGCCGCCCTCCACTAACCACCTAACTACAACCTTCACCCAGTACTCAGACTGTGCCACGTAGAGGGAGAGCCAGGGCGTAGGTAGGAGAAGTAGGAAATTGTAGGGTTTGAGAAGTCCTCAGTGCAGTTATAGTGGATATACTGTAAATAAGCACAAACTGTGACTATTCACATTGGAGTTAGGTCCTATATGGGGAAGCAAAGCATGCACGTCTGAAGTGAGAAGAGTAGCAGATAGGCGGGGTTAAAAAGCCCCTGTGGAATGAGAGCGAGGTGAGAAAGGGTTTATGGTGTCAGAGGTATGCTTTGAATGAAGACAGTAGCGAGCCAAAAAGGGAGGGAAGTTGGAGGAGTAGACAGTCAACGTATACATGGGTAGGAACTTGGTAGGAGGAGGCTTCAGAGGTGGGGGCAGGGCTTTAGCCAGGTGTGGATAGCGCCTTATGAGGCTCCGGTGTCTGTTCAGCCCCCTTGGCTTAACCACTGTTCCTCGTGTGCGAGTGTGTGTCGGTACCAGCCGAAACACGCCCAGCCCTCTGCAAACCACAGCTCACACACACGCACACACACACACTCCTTACACACTCACTGCAAAACCTCTGCTTTAGAGATAGGCAGCTTTCTGTCTCCTGGTTAGTCCACACACACTAACCTCACTGATTCAAAGGATATATTTTTCTTCTCACAGTATCCTGACATTCTGCCATTGTTGGTAGATGTTTTTATTCCTTTTCCTTTTTTTTATCAGTGGAGTATTTTTCATCTCAGCTTAACCTTGGATTCCTCACAGCAAGTCGGGCACTTAACTCAGGTAAAGCAAAAGATGAAATTTTTCATCATTACAAACAAAAGGCTGTAGTCAAACCAGGACAAATGTTTAATAAGTTCAGACTCAGAGTTAGATAAATTGTTTGGCAAATGCTTCCTAATGTAATTGTAGCTCTGGGCACTACATTCCTCTGCTGTGACATGTTGTCTTTTGAGTTAGTATGTAACAGAAAAGTTAAATATGTCGAGAATGGAACATAAAGTAGAGCCAGCTGCACATATGTCCATGCATCTGACTTTTTCTCAGAACTACAGTCATTTTCTGTGTGACCCTTTAACAAAGAGCAGGTTCATGCTGGCAGGACTCTGACCATATGTGGGTTGGTACTTGGTAGTCCTCTATTTCTAGTTTTCTTTCTGGCAAAGAAAGAATATCATCAAATATGCAGTGCAGGCGTATTTGAATCCTGTTTTAAATAAGCAAAGCTTTGTGCTGCCATACACCTGTTTTGAATGTTCCCTTACCTTGAGATGCAGAGAAAGTTTGTGACACACCAAGTCAAGCTCAAAGAGCGAGCAAAGGGCCAACTGATCAAGATCTTTGTGTTGCCTCTGGATGCCTCGTGTCACCTCAGGTCTTCTGTTAAAAGTTGCACACCACAAAGATTACAGCTGACTGGCGACTGCATGCACATACAATCTGCACATCCTAAGACACTTCTTAAAGACCATAAAGACAAAACTGTTTGGAGGGTCTCGTTATATACACTTGGAATACAAATAGAGAATAAGTCAGATAAGAAGGTGCAGCTGGCACTGTAAAACTTTGTTTTGCACTGGCCTTGTCAGCCTATGGTCCTTTGCTTGTGGAAGAAGAAAAAAAGGCAGAAGCAAACATTAGACAATCTCATGGGTAATATCAGTTTGTTGACAGGCCGAACAGCCAGTTAGTTGTCTCTCTCACCATTGGAGATTCAACGTTATTAATCAGACAAATGTGCCCGACGGCCAACTGTCTGCTTGTATACTGTATATAGTAGTGTCAATGAGGAGCCCAGCATTGATGCCACGGCCTTAGCAACAGTGGTTGACAAGGGAAGTTAGTCTGCTATACCATGTTTGTACGCACCTGCACATGTTCACGTCAACTTGCTGGCTGGTGGGTATTAAAAAGTTCTACATACAAACTGTAGCCAGGCATTACACAAACACCTACGAAATACCTCAGGTTATTTCTGTAAGTTAAAGTCTCATAGATGGCCTCGGCAGAAGTGGTGCTGTCTAAACTGCTCTTATCTGGTGTCAAAGTACAGTTTAATCAGCTGCCTGATAATATCTCCCCGTCTGCACACGCAAACAAACACAAAAACATACAAACCTCTTTGTATTGATGAGTAATAATGATGCTATAGGTGTAGATGAACTAACAAATATAGCAGTCCCTCCAGAAAAACGCGATTATGCGATCGCAGAATTCAATGCATAATCAGCCAATGTCCGCATATTCATGCGGGGGCCGCGTTTTTTTAAAAACGCCGCACTTTCGCCGCATAAATTGCCGATTTCCGCGCAAAATATGCGGGGCTTGCATGATTTCATAATCCCCGCATTTTCGTTGCAAAAAAGTCACATATATCTAGGGTTGGGTACCGAAACTCGGTGCCAATGGGCCCCCGGATCCGACGTAAACGGTAGTAATTAACGAGACCGAATAAGAACGAAGATTTCGGTGCCTTATTTCGGTGCCTGACTTTACACTACACTGGACAGCAGGTAACGTTAGCCTACCGTTAGCTAGCAGCGTGATTAAACACGGTTAACATGCTGACAGGTGACGTTAAACAGTGTAAAGTGTGACTGTATATCAACAGTCTGCTCTGCAGCGCAGCAGCTGCCGACGTCGGAAACGCACAGATGGTGCATTCACGGACACTGGTAATTGTTTGGTTTTGGTTGGTTATTGTAAAATACCCTTTTCCCATCTGGTTGCTGTTTTTGTCGTCCAACAGCAATTTACTGGTGAAATAAGTTATTGTTTATTATAAGTTATAGTTATTACATTACTATTAAATCATTTAATTTTGACCATATGGCCTTAGTAATAAACAACGTGTCCTTAATGTCACCGACTGTTGTTGAGTAGGCCTATCCTTCTTGTTTCTTCTTTTTAAAAAACTTTCTTAAAAAGTATCGGTTCAGGCACCGTTTTAAAAGTACCGATTTAGCACCAGTATCAGAAAAAAACCCAAACAATACCCAACCCTACATATATCTCAGCAGAAAGTTCAAAAATGTTGCGTTTACTTCACACAAGAGCAGCCATTTTCCCCTGTTGCCAAGGGAACGTTATGAAGTGACGTAATTTCACCTACTGAGAACACGGTGTTGGGGGAATCACTTTTTTTCTCTTTTTCATCAAACCGCAGTTTTTCCAAGTTCCCGCAAGTTCCCGCAGTTTTTGCAAGTTCCCGCAATTTTTGCAAGTTCCCGCAATTTCATCGCATAAAATGGCATAAATATCCCGCATATTCCATCGCATTTTTTAAGAAAACGTGCCGCATAATCAAGGATTTTTGCCCGCAACAATCACGAAAAAACTCCGCGTTTTTCTGGAGGGACTGATATAGATAAGCTTCCTATATGGTCACTTGAGGTAGAAGGTTACTAAGTATTTTACCTACTCTGTTGTGTGTAATGATTCAAAATCATGTCACCAAGGCAGCCCAACTGCATTGTGGGCACATCGGATAGAGGTGCTGCTTTGATTGGAGATAACAGTGTTTTTGGGTAGGAAGATGTAGCCTGCAGCTACACATTCCTCCACTGTTTATCTGGTTGATCATCTTGATTGATACAGAAGAACTCACACAAACACACCCTTTCTCTGATTCATTCAAACCATTATTCACCAAGGACTGAGAGTCAACCCACTCTTCAGCATGTGTTATATATCCTATCTGGCACGGAGGTCAGCTTATGCTCATACCAAGCCTCAAACTCATTTTGCTACACAGTTACAAATCTCCACCTTCTTCTTTCCTTTCCTACTTCCAGACATCCCTTGTCCCTTACTATACCATCCCCACTCCTGTTCCCTGCTAATTGTCCTCTTCCTCAAGCTGTCAGGAAGCATTATTGCCTAATGTTCTCACACAGCCAAAATACAGCAGGAGACCATTTTCTCCCCTCCGCCTCGTTCCCCCTTTCCACCCTATGAAAACTATCAAAGAGGGGCGCAGGCTGTGAGTGGCAGAGCGTGCTGTGGAGGAAATGGGGATTTATGTAGCAGTTAGGGGACGGCCTCTAATGTTATAGCTTCGTGTCTGTCCTCATACTGCACAGTCACTACGGACCGGAGCTGAATACACACACTCGCAAAGAGAGACTGAGAGGAATTGAGTAAGAGAGAAAAAAGGGTCTATGTTTTCCAAGCGGTGAAGGATTTTAAAGTCCTATCCATCACCTCTCCTGTCTCTTTTTGGGAGGAATAAAGGGTTGAGTCAGACACACACACACACACACAGGGGCTGGGGTGGAGCTGAAACATGAAACAAACATGAAACACTAGTCTTCTCTGCCCCTAATTATAGTGTGTGTGTGTGTGTGTGTGTGTGTGTGTGTGTGTGTGTGTGTGTGTGTGTGTGTGTGTGTGTGTGTGTGTGTGTGTGTGTGTGTGTGTGTGTGTGTGTGTGTGGTGTGTGTGTGTGTGTGTGTGTGTGTGTGTGCGTGCGTGCGTGCATGCGTGTGTGAGGTAGAGAAGTGGGTTGTGAACTTGGTGTGTTTATACCAAGCTAAAAATACAAGACATGTTTAACTCACGTCTGCACACCCACACAGACCCCAACAAACCAAGAGTATTTTTGTCTCTGTGCTCCTGACTCTGTGTTAGCTAAGCTGTAAGTCTGTAGGTCCATGTATGTTCGTGTGTGTGTGTGTGTGTGTGTGTGTGTGTGTGTGTGTGTGTGTGTGTGTGTGTGTGTGTGTGTGTGTGTGTGTGTGTGTGTGTGTGTGTGTGTGTGTGTGTGTGTGTGAGAGAGAGAGAGAGAGAGAGAGAGACTTTGTGCCAGGTCATGCAGAGAGCTTCATCTGTTGCTGTAGGGAACAGAACACTTGTATCTCCTCACATACTCATAACACAAGAATAATCATTCCATCAGGCTAAAGTAGGGCTGCAGCTAATAACTAGTTTCTTGATCGGTTAATCGCTAAGTCTGTGAAATGTCAGAGAATAGTTTTTTTTTAAATGCCTGTTTTTTTAAATGCCTGCCAATTTCCTTAAGCCTGAGATGACATCTTCATAGTGCTTTGTCCAAAATACAAACAACGAACTATCACATAACAACAAAGGCAGGATATTATCACTTATGTTTGATTAATTTGCCAATAAGTCTTGATTCTTGATTTTGGTCTGTAACATGTCAGAAAATAGAAAAACATCTAAATATTTTACAATCACAATATTTTATTTAGTCGAACCAACAGTTCAAAGCCCAAAAATGTTCCGTTTAAATAAAAGCAGCAAATCTTGTATTTATATATATTATATTAATATATTTGAGAGCTGGAATAATTATAGAGAATGTTTGCTTTTTTATTTAAAAAAAATGTATTTAAAAAAAATGTTGATCAACTAATTGAATAATGGACTAATCATATAAACTAGAGAGTAATCGATAAATCATTTCAGCTCCAGACTAAAGTTATTTTTTTTCCACATTCCCTTTTTGCTTTCCCCAATATTCAAGACAACAAGCAGCATGTAAAAAAAAAAGTCTGTCTCAGCTACTTATTATTCACCGTGACTCACTACTCCTGTTTCATAATGAGCTTTGTCATTGCAAAAGTGTAATTGGTGGTCAGTTAGTCATTTACTCAGTTGGTATACACATTTGTTGTGATGCATTATGAAACATTTATTAATGAAAGCCTGGTGGTCACAGCATGCTCAGTCTTCCCACCACCGACTGTAGACATACAGTCCTCATTAGAACAACCTCTGGTGGCTAACTGAGCACACACACACACACACACACACACACACACATGCACTCCCTGGCCTTCCACATCAGTTCCTCCCTGTCAGCGCGAGCTCATTACCGCCAGATTCTGGCCCTCACACTGAGCCAACCTGCTTTGCTATGCAATGTTTTTACACTGGCACAAAATGTCAGCTTACTAAAAGCATCTGTGCTCCCGTTCTCCCTGCTGAGAAGGAGAGGGAGGCAGACAAAAAGAGAGGCGAGGAGGAAGATGGAGAAATGTGGTGAAAAGAAAGCAAATGTAGTTACACCGAAAGGCCGGAGAGAAAGGACGGAGGGAGGGATGGCAAGGAGGCTAAAAAGAAGAGAGGGCAAGCTGTTTGTCAGAGAAAGGGAGGAGGCGTCACAGCATGACTGAGAATCGTGTTTTTTTTTCCATGAGCTGTACAGAGTGTTACGAGGAATTTACCACCTACAGTATCATTTCCAACTCTCTCTGTATCCCACTAATAGTGGAGTGATCCACCATGTTATCGACTGTGTTATCAGTGACTTATGATTAGGTATTCATTATTTCTGTTTGCCACTATAAATATGCCCACACAGCAGAGTTAAACAGTGCTCACATGAGTGGTGTTTTGATGTGCAGGATGAGAGGAGGAAAACGAGGATGAGATGAGCTGCTCCAGTGCTCGGTGTACACTACAACACACCCTCACAGCAAGAGTGACTCACATAACTGCTCTGCGCAGGAATAAATTACATATGCTGTCAAAGTTTGGCGTTAGAATCAGCATCCAGCTATATTTTAGCCGAAAGACACTTGTCTTTTAGTTTGTAGATTTACACCACCCAGACAAACATACTCCTAATGGTGCCAGTGTGTGGGAGGCTAAACTGCAGTCTGCCTGTCTGTTTGTCTCCAGTTAATAATCTTTGTTTTGAATCTTCTTTGTGCTGATAAAGGCCACTTACATCATAAAATGAAATGTTGTGCTATTTGAGATGGCTAATACTCAAATCATCATTTCATCAGGAGCTACACACTATACAGTCAGGGTAGTGTCTGATATTTTCCTTTCTAGTGTGAATAAAGAGGTTCTGTCTTGGTCTTGGTCTGTCTTGGTCACTTGTTCTGTGACTCAGATTGTAACCTTGACAACCGTGTGAAGGTCAGCGGCGGGGGTGTCAACAGAATGACTGCTGCCATGGTGATAGAGGAGAGAAAAGGGGATGCTGTGGCTTCTTTTACCAGAGCATGGCAAAGTTTGTTTTGCTCCTGTGTATGTGTGCATGCGGGCACCTGCCTTAGTGCATCAAAAAGACAAATCAGTGCTATGCATCTGTAGGGGGAAGCATCCGGCTTTAATGCGTCTAAAGATCTTAAGGATTGCCGGTTTTGGAAAGCTACAAGTGTGGGGGGGAGGGTGTTTTAGACAATGTTGGATGATCCAAAAAAGCACTTCTTCTGATGCATGCCAACAGTCTGAGTCAAAGTTTATACTTGGAACCACATTTTAGAAACTCCTTATTAGGTTACTGAAATCAGCAGGTTGATTCACGTGTGATTGTGCTGTGTCATCCAACAAAACTCCACTTTAAGTCACCAGTTTTTTGACTTGCCTTGAGATCTTAATTTTCACTTGCCGATGACTAGAGGGCATCTAATGGCTAATTTATAAGCAAACACATGCTGAATCTTAAAGTGCCCATGTTATGAAAAAAATCACTTTTTCTGGCATTTGTGGTGTTATTTTGTGTCTCTGGTGCTTCCACATGCATACAAACTTAAATCAATTAAATAAAAATCTATCCATGCTGTTTTGAGTGAGAAACGGGTTTCTGAATGTGTCCTGCCTTCAGTCTCTGGGTGAGCTGTTCAAAATCTGCACGGCTTTTTACATAACTAGCCGCAACGACGGGCTAACCAGAACCGTTAGCATGCTAGCGCTAGCGTTAGCATACAAGTTCACCATAATCTACAAAAGAAGAACTTACATGTGCGCCCTCCTTTAGAAGAAATCTCCCAGCTAATCCTGCCTTGTAACTGACCAAAGTTGGAGAAACAACCTTTCTTTTACTGTCTATGGAGCTAACTGACATGATCTATGATATGAGCTACTGCACATGTGCAAATGGAATCAAAGATAGTATAGAAGAAAAGATGATTCACTCTGTCAGCTAAAGCAGAGACCTGAACACAAGGTGAAAAGAGGAGCTGTACAACAAAAATATGGTGTTTTTTTGAAAATTAAACCATGTAAACCTATTCTGGTACAACCTTAAAATATAATTATGAACCTGAAAATGAGCATAATATGGGATCTTTAACATATCAAGCAGAAAGACCAAAAGAAGAACATTCAGGATCCCTTGACTTGCTATATGTATGACTCCTTTCACCAGCCACTTTTTTTAATCTCTGCTATTTCTCGCTTGGCTTCACCGTTTTCCCCCTGCTTACTGTATGCCTGTGAACTCAGCAATAGCTTAAGCTTTTACGAGGCACAGTTAGTAGCTTTCACAATAAGAAAAACAAGTTTATCACCGGCCAATGTCATGCTCAGATAATTATATCCAAGGTTAGCGTGACAGGATGGGCACTGTTCCAGTTTGCCCCAGATGGGCACCACGCAGAAGGCCAAACCCGAGCCAGTGATGTGCAGCAGAGAGATCAGAGCAGGGAGCTCATCGATCCACTTCCAAGTCATTAAACCCAAGAGTGGTCGTATCGGGAAAAGCAGCGTCACCCAACAGAGATCAATATCGGATAGAGAGATCTGGCCTGAGGGGAGGGATGAGATAACAGGAGGTGTGTGTAGCTAGCTAACCTGCCAAAAAAAAAGACAGACAAAAGAAAGCTGAAATAGATGTATGATTTAATTGCATCAGGATGCCACAATCCCCACATTCTTGTGCAAAACTGTTCCAACACTTTTACAGGAGTGTTGACAGCTTAAGAAAATAAATGCTTGCGTGCCTGGGTAGCTCACCTGGTAGAGCGCACGCCCATATATAGAGGTTCTTTGCTGCATGTCTTTCCCCATCTCTCTCTCCCCTTTCATGTCTTCCGCTGTCCCATATGAATAAAGGCCTAAAAATACCCTCCAAAAAAATATCTTAAAAAAAAAAGTTCTGGATAAGACCAAACAATGAAAGGTGGATCAGTGCTGAAATGATCAGTTGCTTTACCAGTTAGTCTTGGTTGTAATTTAAGGCTATAAATATAAAATTGACTTGACTTGACTAAATGATCAATCAGTTAATTGCAAAATAATCTACATATTATGCGATGGTGCCCCAATGCAAAAATCTCAATAAACAGGACAGCTGTTTACATTTCAGTGAGATCAAAAAGAAAAGACAAATCAGAAAACAAAGAGAGGGATTTATAACAGTAATGCAAAGAGGCCAGGATAGAGGAATGAATGAAGAGATTGAGAAGGAAGAGATTATCTGAGTAGGTTGGCCTGTGTGTGGATTATAGACCAGCCATCTGCCACTATGGGATTATAATCCTACAAAGAGGCAGACAGTGAATGAGGGGAAGATGTACATGCAAAACCCATGTACTATGTAAACCTTTACACAGTGAGGCAAAGCTAAAAACAAACTCACACATCAGTGAGCGACGCATCATTGCCCAAATAAAAGTGTTGAAACTGGCTAAATGTTAGATTAAATCGAGAATAAGCAGCCATAACGATCTGACCTGACATCAAATGCCAGCTTTTGGTACTTGACATTTTCTAACACTTTGATCCCCGGCTCTGTTTAAGTTTGAGTCTTAAAGTATTGCAGCATCCCATCTTTAATTCATGCAGCTCGTGTAAGGTTTGGAAAAAAGGAAAAAAAAGTCACTCCTCTGCCCTTCTCTTCCTCTCTCTCTGTGTCTCTCTGTCTGGCATGACTCCATATGAACAAGCAGAATGACATTCCGACCCTGACCCACGCCAACCTCTCCCTCCCTCCCTCTTCCACCATCATCTATGCCACTGGCCGAGTCTGCATACACTCAGACCAACAGCTCCTCCCCCTTTCCAGTCCGAACCAGAGAGAGAAAGGCGACCGGGAGTGTACTCTGCTTTTCACTGCTCCCCTCCCGCCCTCCCTCTTTTTCTCTCTCTCTCTCCCGTTCTCACACCCCTCCTCCAGTCTCCCGCTCCCCTCCCTCTTTCAGCTTTGGGGAAGCAGCGATCAGACCCTGTCTTTCTCTCTTAGCAAACAGACAGACCAGAAAACAATCAGAAAACAGAGATAGAAAGCAGAGGGTGAAAACTGAACTCAAGGGAAGGCAAGCAGCAGAATTGATCTTTTTGATCAAGGACTGGGTGGGATCCTCTCCTCTCCCCTCCTCTCCGCCGGAATACTACTGCAGGGCTGGGAATCTTATCCCAGTCCCGCTCCTGTTCTCCCAGCTCAGCCAACTCTGCTTTAGGATGCTGTGAAGGATGGTCCACCAGGAAAACTGTTCTTACCAGGTAGTTCTCAGAGCTACATGACACGTCACATTAGTTTCATTTAATTGCCAATTTCTTTGCCACTTCGACAGACACAAGCTGATGTCCATTTTGTTGTTGTTAGCTCTGCTGATTGTACAAATATCATGTTTTATCTCCTCAGTTCAGTTTATTGTAAATCCTTGAATATCACATTGAAACTAGGACATTGTTGTTGTTGCTGATGTGTAGGAGTATTTCTGTCTTTTGTGGTTACGTGATTGTGTTGTGAATCTGATGGCTGGTTGCTAAGAGAGCACTTGACTCGAGGGAATAATGTCGTACCTCCCCTCCACCTCCTCATCATCCACCCTCATCAATTCATGTCAAGGAGGCATGAGGTATGCATGTAACTGCAAGTTTGTTGTGTCATGAGTGAACTCTGTGTGTGTGCAAATGTATTCTGTGCTTTTAGTTTCATGTAGGAGAGTGTATGTTGCACACAACAAAGTGAAAAAGAGAATTTAAATGTGAATACTTGCTTGGAGGGTTGTGTATATGTGTGTGTGCATGTTTATTAGTGGGTCTGAGACATGTGACAGAAGTGTCCCACTTTTATCTAGGAGTGAAGGAGTTATGATTAAAGGAAAGCAAGTGCATCACATCTGCTTCTCTATAACCAGCTCTGCTTGGGAAGAAAGTCTGCAATGCAGTGGAGATGGAAAGTGGGAACAAGCAGAGAGGTAGATGAAAGGCAAAAGAGATGAGCTGAATATGTTGGGGGGAAGGGGGGGGGTTCTTTGATGGGGAGAAGCAAGTGTAGAAGCAGGTAGCGATACATGAAGAACTGCAGAGGAAGTGGTGATCAGAAAACACGAGGGTCTTGTGAGATGTATGGGTCTTGTGGTGCACTTAGAGTGTTTTATTAACATCTGAATCAACATGAAAACTTGATAGTCAAAACTATTTAAACATTTCTTTTATAGATTAGACCAAATAGATTTTGGTGTATGCACTGGAAAAATGTGATTGATCCAGTTACTAGATCAATCACATTTTACACATACTAGACATAGATTCTAGTATGCACTGCTGTTTTTCGTGTAGTCTTGCAGTTCCAGCTTAGATGAAGGGCTTTGAGCTGGGTGCTAACAAGTGTAAGTGCTCACCTCTCTGCCGTTATCAACATTTACAAAAGCTCATCTCTTGTCAGCTCCGTGTGCATGCCTGCCTTTAGGATTTTTGCTGTTAAAAAACCTCAAAAAGACAAAAACATTTTAATCTTGGTGCAAGTTCTACATATTTGTATTTGCATGTCAGGGGAGTAGATTGGTGCTTGTGAGGGTGCAGTTGTGTAACAGGATAAGGATTTCCTGCCATGTTTTGCAGCAGATAAAACCTAGATGGAGCAACAGAAGGATGGCAAGATGGAAGGAAGGAGCAGCAGATGACCTGAGAAAAGTGACGCCAACGGGCTAGTGGAGACAGCAGGTGAAAGGCAGAGATGAAACAGTATCAGAAAAAGTATTGATAATACAGGCGGAGCAAAACGAAGGGAGAAGTGGGTAGAAGGAGAGAAATGATAATGGCGTATGTCTTTCTGAGGCAATTGAGATGATGATACAGGATAGGGAGGAAGGAAAAAATAGTTGACATCAGTTAAATATAAGGAATGAAAATTCAGGGTGGTGTTGAAAAAAAGTGTATTGACTACGGAGGGAGAGGAAGTGAAGGGAGATGGCTTCAATGCAATGGATGTATTAGAAAAGAGAGATGGAGCAAATGAGATAAAGAAAGAGAGTGGTAAGCGGAACAGAGGGTTCAGGCTCTGATAACAGCGACTCTCTAGAGGCCCCTCAATTAGACTGGTAACCTGGCAACCAGCAGGCAGACAGCGCCCCTCACACACATAAAACACGCACACACACACACACACAGAGAGAGAGAGAGAGAGACATGGAGGGATGGAAAGAAGCAAACCTCGATGGGGGAAAGAACAGAGGAATCATAGAAGAAAGTGAGGGGTTTAATGAGGGGATACAATGGACAAGGAGTAAACAGATTAAGTGGAAAAAGAGGGCGGTAGGCAGCGTGTTGTTCCTGTATTTCAGTTTGTCTTGTGGTACAGTCCATGTCTTGGGGCCATGTCTGCTTTGGTTAACAGCATCATTGCTTTTCTCTGCTTTAATTAAGATGTGATCCTCGTCTTTCTGTCTTTGGCAGATGCAAAGAGGAGAGAAAAGACAGAGAAGGGCAAGGAAAAGAAACATAGAAAGCACCTGTCCTTCCCTGTTTGCCCACCCCATAATGTTTGAGGCAAGCTCTCACTTATTGTCAGAAACCACTAGCCAATTATGTCACAGGCTGACCCCGGGAGAAGCGACCATTTGACCCATAGTCAACCACAACCATCCGCCGATTTAAGCCATATCACTTTTAAACCATGAGGCCAAAAGGAGCAACAACAAAAAAAATGTTCATCATTAGATCACAAGAATAACAAATCATCTACAGCAGCTGTCCCCTTATATCCTTATGATGCTCTTCATTTTATAAAGTGCTTAAGTGAGCCAAAAGCCCGCAGTTTGTTTACTAGACGCTGAGGTCTCAATATGTCATCCTGTTTTCAGTTTTTCATTTAAATCTATAAACCTCACGGTGCTGTATTGCTGTCAGCAGCAGAACCAGCAGGGTGAAGGGTGATGGGGAGATTTATCGGCCTGGCCACAGTGTGTCATCCCGGCCCGTAGGAATACTGTCAGCTTG